>JBAMBO010000704.1:0-548145 GCA_037044535.1 Lordiphosa magnipectinata | reverse complement strand
ACCTTCAAATTTTGGAAAATGAGTGGAACACTGTTGTATGAGACTCTTTTGTTTTTCATTCGATTATTTTAAAACCAGTTTTCAAAGTTTAACATAACAAATTATTTCTAACGAAATTTTCCATATTCGCCCAATTAGCTTGAAAATTAGTTTTCAAAGCTACATATGAAATATCTGGCATACAAATTTAGGAAAATCTACATACACAAATGCGAGCGAAGCCGCATTATATATATTCTTGATCAGGGCGAGGATCAAGGCAGAGGTCTGCTCTATTAAAAGTTTCAAAATTTTTAAACTATTGTTCATAAATAAAAACTTAAAGACCTTTGCTCACCTCCATTTACAATTCAAAGAATTTGGATTAATTAACTTTTGGAATTGGTTTTGTACTTTTTACATACATTCTATTTCTATCTAAATTTACTAAATGTGTTATTTATAATGCGGGAACCGAGTATATCGCTTTGTTGTACCCTTTTTTCACACACCGCATCTCTTCGCTTGACAAATTGGTCGTTCTTCAACGGTGAATTCACATGCATACAATATCTCTTTTCCCATTTACAAACAAATTTCCCAGTCTGTCGGCTAAGACAAGTTTTAACTAAATAATGACTATATTAAATAACAGTAAACATTTTTAACAATATTGCATTAGACACACTCCGACTGCCTTGAATAAATCTTGCCAAAACACACACACACACACACACACCGGCGCACACTACAAATGAATTGAAGAAGAATCATAGAAACTTCGACGATGTCGTTTGCCTACGCCTGGCGCTGGCACTCCAAACGGCTTTGCCTGCCATTTGAACGCTGTTGGAAATGGCAGTAATGTGACCATTTAAGACCTCTTTCTGATGTCTTATGGAGTGAAAACGTCCTGCTGTGTGAAAACAAATTATAGGCATGTAATGTTGCATGTTACGTCGCGACTCGGTAGACTTTGTCGGGAGCGGGGCAGCACTCGAGCATCGGCGAAGACGAGACGAGAGTCTAAGCTCAGTCAGGGGGGGCCCCGGCCAGGCAGCACAGTCAAAAAGTGAGGCCCGGTCGGGCCAGTTGGGAGATTTCGACTTGACTCTGGCTTTATGCTGATGCTGGTTGGGATTGGGATGGCTATGTGACTATGTGTGTGTGTGTGTTTGTGTGTGCTGCTCTAATGCTCTCTAACTGCTTATCAGATTTGTGAGGATTGCGCAAAAAACGTTTTGCTGTTTGTTTACCTCAGTCAATTTATACCCTAGAAATGGGGACATTTAGATTTTGTTGAGAACTTTGCGATACAAATTCGAAAATTATTAATTGGAATTAATTTTGGATGGTTCTTGAGTAGATGGGCATTAATGAGCTGTTCCCTAAGCTGAACAAGTAAGGATGTTCTCTTCGATTGTTCTTGTTCAGTAAGTATTGTTAAATCACTCTTGTTCAGTGAGATTTTTAATTAAGTCCCGTTTAGTGACTCTATGCTACGTGCCTCTTGTTCATAGACTCTTGTACAGTGTGTGCAATTCAGTGATTCTTGTTCAGTAACTCTTGTTCAGTGATTCTTGTTTATTGACTCTTGTTCAGTAATTCTATGCTTAGTGACTTTTGTTTAGTGACTTTTGATAGGTGAGTCTGGTTCGGTGATTCTTGTTCATTGACCCTTGCTCAGTAATTATTGTTTAATGACTTTTGTTCATTGACATTGTTAAGTAAATCCCTTTCTTATTCAGTGACAGTATGCTTCAGTGACTCTTGATCAGTAAGTCTGGTTTCGGGACTCTTGTTCATTTATTATGGATCAGTGACTCTTGTTCAGGGGTGCTTGTTGAGTGACTCTCTTGTTCATTGAGTCTCTCTTCATGTTCAGTGAGTCTCTTGTTCTCTGAGTCATGTTTAATGATTCTTGTTCAGTGACATTCTTAAGTAAATCCAGTTCAGTGTCTCTTGATCAGTGAGTCTTTCTAGGTAACTCATTTTCATTGATTCTTGTTCATTGATTCTTGTTTAATGACACTGTTAAGTAATTCCCTGTCTTACCTTTGTTCAGTAACTCTATGATTAGTGACTTTTGTTCAGTAAGTCTGGTTTCGTGACTCTTTTTAATTGATTCTTTTTTTATTGTTGTTGCTTAAAGTTTAACAAAGTTCAGTCAAACTATTTACAATTATGAATTTAGATTAGACTATAGACTATTCCTTACATCTAACAATGGGGAGTTCACTAAGAACAGATGATACTTGTTGTAATTTAGACAGAGATTACGAAAGGGTTCATGATGAGAATAGTTCATGAGGAAAGGATTTAAATAAATCGGGACATAATTTCTCGTTTCCCGTGCCGGAACCGCAAAGCTTATAAGGCTAAGTAGAGCGCATGCGTCAATCTCACCTGACAGTAGCTTACGAAGGAAAAGCACACTAAGGTACATAGATCCTCCGATTATTCAGGGTTGGAAGTTCCAATAAGGGTAGTCTGTGCTCGTTGTATGTCGTATGGTGGTAGATGCTTATTGGGATTACAATTTAAGACACGTAGGGCGAAAAGTTAGAACTGATTTTGTACAGATTCGAGTTGATCCTGATATTTTTGGTAGTGTGGAGTCCAGACACATGAGCCATACCCAGAGAAACGTATAGTTGTTTCGTGACATATGGGTCATTAAATTCTTTAGACCATCTTATGATGAAGCCAAGAACTCCCATAGCTTTATTAGTAATAACCGATATATGACCATTGAAACATAACTTGGGCACGAATCGTATTCCCAAGTCATCGACTTTATAGATGCGCTGAAGAGGCTTATCCTCAATCATGTAGTCGAAGACATAAGGCGTATTTAATTTTAATTTTAATTTTTATTTCGGTATTGCGATGAAAAGTTAAATATTTACATTTCTCATTGTGGCAGACTGTTAATCATGCACCAATTATTTAGAGAGTTTAAGTCCCTTTGTAGGAGAAGAGGTGATACTGAATCATCGTAAGACAGGCAAAGCTTAAGATCATCCATGGGGAACACCAGAGGAAACACGAATGGATACTGAACACAGCGAATTAAAGATAACTTTCTGAGACCGGTCTTGCTTAGTGACTCTTGTTTAGGGGCTCTTATTTAGTGACTCTATACTTAGTGACTCTTGTTTAGGGACACTTGATCAGTGAGTCTGGTTTGGTGACTTTATTGACACTTGTTCAGTGACTTTTGTTTAAGTAACTCTTGCTCAGTGAATCTTGTTCAGTGACTTTTAATCAGTCTGCCTGGCTCGGTGACTCATGTTCAGTGACTGTTGTTCAGTGACTCTTATTTAGTGACTCTTATTCCGTGACTCTTGCTTAGTGACTTTATGCTTAGAGACTCTCTTGTTCAGTGAGTCTTGTTATAGTGACTCTTCCTTAATGACTCTTGTTTGTTGACTCTTGTACAGTAACTCTATTTTCAGTGTCTCTGGTTCAGGGTTTTTTGTTAAGTGCTTAGGCACTCTTGTTCAGTGACTCTCTTGAGCTTAGCTCAGCTGTTCACTGTTTCGAGTCTTTATGTTCTAAACGTGAACAACTGAGCAACTAATTAGCTGTACAGATGAACAATTTGAGTGATTTGACACTCTTTGAAATAAAGAATAAGTGAACTGTTCAACTTAGATACATAAACTTATATTACGATTTTCGAAAATGTAGAGTTTTTGCTATTTTTGGTATTTGTTGGCCTGTGTAGAGCTTTTAAGTATTCTTGATATTTTTATGGAGTATTTGTTACTTTTAATATATTTAGCATGTTTTGAATTTTGTATTAGTTTTGGGCAATTTTTGAAGAAAATTTGCTGATTATTGGTAGACATGAATTTTTGAACAATTTAGTATTTTGTAGAGTTTTTCTGATTTTTTTGGTATTTAAAATGTTTCTTAGATTTCTAAATTTTGATATTGCATTTTAAAGAATTTAATTATTTATAAAATTTAAAAAAAAAATTGTTTAAGAATTTTTAAAACTTATATAAATTTTTAAGGTAGCTTTACTTCGGTATTAAAATTTTTTTGTATATACTTATTTTCCTGTTGTCATTGGATTTAGCAAACAACGACATTTGCGATTGCAAATGTCCAAGTGCCGGGCAAGTTTTGCAGTCCATTTGCCAGCCAGATTTGGCTTTTGCTTAACTTAAGTGTGGTGCCCTCCTGTCTGGGTTCTTCTGCGCACACAGATTGGGTTGAGTTTAATTTCGTTCAAGTGAGAAAGTTGTGACTTCATATGCAGTCAAATAAAGTTTCGCCCATTACAGCGCCACATGTGTAGCATGGACCAAGAAGACTTCAGACACGCCCCAAGACGAGTCCAACAACAACAAAAACTAACAGTCGTTGTTGGTGTCCGAACTTCGGCTCACATGCTGGTGCTGGAGCTGCCCCCTTTAAGATGATGAATACGGCAAAGCAATTTGAGTGATACTCACGATCTCGTCGGTAGTTAGTTGCGGCCACGCCCATCTCCCCCCCCCCCTGAAAAGGCAATCCATCTGCTGGGCAAAGTTAAAAAGCTAATGAAACATTTGAGGAACTGAAATTGGGAAATGAGAATCGATGATTTTGATGAAAGACTCCACCTCCTTTGAAAATGGACTTTTACTTCATTTAAATATGTGAAAACTAAACTAAATGGTTATGCAAGTGCCTGGAGTGAATAAATCAACAGACATTTTGTGGTTGGAAATGAAATGGATTTAAACAAAGTTTGAGTTGGGTGTAGGACCAGGTTTTTTGTGCGCTGGCGAAATTCGTGATAGTGTAGCTTGGTAGCAAACCTATGTCGATCTGCTAGCCTTGATGCGCGGAGTGTGACTGAAGTAAAGTTCATTCTCTTAAAAGCTATGAGGCAAGGCTTCGGCAAGCAATCGGCTTGAGTTGAAGGGGGCTAAGGCTGTCAATGAGAATCATTTTTGAATTCTTAAATTGAGTAAACAACTGTTTTTGTCGGGTGTTTTTACACACTATTTACACGGATTTCCATTTACATACGGTTAACTATTTACATTGTTAATACGGGCTTGTCTTGTCCATTTAATTTAGAGCGTCTGTCTTCGTTCGTCTTTCTGTCTCGTCTTTCTAGTCACTCGTCGTCCATTCTCTATACAGTGTGACCATCGCCTCATTCTTTATATACCTTAACGCTATAAATGTCTCGATATATCTGTACATATTGCGTCTATTTTCAAATAATTCCCAAGTCTACAATTGCATACAATCTTTTGTAAAGTTCAATATAGATTGGGATTTGTGGTCAAATTTCTGTGTTCCGGGTAAATTGAATAGTTAAACAATTTACAACCATATTGATCAATCATCATTATAACTTCTTATCCCCCAATCAAACCAGCAAAGTTTGGTTGGTTTTCTCAACTTTTGACTCGACTTATGTTGTATTGTAATGTCTCTTCCTGCTGCACTTTCATAACACAATTTATCGCTGTCTTGGTCGTCGCTGCTAAACTCTGATACCAGGCAAAAGATACAAAAATTGAAAAAAAAAAAAAACACAAAAATACTGCTCATAAAAACTTAAATCGAGTCAAGTTCCGCTTCATTGTTAAATAAAAAACCTCAAGAAGAAAGAGAAAACAACAACAGCAACAGCGGCAGCAGCAGGCAAACAAATTTAATATGTACTAATTGAATGTTGTGCATTTTGGGTCTGCTCCTCGAACGTTTCAAGCAACGTTCATTTGAACTTTGGGGTCACTTTACAGATAGGTCGTGAAAGTACGGTGAGCGCCCCAATCGAAAATCAAAAGTGAAACGTTCGACCCAGGCTCAGATCGTTTAGTTGACTGATGGTTTCCAGCTCACACACACACACACACACACACACCCATTGCACATTAGCTGCAACTTTTGTTTTCCAAATGCATCTGGTATTACGCTTTTGCCTCAAAGTCCAAAATAAAGTCATTCTATTGACAAAGCGTGCGGTAACAGATCCGCCTTTGCCTCGAGGTGTTGGTTACTTTTTGTGGTTTTATTTCTAACATCAAGAGACGCACAAGTGCTAGCACAGCCCAGAGGTGTTTCGACATTCTTTTCAGGGTCTATGCCAAATGATTAGTTAATACCTTGAAACTGAACTTTACTATTTCATTTCTAAATCAAAGAATCATTTTAAATATGGGTCTGGGTATCGGGTAACTGGCAGTGCAAATTTTTAGTTTGTTTTCTGTTTTAATTCTCAATTGAATCTATTTTTGTTCAAACCGAGCTGCACTTGAACTCATATATACAATTTCATTTAGAAATATGTTGCGCTCTATAAATAGTTGAAAACGTATTTGCATATAACACGAAGCAATTAAGGTAACATAATTGAGAAACTGAAACTGTTTTTTTTTATTTTTAATTGTTAAGTAAGAAGAAAAACTTATTTAATAAAGGGGTGACACTCTAGACTTCACGATTGATGGATGATGGTTTATAGTTAAGTTCGCTTCAAATAGTTCACGTCAGAACTAGGTAAGAACTAATTGGGAATATGCAAAATCCAGCATGTACCCATATCCTTTAGCTCCCGTACACCGAACGACAGAAAATTCCTTTCGTCACAGTATTTCATCTAAATAGTAACACTTTCTATAAGTACATGAGCATCAAAGCAAAGCCAAAGTGTTACTATTTATATAAATTACTGTGACGAAAGGGATTTTCTAAAAATTCAAATCTTGTATTGCGTACAAGTTCGTACGCGTTCTTGAATGATATTTTTTGTTAGCTTTTAAAAAAGTAGCAGATAAAGCAGATAAATCAAACAGGAAGAATATAAGTTAATTCATAATAGTAGAGGAAATAGTTCAGTGTGGTAGGTAAGGTTGTCGATAATTTCCAAAACTCTTTTAATTAGGTACTTCCCAAAAATCGAAATCCTTTGGATACCCAGCCATGTTGGAATATTAGGCAATGAATATGCTGAAGAAACAGCGAAAAGAGCAACAACATCACCTCTAATCACATCCTCAAACATTAATAAAACAGAGATTAATAGATAAATAAAACCGAGCAAAAACAATATCGACCACTACCTCAAGCAGACAGAAATCTGTCGCCTGCCAAGAAAAGAACTGGTAAAACTTATCAGACTATGACATACAAGACTCACCCACGAATATCGGCTCTTACAAAACAATAGTAAGAACTGCCACCTTTGCAACACAAATGCACCTCTCACAATAGATCACTTCCTAAACGAGTGCATTTCACTGCAAAGCCAAAGGAACAGCTTCTCCAACCGAGACCTAACCTCCTTCCTTACAGATACATACATCTCCAAAAAACCTTCTAGATATAATAAATTTCCTTAAATCATCTAATATTATTTACTTGCTCTAATTAGTATTTCTTTCAATTCTATATATATAAAGTCTGTTACTTTAAGCTTAAGTCCTTCTTTATATCCTGTATATTCAATTCACCTGTAAAAAATCATTAGAATCAGCCGAAAGCAACAGTAGCTATGGCTGTCCCCCCCTTTGTAGCTTTAGTTTTAACTAAATTTCCAAAATATCCAAAACTTAAATATACAAGCTCGATATTTCATATATACAAGCGTACTAAATATAGATATTTTGATAAAGCGTTATTTTTAAAACCCTTCTAAAAATCACTTTCCAAATTTTTGTGACCGGGTGTAGCTCAGCGGGTAGTATGTCGGCCTGTTGTGCGGGAGGCGTGGTTTCATTCCCACCTCGGACCATCTAATAAAAAATGAGTTTTTCTTTCTTTAGAATATAGCTTTTACACATCCGGTCACTTTCACCAGATATTGGCGCCAGCTGTGAAGTAAACTCAAACTGTGCCGTTTGGACTCGGCGTTAAGCTGTAGGTCCCTTTCTCTTGTGCGAAAAATTATAAGCATACACGTCAAGAGATTGAGAGAGACGCTTGGCTTGGCCGTTTGGGGGCCAAGTCTAATCAAGACTGCAAGCCCGTAAAATTTTAATAAACTACCGGAGTCTCGATTCGCACACTGGTTTCTGTACTTATCGAACCTAAGGTTATGGTTCGAATCTGTTTTAGTTAGTTGTCAGATATCAAAATTTAAACAATTTTTTGTATGAACCTCATTCGTTCTGGTTATCATTCAAAGGTCCTCTAAAAAGGATTTCAAATGTGCCTGGCCTTTAAATTTTAATTTTACATAAATGTACGAGATTTAATTTCCCATTTTCGTCTAAAAGAGCGCGCGCACACATGCGGCTGAAAGATGCATTGACGGCTGACCAGGATATTTTAGTACGTTAGCATGCCGAAATAAACAAACTTGCTTGATTGATTCCGCAAAGCTGAACTTACAACTGAATTTTCAAGATCAAACCAGTGCTTGTTGTGCGCAATAGCATGAACGGAGCGTAATTATTTGTCAAGATCAGCCTTAAGTTCTGCCGTCAGTTCATCTTTTTAGCCGCATGTGTTGCAAATTCCCTAGATCGGATTTCTAAATCGCATCTTCAATTACAAATTTAAGTGATTTTGTACTATACAATTTTTTTTCAGGTTATAGTATACAGGGGATCCGGGTGGGGTTAAATATTTGAAAGGTTCGGTTTATGGACCAGCTCGAGGTGTTCGGTTCAGTAACGGCTAGATCTTTACGATATTATGTGCTAAAACTAGACTTGTCTTCAAAAGGATAAATTTTATTTTTATTTTAATATTTATTGCTTCTGCTCCTGCTCTGAATGTGAAACAGCACAGCCCCAGCGGCGAAGGGTTGAATAAGATTGGTCAACAATATGCAACGCAGTAGGTGCCCACGTAATGGAATCGTCTCGCTACGTTTCGAATACACAGTTGTGTTTAGAGATTTTTTGTAACTTTGACTTCGTGTGACTTCGGGTCGAATTGTTGTTCGTGTGTAGTATTACAGCATGTGAATTTTAATGTATATTATTTAATTATCTCAATTGGTTCAAAAGTTATGATTTTTGCAAAGAAAAAACTCAAATGGCGCTACTGTGCGACGGCCGAACAAAGCTTAATCGACTCAGCTTGTCGCCGTGATCAAGAATATATATAGTTTATGGGGTCGGAAATGAATATTTCTATGTGTTGCACACTTCTGGTCAAAATTAAACTAAAAACTAAATAAAAAGAAGTGAGAAAGTCGGTCAAACCCGACTATAACATACTCTGTACCAGTTCATTTGCTCCCGACTATAATATTATAATACATCCAAGGAGTCACGGGGCTATCGTGTAATATTTGTATTATACGCTCATCTCTAAGTTTCTCTCTCTCTCTATCTGTCTCTCCCAAAGATTGTGTTTGTTTGAATACAGCGGTGGTTGGCGTGAATGGCGAGAGGGGCTGGAAGGGTGCTGGTTAGCTTTTTTTGGTCATAACTTGTGTATCGTTCATCCGATCCTTATCATTCCTTCCGCAAATCGATAATTAATTTTGATTACTAGATATCTCTAGATATCTCTCTACGATCAATCTATCATCAAAACTGTGGCAGATATGACGTTTTTTCCAAATTGCGGGGGCGGTAGGAAGCGTGGCAAAAACTAACAATAAACTTGATCTGCCTGCAAGTATAAGAAATATATGTCCCATACATGTCAAACCTCTATCTCTTACCATCTCTGAGATCTCTTCGTTCATACGGACGGACATGGCTATATCGACTCGTCTGTTGATGCTGATCAAGAATATATATACTTTATAGGGTCGGAGATGATTCCTTCTGGCTGTTACATATTTTTGCACAAACTTAATATACTCTGTGTAGCTTTGGTACAGAGTATAAAAAATCACGTTTTTTCTATTTTTGAAATTGTTTATAAAATTTACAAAAATTTGTTTTGCAAAACCGCATATAATGTTTTGGTGGCCATGTCGAGATCTAGTTTCCGATTTATTTCCTCATTTTCACTTTTGCACACATTTCAATTGTTCGCAAAAAAAATTCCGCACAATTTTTCAAAATGAAATCGGCTTAAAGATAGTGTTTTGAGTGAGTACCGATGGTTAATTGTCAGAGCTGTAGATTGAAATTACCATTACCATTACGATTTCTTGGATTTTTGTAAATTACATTACCCTTACAATCTTGCATGCTATGAAAAGAAATTACTTTTTTAGGCACACTTCTTGGAAAATTGTAAAAGTAATAAAAATTTGTAATGCAATTTTGAATTAACAATCAAACAATCAAACAATCGTTATGAGAATTTCAATTTACAGCTCTGTTTATTGCAATGTTGATTGCGTTCTGATTTTACTCGTTGTTTTCTGATTTAACTTTAGGCCAAATCATATAAGTGGTATACTAAAATTTGTTTCATTTCCTTTCTTAAATTACAAATCAAAAGTGAGCCATTCCCTCTGCCTAGGGCCATGTCTTATTGTTCAATTTCAATTTTTCGCAAAGTTATCAAGTAAACTGTGAATGCTGAGTGACGCCTGAAAACGACCCTTGCCTATGATGGCCTGGCTGGGCTCTGGGATTGGGATTGGGATGGGTCCGAGGTAGGTGTTGCTGATATGCCGTTGAAATGCTGTGCAGATTAATCATAAAGGCCATAACAAAGAAGTTTTGCATTGCCAGTGCATCCATCTCCATCTTCATCTGGCGGAGAGCGTCGTGGAGCAGCTCTCTGCTGTCACTTGTCAGTCAAAATGGCACACAGCACCGCATAGCACATGGCCCGGGAATAAGGCTGGCCTATAAAATAGTTTAAAAATAGGTGTTACCGCCGTTGCCGCTGTCATATCTACCACATGGGAGAGTCAGCGTGAAGCATAACGCGTTGTCAGGCTTAATTGTTATTATTGTTAAGGCAGCAGCCGGCCAGAAGACGACGCTTCTGCAGCTGACAGCAAAATGTTCGCAACATGTCAAAACTTTTATGACTTTTTAATGGTCCTCTATAGATTTTTCAGCGTATGATTTTAATTGAATTTTGTTTATTTATGAGCAATAGTCATACAAAATGCCTAGAAACTATTTATATGACCACTAATTTGGAGGGGGGACAGCATCGGAAATATGTTTATTTAATTGTAGGGTATCTTCATGTCATCTTCCCTGAAAAGAATAATCATTGTGCGTTGGCTTTCAAGAATGCTGACTGACGTACGTTTTGGTACAGAAGAGTTTGTTTAAATGTACGGCTACGCTTTATCTACAGTTTTTATCTAAGTATTTCGTAAACAAATAAGTAATTAGCAAAGGCAACGGGCAAAATATTTATTAAATAACACGTAAATAAACGCAAAATATAATACAAAAGAAGTCAGCCAACTGCAGTGCACTGAAAATGTCAAGACCAATTTATGAACTCCTAGATAATTATCAGCGATTTCTGTAGAAATGTGGGTCTTATGAGTTAATTTGATACTAGAGCTAAACCCAAACTGATTCTTACTTTACAACTCAGAAAAAGGTTACTCTAACGAGAGATTAATGGATTGAGCCGATTTTAGACTCTCGTTTTTTAAAAACAGCTGATAACCGCACGAGTCAACCTTCGCAGGTCCACAGCCCATTATAATGGTGGCTCCTCAGTAGTGGCTACCGTTTCGTGGCTACCGTTGCTGTGTTAGCTTCTGTTGGTTCCGCCACTCCCGTTGCTACTATTGTGGCTAATTCTTATTTTACATTTACCGCCACCTACCAGCCTCCTTTGAATCCGTATTCACCTAGTTATTTCTCCTATTATATGCCTATAATACATGGACCTGGCTATGACTACGACTATGACCTCTGGTTCTAATCTCCCGATGCGTTTTTGGTGGTCATGATAGCAGTGTGTCTCAGTGGTGAAGCTCTGCTGCCGCAGCCCAAAATAAAGCACACAGTCGTCTTCCTCCTCCAGCCCCAAACAAGATGCTTTCATGAAAGAAACCATGGCCATGCCTACAATCTCTGAATTTCACAGAGAGACTTCCATTTTCAATATCATTTACTCTTTTATTTTAAGCTAATCACTGCCGACTTTTTGCTGTTGTCTGGTCACACTACATTCTCAGAGACTCTGAGAATTATGAAACAATTCTCGCAATGAGAATACATTCTCAGCGTCTGAGTACCTAGCTTAAAATGACAAAATTGATGAAAAAATTCCATTTGAAAAAAGTAAAATTATTGACAGCGAAAGGCACAACGGGCCACTACCCAGCAAACATTTTTTTTTTATCGTAAAAGATAAGAATGCGATTCTTCCAGAATATATCGCTTTACTCTAGCGATATCGAATAGCAATCGCCTTCTCATCTCCCTTCGGGAAAAAGTGTGCCACTCTGGGACACTTCTGCGAGGAAAGAAAGCGTTTTTTCTGGAAGATAGGAAAACATCTCTTCTCAGGGATAGGAAAGCGTTTCATTCTGAGGATAAGAAAAAGTCCCTTCGAAGCGATAAGCAAAAGTGCCATTTAAGGGATAAAAAAGCGTTTCTTCCTGGAGATAAGAAACAGTTTATTCTAGAGATAGGAAATCGTTTCTTTCTGAAGATATAAAATAAGTCTCATATGTGGGAGGATAAGATTTTTAATTTTTTTTCGAATATTTTGTTATTGCGAAAAACAACAGATTAATCAAACTTGTATTTTTATATTACAAATTTTTACTTACTCTGCGGGAATGATCCGAACTCGGGGCCCTTGGACTGGAACACGGTTGGAACGACGCCTTAGACGGCTGCGCTAAGCCGTGCGTCTAAGCCAAGGCATCTAATATGTTACTTGTATTAAATAAGAAGTACTTTTATTAAAAACATACACCTATATTTGCATGCTTTGTAATTCTCCAGAACGAATTCCATACTCAGCCAATTTAAATAGTGCATTTGAAATTTTCGACGATCATCCAGATTGGATGATGAAAATGCGAGACCCCTCTAAGAAGAATCGCATGCATGTCTTCAATGCGATTTTTTAGATATGTATCAAAAAAGCGATACCATATATCGCTAATTTATCCCTTGTATGTTAAAAATGCGATACCATATGTATTTTGTTAGTATAATCGCCAAACTATCACCAAACTCTCCCCTTAAACTATTGCCAAACTCTCTTTTTGACGAGAGAGAGAGATAAGAAACAAGACAAAATGTTTGCAGGGTATATACATACCGCTGCATGACAGATTTAAGAGGCGTGTAAAGGCAGCTTTAAGAATGTTTCGACTTGACTTTAAATTCTAGCTAGCAAAAAAAGTATAAAATTATACTTAACCACCGGAAAGGTTCACCACCGATGATTGGGAAAATTACTAGCCACCCTAAAATACCGGGATATCATTTAAGACTTAGGGCGCGCACACATGCGACTGAAAGATGAACGACGGAACGAAGTGTGATATCCAAGTGTGATATCCATAAATCAGTTGTATGCTCAGCTCAATCAAGCATGTTTGTTTATTTCGGCTTGCTGTCGTACTTAAATATAATGGTCAGTCGTCAGTTCATCTTTCAGTTGCATGTGTGCGAGGGCTGTTAAAGAATTTCTCGGGCTGCCAAGTAAGGTCTCCCAAAAAAGATGTAGAAGTGGTAGCCATTATTTCGGAACTGCAGGTTATCTGAAATTAAAACGGAAAAACGGGGTTTTGATCAGAATTGATGTGATTCTGGTTCGTATCTCCATCAAAAAGATAGATTGGCGGCATTTAAAAACGAGAAGGCCAAGCTAACTTCGTCTGTGCCGAAGTTTTCATACCCTTGCAAACGCTGTTTTTGAAATGACAGAGTTTAAGAACGCTTAGATAAAAATCACAAACTTTTGTAACTAAAATCCATTTTCCGTCAGATGAACATCTGATTTCGACCAAATTTCGCGAATCTTTTTGAAAACATATCAAATTAACAATCGCCAAGTTTAAGAACGATAAAATTGAAAACAAAAAAGTTTTTCTCACTAAGACCCATTTTCCGACCGATAAGTCCTATGGCAGCCTGAAGATATAGTCATCTGATTTCGACCAAATTTATCAAATTAGTTTGAAAGCGTTTAATAATAATAATCACCGACCTTAAGAACGATTTACTTGAAACCAAAAAAAATTTTTTTCACTAAGACCCATTTTCCGACCGATCGGTCCTATGGCAGCTGTAAGATATAGTCATCCGATTTTGACCAAAGTTTGCAAATCTGTTTGAAAGCATATAATATTAATAAGGGACGAGGTTGAGGACGCTTACATTGAAACCAACAAAGTTTTTCTCAGTAAGACCCATTTTCCGACCGATCGGTCCTATGGCAGCTATAAGATATGGGCATCCGATTTTGACCAAAGTTTGCAAATCTGTTTGAAGGCATATAATATTAATAATGACCGTGTTTGGGAACGCTAACATTAAGAACAAAAAAGTGTTTCTCACTAAGACCCATTTTTTGACCGATGGTTCCTATGGCAGCTATAAGATATAGCTATCCGATCCGGTCGGTTCCGACATATTAGCAGCGTGCAGTAAAAAGAAGACTCTGTACAAAATTTCAGCTCGATAGCTTTAAAACTGAGAGACTAGTTTGCGTAGAAACAGACGGACAGACAGACGGACAGACAGACAGACAGACGGACAGACAGACAGACGGACGGACAAAGCTCAATCGGCTCAGCTCGTCGCCCTGATCAAGAATATATATAGTTTATGGGGTCGGAAATGAATATTTCTATGCGTTGCAAACTTCTGGGCAAAATTATAATACCCTTTGCAAGGGTATAAAAATTAAGATTTAACGTTTTTATACCTTGATCAGGGCGACGAGCTGAGTCGATTTTGCCTTGTACGTCCGTCTCTCTGTGTGGCTGCTTCTATGCAAACTGAAATTCCACCAAGAAATCTCGTAGCCCGCGCAAATCGACTTCAAATATTTATGTCAAATTTATTCAGAGCACACGTAAGAATGTCGTTGAAGCCCGACTATACTATACTCTGTACATCTCTGAGATCTGTGCGTTCATATGGACAGACTTACGGACATGGCCTAAAGAAAGTTCGCTCCCGCAGCGCTGTGGCAGCCACAGTCGTGGCGCCATCTATTGGTCAATCTATTACCAAAAGAAAACTCACTGCCGCAGCGGAGCAGCAGCGCTCCTGCTGAAAGTAAGTTAACATAATTTTCTTTTCTTTTGTTAATTTAACTTATAGCCCTTCCGAAGCACTTTATTTAGTGAGAAAAAATTAGAGCACACCTAGTGCTGATTCCAAGATAAAGCCAATCAAAGAGCGATTCGCACGCGACAAAAAACGGAAGTTGTGATTTTGGCCATCAATATAAAAGCAAAACTCAGCGAGATCTGCCAAAACTATTTAGTGCGACTAGTTTTAAAATGTTGTTGAATAATTTATCTGTATACTCGATTTTATTTGATCGAAAAATTTTCTTTATTTTTTTTATTTCAAAATAAAATATGATTCGATACGTGACATTGCGAACGCGACACTTTTTTCCATCATTTTATTTATGTGGTTTCTGTATAATGCGAAGCAAAAACTTACGATTAATTGTAATCACATAGTTTCTCATGGTTTCTTATGCATTCTTCTATAACCCTTTGTACCCTCAGAAAGATTTTAGATAGCAAAAGTAAGTGTAATCTATAGGCACTTTTATCAAAAAAATGTGCAATATTTATGTCCAAATTAGAAAAATCGCGCTAGCGCAGCCGTGAAGCCGAATATATCGAAGTGGGTTATGAATACATGTAGGATTGGCTTACATTAGTTCAATTTAATTGTTTCCCCTCGAAAATTTGATAAAACAGAGTGTTTTTCATGCATTTCTAATTTTTTGGTCTTGGTGGACCTTTTGGTGGAAGTGCCCATATGTGCTTTTGCGACCTTACAAGATTTGCCTAAGAGTGCTGCTTTTATTTAGGCCTATATTTTGGTAAATTATTTCTTGAAAATTACATTTTAGGTAACAAAATCCATTTTTCTAAAATTTAAGGAAAATCTTTTTTCTGGATGTACTTCGTATACTTGCAGGCAGATCGAGTTAATTGTCAAAGTTTGCTACGCCATCTCCCGTCCCCGTAACTTCTAATCTTCCACAGTTTTGCTGATAGATAATTCGTACCCTCTACGCATATTTCGAGTTATAAGGAAAACCAACAAAATAATGCTGGGTAGCAGTGGTTCAACGGCGATGGGCAGCACTTCACACACCTTATGGCTTCTTTGCCACTTGGTGTGGCCTCTATAGGTAACTAACATTGATCAGATATATTCAAACTTTGGGAGGTACAGAGTATATTATATTCTTACGAGTCTTTGAGGGAAATGAGACATAAATATTTGAAATCGATTGGCGATTGATTATGAAAAACAATCGACTCTTTATTATATATACTTTAAATGGTCGGAAATGTTTCCTTCTTCCTGTTACAAATTCGTGACCCGAGTTTACCCATTTTGAATGGGTACAGGGTAAACAAAATAGAAATCATACTTATTTTTATCGGAGCAAATACTCGTAGCGTCAGTATTACACGGTGCAGCACAGGCCGAACGGTGATGGCCAGCACTCCACACAGTTCGTCTGGCGTCAAATTTTAAAATGATCAGTTATAAACAATCTTTGGTAGGCAAACACTTTTAAAATAGGGCTTGACCGACTTTCTCACTTGCTTAATCTGAGCTTGTCTTGTAAAACTTGTATAGCCGTTAGCAACGCCATGCGTTTGGCTTCTGCTACCTTCTGCACTTAAATTATAAAGTATTGTACGATGGAGTTATTTATGCTTTTCTCCCCGGTCAGTCTGAAATTGTGATTTCCAAACAATTGGTCCCAAATTTGTTTGCTTTCACAACTAACTGAATTGTTTTGCAGTGTATAACCTGCTCTACTACAACTTAAACCACACGTGAGCTGTGGAATTTGTCTCCATTTTATTTGAATGTGGTCAATATTTGCAAAGTGCGATACCTTGAGCTCGTAAAGAAATGCATTTAAATGGTTTAAGGTTTTGTTCTCACAATATTTTGGAGTAACCCAAGTCAACAGTTAAATTATTGTACTAGTGGATTGACCTTGAGCGCATCTAATTATTAACTGAATAAGCAATAACAAACGTTAAATAAATATGTATAAAACTACTGCGACATGAAAGTACATATAAACAAGTGTAACTGTAACTGGGGGCTGCTGCGTAGTGATAAAATGGCTTTAGATAAGCATCCCGTGTTGACTTATTTAGCCACCCAAAGCAAAAGTAAAGATATTTTTGTACATGCCAAAGAGCGCGTAGTAATACCAAAATATGTGGCATGTATTTTATATATAGGAGCGGAATGCAATTGTTTTTATTTTCATTTTTTTTGTTGTTAAATAAAAATGTGCTCCCAGTCGCGGCATAACTCAAAGTGTGTTGAAGATATTTTTGGCCTGATATTTGGCGACAGATGTGTTAGAATTTGTGTGTGAATGGCTTTTGCTTAATTGTACAAATTTTTATAAAAACACAAATTTAAGTTACAATTTTTTTTGGGAATGCTGAATTTTGCTCTTTGTCGACTGAGTCACCAGCAGCGTTCATATACGCAACTGCCTTGTGAGCCCGTGACCTTGGCCTACCGTCTGCACTCTGCGAATCCGCAACCCGACGATGACCCTGACATCAGTACACCCATGGTGGTTATGCATGGAGTACTTGGGAACAAGGATAACTGGCGTAGAATTAGCCGTCAGATGGCCGAGCAGACAGGTCGTCGCGTCTTTACATTGGATGCTCGCAATCATGGCGATAGTCCGCATAATGAACTGCATAGCAGTAACGCCATGGTGGCAGATGTTGTGGAGTTTATGCGTGCCCAAAAACTGAGCCAAGTGTGTGCTCTGGGCCACAGCATGGGTGGACATTGTTTGATGCAGTTAGCCCTGCAACATCCGCAGCTGGTAGAGCGTGCGATTATAGTGGACATTTCACCCGTGAGTGTACCCACTGATCTTCAGCTGGTTAATGCGGTATTCGATGTGCTTTTAAAATTGCGCGTGCCCCGCTCCAAAACTCTCGCTGAAGCCAAACAAATGTATTTTGATGAGCTAAGTAAGCATATTCGTAGTCCTAGGGCTGTCGAACTGATATTGAAAAACCTACGCAAGCGTTCCGAAAGCGGGCAATTTTACTGGCAAGCCAATGTTTCGGCCATTCGAAACTATTGGAGCGACATTACCAATTTTAATGATGCTTTGTTTAAACAGCCATATGGTGGTCCCGTGTTGTTCATAGCCGGTAATCGTTCAAAGTTCTTCAAACAATCAGATATGAAGAAAGTACGCAAATGGTTTCCTCAAGCTCAGGTGGAATGGTTGAATGCGGGCCACTTGCTGCACCATGAAGATCCAATAAATTTTCTACAATTGGTTTTGAATTTTCTAGAGTAGAAATTTGAGCCGTAAAATCTATGGGAAATATATGTTCTAAGAATACTTACTTAAAATCAAGTAAGAAAGTCTGTCAAGCCCGACTGTAATATACTCTGTACCTAGAGCAGCAGCTGAAAACAACGGTGGTGAACAATAGAGGGCTTCACTACTTGCATTGAACAATGGGCGGGGGAAACGCTTTCTTTTGATCTTTGTCATTCCTTTGGCAAATCAAAAAATAATCTTGATTCCTCAATATCTTTAAAAGGTACAAACTATCTATCTAAAAAACTGTGGGAGATATGATGTTTTTTCCTAATTACGGGGGCGAGAGTTGGCGTGGCATAAATGAAATATACACTTGATCTGCCTGGAAGTATAAAAAGTATATGTCCCATACATGTCAAACCTCTATCTCTTACCATCTCTGAAATCTGTGCGTTCATACAGACAGACGGACATGGCTATATCGACTCCGGCTGTTGATACCGATCAAGTGTATATATACTTTATAGGGTCGGAAATGATTCCTTCTCCCTGTTACATACTTTTGCACGAGCTTAATGTACTCTGTGTACCTTTGGTAAACCACACCACTTCCACCCACTTTTTTGAAAGCTGTTATAGATTTAGAGAAACCGTTACAAATTTTTTTTGTACTCAATTTACTGTACTTGAACTCAGGACCTCGAAGACTTAACACACGGACAACGGCGTCTAAGCTCACACGACTATTAAGCTCTTTATAGAGATAGCGTCCAAATCATAGTAAAGAATGTAAGCAGTTGGCACTTGGCCGGTCAGCTACTAAAGAGGGCGCTGCCAAAACTGAAAATAGACTTGATCTGCCTGCAAGTATATGAAGTTTATATCCCATACATGTAACACTCTTACAATCTTTAAGGATATATTGATTCGGCTGTTGATCAAGAATATATATAGATTATAGGGTCGGAAATGATTCCTTCTCCCTGCTACATACTTCTGCACAATCTTAAAATAATCTGTTTACCTTTGGTACATGGCATAAAAATTTTTCTTAAAATCAAATCAATGGTCGTGTTCACCAGCACAAATCGATGACAAAACATCTATGGATCTAGTTCGATTGTTAAGGTGAGCGAATGTGATGTGCAATCATGATTGCCAGTTTTTGTGATTGTGATGGATGAAAAAAACAGAAAAATTCAAGCTGTCATTTCAAATTAAGACGATAAATTTGTACTAAAAATTCCATCAAAGCCGTTCGGCATAAGCCAATCAACTTTTTTTGATGTTTGATGTATGCTGGTGGTCTTTTAATTGTGAATCATATTTACAAGCATTGATATGCTTTCCTATCCAATATTTTATTATACAACTTCAACGACCTTTCCCCATCCATCAGAAAAACATTTCTTAGCAACAACTCAAAAAGGTCACATCATAACACTCAAAATTAAAAAAAAACGGAAAATCATGATTTCGCTCATTTTGTACAGTTTTTTCAACTTTGTCTTGAAAACTGTTATGAATTTTACTAAGAAATGCAGAACAAAAACATAGCTTAGACTTAAATAAACAAACGGGAACATAACAACTTCATTAGATTGGTCCTTCATATTATATGCTGATGCTGATCAAGAATATATATACTTTATAGGGTCGGAAACGATTCCTTCTCCCTGTTACATACTTTTGCACAAACTTAATATACTCTATGTACCTTCGGTAAAGAGTATAATTATTGCACAATAACCGCGTGACTCCTTGGATGTATTTTAATATTATAGTCGGGAGCAAATGAACTGGCACGGAGTTTGTTAAAGTCGGGCAAGACCAACTTTCTCACTTGTTTTAATTTAATTTTTTAGCCAATTAGTCTGAATCAAGAGCAGGAGTCCGCCATTGGAGCCACCACCAGTTGGGCTCTGAAAAACACTAAATTATATTAAATTGTATTTAGAAATGATACTTCTGCGGGGGGTTCGAACTCGGGGCCCTTGGTCTGAAACACAATTGGAACGTCCTCTCTACCAGTTGCGCCGTTGCGCGCGCTGGCGGCAAAGCTTCTAAGATACTACTTGTATTGAATTGAATCTACCATGCCTAAAAACATGAGACCACTTGTAATTCTCAAGTTCGAATTCCCTGGATAATTCATATAAATGGCGCAAAGAAAATTTTGTGATTAAATATGTTTCTAGTTAAATCAAGCGTGTGATTCCTGGCGCGACAGGGTTGACTTTCCCAATTGCAGTATGGGGCACAGGGCATGAAAGTGTTCAGTGTCCTCTCTCTCTCCGGTATTGCAAAGTGTGCATTGACTGTACGGGGTATAGTTTAATCTTATCAGTTTGGTTTTCGCTCGGAAAATAACCGATTTGGTTGCGGCTTCGAGGTCATCTTGAAAATAGTTTCTAGTCGAAAGGCTGTACTGCAGTTGGCTCTAGGTAATGCGGGACTGACTAACTCGAGCTTCTGCTTCGAAACTGGCACTCTCTCTGTTGTCAATACTTCGTAGAAGTTGACCTTGCCAAACGCTCCATGTGTTGTAATCATTCAGATTGCATTCGATGTGTTTCAGTGCGATGGTATACTACCTTTATGAACTTTAAGAATTTTTTGGTCTCAACGCCATCAACTTGTTTGAGTTCAAATATGTGTCAAAGTGTAATTAGAGCAGCGATGCCCAGCCGTATGCTCTTTGGGTACGTTTTGTTTTTGTAATTGCACCGAAGATAGGAAATCAATGATCGTAAACATGCAGGGCGCGAGGTATACAAAACGATACACATGCAAACAATTTCGTGTGTATGCGTCGCGTAGAACAAAAACAGGCTTTGTTCTCTTCTTTGATTGGTGTTTGCGAGCGCAAGCAAATTGACCAACAACAATTTCATGTGATTTTGAATTTGTTTTGAAATTCTTCCCTTATTGGTATTGGTAATTTTCATTGTGAGTATTGGTGAGTGCTCTGCCGAATTAGAGTATGAGGTTATGTTGAGTGCTACCCTGCGGAATTTTACTTATATTTTGTATACCACAAGGTTCCATTAAAGGGGTTTGTCATGGTTATGGGTACCTCACTCGGGTTGGACCCTTTTGCACATTAGCAGAATGTAGTTCCAAGAAGCTTAATGGAAGCCACTAGGGAGTGGACCGCTTTTTAAGCCCATTTGCCTTTCGTTCATGCTGTATGCCATCTCTTAAGTTTTAGATTTAGTTAGTTTTTCCATTGCACTAGCTAACTTCTCAATGTCTCCCATCGTTTTCTTTTCCACTGTCTAAGGACGTTACGGTATTGGTTTTAAATTTGGTATACTAATGGTCTGAAAAGCAGGGTTTTTCTGATGCCTAAATGCTATTTCCTAAGGTAATCGTAAAGTCTAAGACTTTGGCTAAGGTTGGTCCCATGAGTGTGTTTACCTCTTCAACTACCCACTACACTGGGTTCCGGGATATATTGCCACAAACATGATATGTACATTGTACATAAAAAACTTCGGTATTTGTTAAGCATCAATTAAAAATATAATAAAAAAAAAAGCAAAGTCTAAAACACAAATTGGCAGCAGCAAAAGTCGTCTGTATTAAACAAAAGATGGTAACAAAACACCAAAGACAATGCCTGGCTGCAAGACAAAAAACTAACCAGATTTAATGACAAGCCATGCCACCACACCAAACGCCATGTACCACCAGTAGGCACTAGAGAGTTTGGACATGGTCATGATCAGGCTGGCATGCGTAAAAAACGGAAGGCAAATATGAAAGGAAGGCTTTTCATTTTCACTGCTACAACATATCGCCAGAGTTCATTTACTTCGAACAAATAATGTAAATCTACTTAGAATGGGGTGCAGTGCGGCAACCTAAAAATAAATTATTTTTAATTCAAAAATAAATCACTGAACTTTCGACAAACAACGAGGTAAGTTTAAAAGTTACTGAAAATGTGAAATAGCTACAATGCAATTTCTCTATTTTTGTAGATTTTTACTATCAGAAAAAATGCCTGAAGCACGACATGGTTATATTAAATATGATATACCTGAAACCAACTTTGACAATGTATACAACGAGAATGATCTTACTTGGAAGAGGCATACTAGGTGAACTGGAGCAAAAGTTTTAAGCATGCCATTTTAAATATTATCGTTTTAGTTCGAACTTAACAAAGTTTGCTTACTTATTGCTGGCATGTGCTTTTTGGCTGAAACTTTTCTAACACTGGAAACAAAAATAACAATCTAAATCAAAAAGCTTGCAATATTTGAAAAACTAGTTTTATATATATCTTAAAATGAGAATTATATTCTCAAAATCATGTTTTATTATCTTAAAATATTTCTTAATTGTTAGAAGAAATTAAAATCAAGAGAGCGCATGCACAGTTTGTCGCTGACAGATGCTTACAAATACCAACTGCGTTCATTTTTATACTCTATTCCAAAGGTTCACAGAGTATATTAAGTTTGTGCAAAAGTATGTAACAGCCAGAAGGAATCATCTCCGACCCTATAAAGTATATATATTCTTGATCAGCATCAACAGCCGAGTCGTTATAGCCATGTCCGTCTGTCTGTCTGTCCGTCCGTCCGTATGAACAAACAGATCTCAGAAATGGTAAGAGATTGAGGTTTGACATGTATGGGACATATATTTCTTATACTTGCAGGCAGATCAAGTTTATTTTAAATTTTTGCCACGTCCCCCTTGGAAAAAACGGTATATCTCCCACACTTTTGATGATAGATTGTTCGTACCTTGTAGAGATATCTAGTAATCAAAATTATTTATCGATTTGCTGAAGGAATAATAAAGATCGGATGAACGATACTCAAGTTATGAGCAAAAAACGGCCAATGTCCGTCTGTCTGTCCGTCTGTCTGTCTGTCCGTCTGTTTCTACGCAAACTAGTCTCTCAGTTTTAAAGCTATCGAACTGAAATTTTGCACAGAGTCTTCTTTTTATTGCACGCTGCTAATATGTCGGAACCGACCGGATCGGATGACTATATCTTATTAAACAATTACATAAGCGTTTTGTATTGTGACTTAACATTGTTTTCATTAATTTGGTAAATTTTTAGATATAAAGAAAAACGGCATCTAATGTATTTTTCGCCCCCTTTCGTGCCACGCCCACTTTTTTTTGAATACCTTAATTTTCCAAATTATATTGAATATATATTTCAAATTGCAAACCTATATCTTTAATTGTCAAAAAGTTATAGACTTTTGGTTTCCCCTTCATCAGTGTATGGCGTGTTTTCGTTATTTTTATTAAAAAAAATTGATACTTAAAAAAAAATTTGTTCGTTAATATAAAAACAAAAATATTTATAAATTATATTATGGAAAAATGAATCAGAATAAAATATAATATCTTTACAAAATGTATTATTTTTAAAAAAAAAACCGTACAAACCTCAATATACCAAAATATACTGCAACCTTAAATTTTCATGCTTCGCAGCGGGGGCTAGGAATTCATTTTAGACATGGGGTTTCTTCGTGAAATTTTCTTAGAATTCATCGCAGATTCCGAATCTGCTATACGCTTACCGTATAAAAAAATTGACCCGCCCTATTAAACATACTTCGCCAAATATGAAGAAATTCGAAATATTATTTTGTATATTTCAACAAAAAGTAATTATCACAGTGTTACAGCCCAAATTTATACTTTCGAAATGACCTAGCATACGCTGTAGAGCATACTTGGTTTTTTCCTAACACCCCCAAAATCTCAAGTTATGGGCCAAAAACAGCTTTTTGCTTTTTTAACTTAATTAAATTGATATAACTCGTGCATGGAAAGTTGTTTATAAGTTTGTCAATTCCGAAAGCAACGAGAGCAATCTAATATATTATAAATTAAGGGTTTTACTGATTTAACGCGATGGCTGAGAAATGCGGCTTACAGATCTGGCATTTTCATAGTTTTTTTTCTCGAAATTTCTACTTTGGCCACCACTGGCTTAACTATTTTATTCTATGCGATTTTGCCTAAAAGTTTATTATGAAAGCTCATTTAGTTCTTCGTTCAACAAATGTTGTCCCAATGAATTTGGATACCGTTTGACGAAGTTATTCGCTTATTTCTGAATACACCTCGGCGATTTAGTATTTTTTTTTAGTGTGTTTACATATTAGTGTCAGCCTTAATATAAGTGCCCCTATAAGTATGCTCTGTTTTGTTTGGCGCAAGATTTAAATAAACTTTTTAAAATACTTAAATAGATAAGCTCCCACCTTAAAATTTCCCACATTAACCATTGGAAAATTTTGAATAGAACCGGCGAATCGGAGCTAAAAAAAAATTGATTCCTCATAAAACGCACCACTTTGTCACTTTAAACTCAAATTACTAAAAATCTCGACGTGATGAACCATTTCTCAAAACATATTCGCGTTCAGCACACAAAAATAATGTAGAATCACCATCAACCCTTCCATATATGTACTGGAAAAAGTCTAATTTTGTAGCCTTGTGTAATTCAATCGAATTAATGTTGTCCATTATTCGAGTGTGGAGTTTTGATAACAATTTAATACAGTTATTTAAAAAAAATTAAATTCTAACTTGTGAGGCAAAATGACAATGCTGAGTTCTTTTCGATGTTAATTTTATATCAGGATTCACCAGATAGAATAAAACTCATCAAAGACTAACAGCATTTTTGTTGTGGCAACTTTTGCTGGTGCTATAACTGTAACAATTTCGCTAATCTTGTCCCATAGTTTAGGTTTCAGTAGAAAATCAGAACTAGCTACTGCCACATTTCATCAGAATCTCAATCTGGTTTGACAGCATACGAACAAATTGTGAAAGGTAAAGATTTTAGTTAGCTGCACTCGCTCTATCTCGTTCGCTCTCTTTCCTTTGTGTCCAATAGCAACAGTGTTGAGAAATTTATGTAAGTAAAATGTTCAAATAAATTAACGTTTATAGAATTTTTTACTAGTAGAGGAAAAACCGATATTAACCCATAATTTGGTTTCTGTTTCGGTGTTTATAGGGGTTATAGGGTTACGGTTATAAGAAAACATTTTTTTTCGGCTACAAATTTTAAAGAGCTTTTAGCGTTAAAGGCGGGACAGAACTTACACACCTCCCGCACTATCGCAACACCACACCTGGCCACAGTGGGCATTGACTTGGGATTTATAAAAACGGCACAAGGGCTTACTAAAGTCAAGCACTGCTAACTCTAAACTAAGCTCTCGTTTGGGAATGCTTATAATATAACTTTGCTTGTCGTTCTAAGAATGAATGTACTTTACATACATTGCCTCCAAATACAACATACTAAATAACATAAAGCATTATATATACTCTTCTTTTCGATTACAGAGGCCAGCGACAAAACCATATATTGCCCGAAACATCGATTGATACCATAAAAAGTGATCACAGAACGACCAATAATCGACTAAAGTATTGTTGCTGTATGAGCAATTCAAAGACGAAAACTAAAAATGGAATTAGCAATAATCGCCCAGATTTTATAGATAACAAACCCAATTATACCCGATTCGGTAACTATAGCGTTAAGTGTTTAAAGTAATGTCAAACTAAAAGATACTTTTTATTCCAGCTCAAAATGAAACAAGCTCACTGCCTGCCACACCTCAGCTAAGTCAACAACGACGACATCCGGGTAGTATAGAGATACGCTATAGGAAATTGTCAGGGAATGAGCAGCAGCGAATTGAAGCACAATCAATGTACCTTAACTCAACTCAACTTGCCCACCGAAGAGCAACTAACAACAACCATGAGGATTACGATCCAATTGCCAAATACTTTGCATGCAAGCCAAACAACAACAGCACGGAATATCGGCCGGAAAAGCTGCGTTGCTCGCCGGCAGCCGCCACAAAAAGCTCCCGTCCGCTTTGCAAGCACTGCTGTGGCGAGAGGCAGCAACAAGTTGGCAGCTCTAAGGCGTCCGCCGCTATGGCACATCAGCATCAGCAGCTGCCATTTGGGGACTATGATGCTTTTTATTGTGAGCACACAGATTCAGTGTCCGATTTGTCGTCGTTTCGTTTTGTCTTCAATGAAGAAGAAGCCAATTCCCATTTCGATAAGCGCGTAGTCGATACCAATAATCATCATGAGGATGACGATGATGACGTTCGTTCAGAAATAGAAAAACGGGAGCCAAAATCATCAGCTACTAAAGCCACAACAGAAACATCACACGCGTCATCGCCAGTGTCGCCCGTGTCATCCATAATTTGCGATGTATCACCAACAATTTGTTGTTATACAATTGACAAGAGCAAACAACCGCAGTTGTCACGGTCGCCAACCGTAGTTCCTGAGCCGGGGGACATCCCCATCCCTTTGCAGCATTATTATAAAACCAGTGCCACTGTCAGTTATCGCCGTTATCCGCCTCCCGTGCCACCCAAACCGCGCAGTTGTGTGGAAGTAACTGCCTGTAATGGCGTGTATGATACGGCGGAACCTGCACTGAAAACGCGCCGCTTGGGACCGCACAGACACGACAGCTGCTGTGATTCGCTGACAGTGTCGCCTAAAAAAAACCGCTGCCAATTGTTTGCGTTCGAGGGCAATAATAATAATTATAATTGTAAATTTAGCGCTAAACCGACGCCACCACGCAGTCTGTTCTATGACCGACATGGACGTTTAAAGCAAGATTTCTGCATTACTTCTTCGTGTGACTCAGAACCGGAAACGCCAAAAAGTGGTTCATCATCGGCGTCAATTGGTGCCGTAAGAAAATCGTTAAGTGAAACTCGTTTGCATGTGGACAATTCGCGACTTACGCCAACATTAAATCGAATCAATGGAAACTTGACACATCCATCGGGTTATAAAGCAAACGCAAGTGTCGGCACTCAGTTGATAAATCAATCAAAGGAACCGCAATTGGTGGGTTCCGCCTATGTGCCCTGGCATAATCCAAAGTGCACCAACAGGTGTATAACGCCTCATCAAATCAAACATCATTCGAACGAACAAATTTTAAGTTGTAGCTGTAGCCCTCATGTGTATTCTCACTCAAGTGGATTTCTACAAGAAACAGAGGTAAGTTATGACATTAAAGTTTTCTTAGTTTTGATAAATGTAATTAGGAATGCACTTTAAACTATAATTTTATGAACTTAAGTGTGAAGG
The DNA here is from genome assembly GCA_037044535.1 of Lordiphosa magnipectinata. Lineage (NCBI taxonomy): Eukaryota > Metazoa > Arthropoda > Insecta > Diptera > Drosophilidae > Lordiphosa > Lordiphosa magnipectinata. The sequence continues at coordinate 520,662 of JBAMBO010000704.1, read as the reverse complement.
TGATGAGTGAGATAAGATTGTAAAATGTAAATCAATTTGGCTGTGAGGAGTCGGTTTCAATTCGTCTTCTGATCTAGTCATCGAGTAAATGTATTTGTTAAATGCAAACTCTTATGAGGGAAAATCAGTGCAAAACGAAATGACATTTTGTGGACTGTAGAGATATCGGCTTGGTTTGAGCTAAGTTTGATTTAAGTATAACAAAATCGTGGTCCAAAAAAGAAAAATATTTTTATATGGACCGTTGCCTAAATTGAACGAACCTTGCTTCATAAATGGCTGAAAAAAAGTTGCCTATATTATCGGTAAATTTCAGAAAACCGGTAAAAATACAGACTTGCTCGGCTGTATTTTAGTTTATTTCAATAAATAGTCGAATGGACTGATTTCACTTATATAAAGTGAATGTATGTTTGTATGTATATTTGTATGTTTGCTTGCTCCTCATTGTTTACAAAGGGAATAGCAGAATAAGGCTGGGAAAACTGCACCAGAAAATTTTTGAATATTTTGAATCAGGGATGGTAGCTATTATCTAGGAGGGTATGTACGCCAAATTTCAAGTCAATAGGTCCATTTGTTGGCGAGTAAGCTGCAGCAATGCTAAGACCTAAATATCGATATATCTGGTCTTATATTACGATTTACCATGAACTGTTGATTGCAAATTGACAAGATTTAACGTACATATCCGTTACAAAATTCATGAATTTTTACTCTTATTCCTTTGGTCGGTCCAAAAACGGTGGTCAAAGTTTTCAAAATTTAAAATGACCACTTTCAGTTTTGACAATACCACGGAATTTTTACAGTTGACGTGTCTTTTAACCATCTAAGGGGCGTTGTCTCATGTTACTGTTTTTGCAAATCTGCATTTGCTTTGCTCATGTACAAGTCTAACCATTTAGGTGGATTTCGATGCCCTCAACTTCATCCTCATTGATTTCAAAACCATGTACATGTTAATGCAAATTATGTATTATTATGATTGAATGATTGATATGATTGTCATGATTGAAGATTTTACAGGATTTAAAACTAAAAAACTATGGTTTCATACTCAAATAAATTGATCAAATATGGCCGGGAAATTCCCCAATTTGGCCTATATGACTAAATTTTCATCAAAATTTGTCCAAATTATTTGCCTGTGTGGACTTAGCTTTAGACCTATTGCTTATTCTCCCATCATAGTAACAAGTTTTTCCGAAAAGATTCTGTCCTCCTCTGTGAAATGCTTGCTTTATTTTTTAAAATTGGCGCTCAATAGACAAAACAATAAACAGGCGAGTGCAGAGGTTCTGCCAACCTACTATTAGAGTCTTTCCAGTCCTGCCGGTGTGACCGTGACGCAAATGCCCAAATTGATAATCAACCTACATGAGACAACCAATTGTACAAAAACCACCTAGTTGCAAAATCTAGGTGGGTTTCGATTTCAGCAAAAACAGGAACATGTGAAAACGGCCCTTAGCTCCAAAAATTGTGCTACGAAAAATTGCAATTATTTCATTCTGACTCCACCAACATACCTCGCCAAGCATAGAATCTATTCTTTTTCCTTTGAACCTTTTTTCATGCTTACTTGCTGAAAACGTTCGCCTTGCTCATCTGATTCGGTAGATAATTGCTTAGCGAATTCTTCTAGGTGGTTATTAATGAAATACAATTTCAGGGACATCAAATCGCCGATAGCTTGAAAAGATTTTAACATGTTTTTTTCTAGCACTTTAACTCTATAAAAAGCAATGGAAATGTTATAATTTTTGTACATTTTAGTGATTTTGAGCATGAAGACGGTTTTTTTTGAGCTTGTCAAAAGAAGTGTTTTGAAGGCCTGGTTGAGAGCTTTACTGCTGAAGACAGTAAAATAAAATTTAAAATAGTTTATGAGATATAGACTTTAAAAACAAGACATTTAAAAAAAAAAATCAACAAACTTCAAGAGTCCATTAAGAGAAAATCTTAGCCAATCATACCAAAGCCAGCCAGGATTTTTTAACTACTATAGGTTCCTTTCAAATTTTTTTGGTCTCGTTGGTATACAATTTTTTTTTGTTCAAAAATGGTTCACAGTGTTATTATAGCTATTAACTGGAAGATGGTTGTGTTAGTTGGTAGTATGAGATTTGATCCGAAACCGGTTCAAAATTGGTTCAGAAACTCCGAAATTATTTAAGCAATCTATAATCTCTGACATTTTCATTAAAATGGGATAATAAATAGCGAAGTTTAATTTTTTGCTTTTAATTAACAAACTCAAATTTAATCATATATTTGGGCTAAGCATACGCTGTCTGCTAACATAATGTTAATGTGTTATTGATTATACATTAATGCTAATGATCTGTTCATTAACATAAAATTATATATATATACGGGTATGCCCTGCCCGGGCATATCGAATTCTTCAAAATACCCTCTCGTTTTTGAAATAAACAGATTCAGATAACTCAGCAGTATTTTTGACGCTACCATAGTGGGATATTCCCACGCTAGCACAGTTAACAGTTGTTTAACCATGGCACGACACACAAAAAATAAACAAATATTTTCAGCCATGATCTTAATTTTTTTTTTAGTACTAGATTTGGATTCTAATCCACAAAACTTTTGTGGAAGTGGAATTGAAAACATGGTTGTTTGTCTTCTCGATATGATGTCAAGGTTGGCTCAACAGCGATCCAGCAACATTTTTTGTTCCCTACGAAATCAGATGCCTAAAACACAGGTAGCCCAAAGAATCCTAAAAATCAGGGAATCAAACCGAATCGTATTTTGGTTCTGGTACCGAAACTTATGTTTCGGTGAAAGGTTTTGGTTCTTACATTATTTCGGTATTCGGTTCTGTTTCGGTACCTGGATTTTTATTTCGGTATACCGGTAAGTACCGGTCATTGGTTTTGCCTCAATGAGATTGCTTAGCGAAGACATAACAATTGCACCCCGAAAAATAAACGTTCTACGCTGATTTGTCCTTCTCAAAGCATAAATACAATTGTGGACACTTTCTCGAATTTTCTGACCACCTTTTAAGTACATCTTCTTTATATTGTAAAAGTTTAAGGATCAGGAAAATTGATATTGATTGATGCCATTGTAGGCTAATTCCACTGAGCAGATCTTACATCACACATCATGACTTAAAATGCTTAATAACTATTTGCTACGCTATTTTTAAATTTATGTTTTTTTTTTCAAAATAATAGGACCAAGCTATAAAGATGACAAATTTTGCCACACAAATGTTTATGACTCATGATGTGGGTTTTTAGATGTGCTTTGTGGGATTAGCCTATTAAACTGTTTTGTGAAAAAGCTGAACTATTTATTATTTTCGTTTTTTTTTTCGTGTCGGGTTTAAAAAACTCGAACATTTGCACGAACATGCACTTATGTGTAATGTAAGAACAAATTGTAATTGTTTTTTTCGAATTTTCTCCAGTTTTTTCGTCAAAATATCGTAAAAAATTTACCAAAAAATGTGATATGAAATGTGAATGTTCTTAAGAAATTGATGTTAATCAAACTATCACGCTTTAGCCGGCTCGAGGTCATGTTATGTTTGCACATAAGTTAAAACAGAAACACACAATATCACAAAGGAGGCTGGTAGACTATACAGCATTTTCAACAACCTCCCGGCAATCTTTTCAGTAGTCTTTGCCCATCGACTGCGCTTCAGCAGTTTCTTAGTAGTAGTTAGCAGTAGTTTCTTTATGCAAAATGCATTAACTCCAAACCATTAACTAAATTTACAAAAATTTATAGACTAATTTTTAGAATTTATTAATTTTCCTTCGAAACATAGATTTTTAACATCGGTTGTGCTGTTCGGAAGATATGCTGAAATAAAGGGTGATTGTTTAGCAACTTTCTATTTGGTCACACTGTTTTTTGCAGCTCAGCTGATTTCGTGTTACATGTTACTGTCAAACATGTTCAGTTTGGTCTATAATTTAACCATGAATCGACTTACTAACGAACAACGCTTGCAGATTATTGAATTTTATTATCAAAATTCATGCTTTGGGCGACCTTCTGCCCTGCTTGTGACTAAATTTCGCACCAAATTTACATTATTGGACATTAAATCACCAACACGCATACGTAGAGTGCCGACTGAGGAAAATATCGTAGCTGTATCCGCCATTGTTGTTAGTGACCGTGAATTACCGATTCTGCGCCGTTTGCAGAAATTTTGCGGAAGGATTTGGGTATAAAACCTTTTAAAATACAGCTGGTGTAAGAATTGAAGCCACACGACCCACCACAATAGCTAACTTTTGGTGACAAAGTTGGATGAATATTCACTTTTTTATCGGAAAATTCGGTTCAGCGACGAAGCTCATTTCTGGTTGAATGGATACGTGAACAAACAAAATTGCCATATTTGGGGTGAAGAGCAGTCAGAAGCATTTCAAGAACTGCCAATGCATTCCGAAAAATGCGCAGTTTGTTGTGGATTATGGGCCGGTGGCATCATTGGACCGTACTTTTTTAAAGATGACGAAGGCAGTAACGTTACTTTGAATCAAGAGCATGGAAGAGCTGGACTTGGCTGACATGTGGTTTCAACAAGACGGTGCCACATGCCGCACAGCACGCGAAACATTGGCCCAATTGAGAGGCGAGATTGGTGAACAGTTTATTTCACGTTTGGGGCCGGTCAATTGGCCGCCTAGATCGTGCGATATCACGCCTTTAGACTATATTTTGTGGGGCTTTGTTAAGGCTCATGTCCATAGCGACAAGTCGCAACAGTTGACGCACTGGAAGCCAATATTTAAGAATTTATTCGTAACATACCGACCGATATGTTGTAAAGAGTATGCCAAAATTGGACCCAGCGTATGAACCGTTTGAGACGCATCCACGGTCAACATTTACATGAAATAATCTTTAGACATTGAATTATAAAGATCCTTCTATCGACTCAAATAAAGATTTCATACATTTTTCTGAACTTTAGGAATTGTTTTTTCAATCAATTCCGAAAGCAGCTAAAAAATCACCCTTTATATAAACTAACTTCTCGAAAAGGATAACAAAATAAGCAGTTTTAAAAATTCTTAAAAATTAATTTTAACCACAGAATATTTTTAATATAGGTACATTTTTTAAGCATAAAAAAATTGGTTTGAATTCAGCAAAACACTCGTAAAGATTTTCTTATTCCAAAACTAGATCTTCATTAGCCAATTGTATATAGCCAATATTGTACACAGAAAAAAAAGATCCATTTGGAATAGATTGTTATACCCTTGCAAAGGGTATTATAATTTTGTCCAGAAGTTTGCAACGCATAGAAATATTCATTTCCGACCCCATAAACTATATATATTCTTGATCAGGGCGACGAGCTGAGTCGATTGAGCTTTGTCCGTCTGTCTGTATGCCTGTTTCTACGCAAACTAGTCTCTCAGTTTTCAGTCTATCGAGCTGAAATTTTGCACAGAGTCTTCTTTTTACTGCACGCTGCTAATATATCGGGACCCACCGGATCGGATGACCATATCTTATAGCTGCCATAGGAACCATCGGTCAAAATATGGGTCTTTGTGAGAAAAACTTTTTTGTTTTCAATGTTAGCGTCCTTAAACTCGTCCATTATAAACATTATATGCTTTCAAACAGATTTGCAAATTTTGGTCAAGATCGGATGACTATATCTTATAGCTGTCATAGTCGGAAAATGGGCCTTAGTGAAAAAAACTTTTTTGTTTTCAAGTAAATCGTTCTTAAGGTCGGTGCTTCTTAATATTTAACGCTTTCAAACTAATTTGGAAAAGTTGATCGACATCGGGTGACGATATCCTATGGTTACCATAGAACCAATTGGTCGAAAATGTAAGCAATTTTTTTTATTTTTAATGTAAGCGTCCCTAAACTCACTGATTACTAATTCTATATGCTTTCAAATACATTCGCAAAATTTGGTCCAAATCGGATGACTATATTTTAAGGCTGCCATAGGACCGATCGGCCGGAAAATAAGTCTTAGTGAATTTTTTGGTTTTGAATTTTATCTTTCTTAAACTCGGCGATTGTTAATTTGATATGTTTTCAAAAAGATTCGCGAAATTTGGTCGAAATCAGATGTTTAAATGTCGGAAAATGGGTTTTAGTTGGAAAAATTTATGATTTATATGTAAGCTGTGGCATTTCAAAAACAGCATTTGCAAGGGTATAAAAACTTCTGCATAGACGAAGTTAGCTTGGCCTGCTCGTTATATAATATCCTTTGGACGCTTTTCGGATACATTGGATGAAAATATAAGATTAGTCTAACATTGAATGGATATTATTAAAATCCTTTTTACGATATTTTAACTAACCATTCCGAATGGATACCAAAATTTTTCAAAGGATCATTAACAAAAATTCTTTTTTTCTATGTACCGATATTTGGTTTAAAAGTTGCTTCAATAAGGTTGGCACATGCTAAGTACAAGGTCAGAGTGCTAAAGATTGAATATGCACAGACATGACATTTTGGTCCCTATGACTCGCAGTGTACCAGTGCTATCATCAACTGATGCGCACACGTTATACTCGAGGAGCACATCTCTGAGAGAATTTTATTTGTATGGTGCATATATACAAATCTTTTTGAAATTGTTGTTGTTCTAGCTGATGTTCTAGTTTTGTGTTATTTGTAAGATTCTGTTAATATGGGGTATTTACATACAGACATTTCCATTTCGTGCAGAGAGCTGCCCATTCATTGTCTGTGGTTCTCTTTCTTTTTCTGTATATGTCTATCTATATGTATATATACATTTTCGGTTGTTTATACTAAAAATATCACTGTGTGCGTATGTATCGAGAGTTTTATATAAAGCAACGTTGAGTTGGCTTTACCAATGTGGATGTGGTATGTGTGTCATTGTGCAGCAGAAATAATGACGCTAAAAGATGATGAGGCGCCTAAATTGCTTTGGGTAGGTAGCGGAGATTTTGAATACCCAGACAATTTGCCTATTCCTTGGTTAACTATTAGCTAGTTTATAAAATTCGCTGCCATTGTTTGTTTTCCTTAGTACAAAAAGAGTGTGAAATCGCCTGGCTGGTGGGGAGGGGCAATAAATCGAATAACAAATCATTAAAAATTTTCTGATCTCTTGCAGCCCCACACAATGGACAAACGACGTAATACCTTGGATCGTTTTCAACGTTTGGGCTTTGGACGCAAATCATCCCCAGCCGCTGCACCATCCACAGCATCCGGTGCGGATAGACAGCGCAAAACCTCTGATAGATCAGAACGTCTCAAGGAACTGACCGAACTGTTGCGAGGTGGCAGTAGCTCTCGTGCCTCTTCCACACCCACACCACCGCCAGTGCCACCACCGCGCAAGCCACGTGCCCCAAACTTGAACAGCAACTCCAACACCAGCAGTTTGGAACGTCAGGATACACAGACAAGTGAAACGTCCATTACAGAGAGCGGTGCGTTAAACGCACCCTCCAACGCCGCCGCCCGCCTCTTCGCTTCCCTCAAACCTAATACAAGTCTCTCCAATCTAGAAGCTTTTTTGTTAAGCAATCGCGAGAAGTCAAAATCACCACCTCCGCCGCCGGCGCCAGCGTCAGCCAGCAGTAGTGAATGGCATCCACACCTATCCAGACCAGAGTCACGGACAGTCATCGGTTCGTACGCACAGAAGGGCATACCGTTTCGTTCGGTTTCGTTCTCCCAAATTGATTGCAAATCCCCGCTAAGTGCGTTGCGCGATCGTCTGCGTCGCGATAAAGCAATTGAAGCGCCCAGTCCCAGTGCGGCGCATTCTATGCCCCTAGAGGATCCGGGTTGGATACACATACCGTTGAAAAAAACGGAGTTGTGCATTAATTTAAACTACGGCGAAGAAAAGTCCATAGATCAGTTGACGGATTCTATACAAGAGGAGGATATCTTTAATACGGATAACAACAGTGCCACGGGTGTGGTGGTGCCTGCCACAGCAAGTAGCGTCATAGCTGCACATGCTAAAATGGAGTCACTCACGGACACCATACAATCGGAGAGCGATTGCCTGATCAAAGAGGACCAGCAGCAGCAGCAGCAATTGTCGAAGCCACAGCTGGAGGTAACACCACCATCAGACTCCGCACCAAATCTGGCCACTTTGATGGAGGAGCAAATACCATTGGAATCACCGCCAGTTAACTTTCTGCAAACAGCCACCACCTGTGAGATTCCAGTGCCCGTGTACGAATGCGCTGCCCAGGAATGGCTGGAGACACCCGCACAAGAATGGGTAGAGGTGGCACCCGAAGAGTTTGGCATTGTGCCCGAAACCATACAACCGCCCATGTCACATGCCGCCTGTAAAGTGTCCCAAACTGAGACACTAACCACGGCGTTGCGTAGCGATTTGGTGCCCACCATTTCAGTAAGTCGTTCCTCCGAAGAAGGTGATGAGGCCACGGCCAACCGTAGACAAGCTTCAGATGCCGCTTATCCCAAGGATAATTGTCACGATGAACTGTCAAGTCTCGAAGCCATAGCTACGCCCCGACACAGCACCGATGAGCGTCACAAGCGGCATTTGGACAAGTCCACCAAACGCAAGGGCATGTATATAGACAATGCCGATTGGCAGGCACCCAATTCAAATCGAGGATTAGCCTTGGATATATCGGTGGCAAATTTGAAAGCCATTGGGCCCGACTCACCCGAAGGCTCTCAGATGTACATCAATAGCCCGGCCACGGATGAGATGCGTACTCTCAGTTCATACTCCTTTGATGTAAGAAAAAATAGAGAGTTGCATACTTTTGAATCAAGAATGTTCGATAACAGAAGTACTGTAAGAATATAAATTCTTGATGCGAGAACGAATTTCTTGATTCAATAATGAAATTGGTTTAACGAATTTTTTAATCGAAGAGATTTTGAAAATTATTTTTATAAATTTAGGAAAATCAGTCAAGTATTGAAATCGCCCTAAAATTTAGAAATACGTATCGATTCTTATATCCGAGAGGATTTAAAAAGTATATCGATTGGAATTCCCCTTTTCGAGTGAAATAGAAATCAATTTTTCTTTTCGAATGAATGTTCAAATCGTTTTCGAATTATCAGGCCTGTTCTCGTTTCCGAATCCGATTGATCGAAATTAATTAGAGTTGTGATTTCCAAGTAACTATAAAAGAATTCGGTTGAAACATTTTGCCATCAAGAGTGTCAAATGAAGATAAATGGAAATTTGAAGTCAAAAGCCGAAAAACACAGTCGGATTTTTAATTCAGCTGAATGGTAACCTTAACAATTTCAAACAAAACTAGGAATGCGCTCGCTTGCATTTCGATCGTTTTTGCTTTCGTCTACATGCAATTTCTGAGGTACAACTTTGAAAAAATTAATTTTAAATCAAATTGTATGCTCAAAATATCTGCGGATGCTTCAAAATCTTCCCAATCTTTAACTTATAATACTAAAAATATTTCTTACGATACTATGAAAAGTATAACCGTTGACAAAAAAATCAATTTCTTTTCATTCCAAAGGAAAATCTTTTGAAACTTGATCGATTTTCGGAAACAGGAACGGATACCATTTCCGATTCCGCATGATCTGTTCGAAATCGAAAACAGGAACAGACCTAATAACTTTTTTTTTCTACTTTAGACATTTTTTTCTGAACTTTAGTAAAGTTGCCCTAAAAATGTATTTTTAGAAAATGATGTCTTAAATATAGAAATTGATTCAAAATTTTAGGGCAATTTCATTTCTTGACTTTCTTACAACTAAAATACAGAAAAATAATTTTCTGAGTGTGCTCTTCAATACCCCTCTTCGCACCCCAAGCCTATTAATATCAAATTGCGAACGATTTGAGCTCGATTTCAAGAAAGAATTTTTTGAAATTTAGGATCGTGTAAACGAGGGTTTGTTCGGTCTTTCGGTGTTTATTTATTCACTAATTACACGGTTTTCTATTTACAATGACAATACGGGTTGTCTCTTCACGGTTTGTCCATACGAGTTTTCTTTCTGTCTGTCTGTCTTCTACTGCGTTCTACTCTTGGTTTCGTCATTGCCCATTTAAATATACGGTGTGACCATCATTCGATGTCTTAAAAATACCTTAACACTAAAATATTGAAATATTTACATCTTGGCGGTCATTTCCAAATAATTCCAAAGACTACAAACGAAAAGATTTTTTCCAGAGTACTTAACTTATTCATTCTACTTTATTCTCAGTGTACACCCGAACTGGAGAAGGGTTCGCCCACCTGGAGTAGTGCTCCGCGTGAAAAATCACAACTGCTGAGCAATTTCAGTTGTCAGAGTAGCGAGGAGAAGGATGATGCCTCTAGCACTTGTGGTGCTGCTGGGAGCAAGAGTTACAGTTACTTGCGTACGGATTCCACTTCGGACAATGAGTGTGAGCGGGTGACGCGTGAACGTGTTACTTCCAGTCCCACACCTAGCGGTGATTACGATTACAAGCGCTTTTCCAAGCGCCCCCTAAGAGGTCCCTATGGACAAATGCTGGAGGCGGAAATGAAAAAACCAAATCGTATGCATTTCGAGGAGATTCTCGAGGATTTGCGGGAATCAGACAGGTGAGTTGAGGGCACACACACACACTTAGGCGATTAATGTTTAATTTTTCCATCTAGCCTACATTCACGTCGCCAGCGTGTCGATGAGGCAACACCCACGATTTCAGGAGCAGCCGCTGGTACACGCAACAATTTGCCACAATATTCAAATTCCATGCGTGTGCGTAAGTCAGACACATATTTGCCTGTGCCGTCACATGCACGCGCCGCCTCCACACCCTCACAAATAGAGCATATCAGCAAGGATATGTCCTCAACAGCCTCGGTTTCGGAGAAAAATCTGACTGAGGCGGCCACCGCTTTAGTCGGTGGTAAACAACAACAGCAGTTGCATCATATGAAGCGTGCTGCATCTGAAACGCCTGTCCCGAAATCGCATCACAATAAGCGGAGTCAATCGATGAGCAACGAAAGGGGAAACCATCATCACCACAGCCATCATCATCATCATCATGCGGCCAAACGCAGTCTGGATGCCAGCAATAAGTTAAAACCAACCGCCAATGCGACAGTGGACCTTAAACCCACTCCGGCATTGTTGGCCGAATTGCTAAAGGGCTCGAGCGAGAATATGCTCTCAGAGCAGCGACAGAAAACCATTGCGGTGAGTAAAGTCAAGGTTATTTAGTTTAATGAACGAATTTCGAACACGTCATCAACGCACAGCCCAATCGGTAAGAGCTAGAAATATGATATTCAGGCTGTATTTTACATTTGTTTTTTTCGTGATTTTTCCATATGATTCTTTTTCCCAATTTTGTAAATTGTTCCCAAAATGGTAGTCAATGCTCTATTCCTTCTTTGAAAAATAAGGTCCTTAGCTCTAGAACAAATTTTTCATCATGGGAGCGTGAAAAATTAGACGATGTTCTGATGTTGAAGCCACAAAGGACAAAATGAGTCTGTCAACATTTTATTAAAATTACTCCAAGCCAAAGAGCGAGTGTGTTGCATCAAAGAAACTACAATTGGTAAATACCACACCTCATATTAACTCCCTTATTATTCGACTTGAAGCTTCATGGTACGAGCCCGCCCGGGTTCAAGTTAAACAATCTCAAAATAGAACATGCCGTTCCCAACTGCCAATTACTTAGTTTCGATATCAATAGTCCTAAATACCATTTCCCAATTTACAAACCTGGCGGTTGTGCGTTCGACACCTGGAGCTGACAAATTAAATTTTACATATAGTGTTTTAATAAACTAGTTTACAGCCAAGAACCCTTTCTACTATATATATTTTAGTGCAGTTTGCAATGCTAAATTCGAAAATGGATTTCAAACATTTGTTACGTATTTTGAAGATAATTTTTTTTATCAAAAGTTTCAAAATATCTGCTTTTCACAGCAACTTTTTTCAAATGATCAATATGAAATCTTGCTTCTGCTTCTGCTTTTGATGAAAACCGAAGTCACAGCCAAATGAAAGGCAAAAAACGATTATTGAGAAAAATAAAAGCAGCAGCAGCAGACGTCACTTTATGATTTTTATTTTGGTTTTGCTGATGATTTTATTTAGTGCCGTAAAGCGCCCCATACACAACACAAATTTTTGCGCCAATCGCTAATGTGTGTTAGTGAAATATGTGTATGGGTCGCATGCACGCAATGCGTGTACCTATTTCACTAACACACATTAGCGTTTTGCGCAAATTCGAAGCTGCAGCATGTGTGTTGACAGCAGCAGCGCTGTCGCCACGATATTTTCCTGGAATTTACCAGCCACCAAAATTTAAAGTAACGCAACAACAACATTTGTTTTTTTTTAGCGCGCTGTTGTTGTTACCTTCAACCGAGCCGGGCCGTAAATGTTTGAGAATTAATTGTTTGTTGAGAGATTTAACATGCCGGGCCAAAAGCAAAATGCAAAAGCAGAAAAGAGATGGGAGTGACTTCTGTTGCGCTTGCACTACCGTCGACTTCTGAAAGCGAACACGTGCTGCAGCCTCGACTCACGCCACAGAACAATAGTAAAATCAGAAATGATAAAGCGACGTCGACTGCTGTTGCTGTTGGCTTTTTCTCAAAAATCATTATTGCCTTTGATTAGGATGCGGGCTATGGTTTTATCAAAAGCTGAAGCAAAGCAGACGAAATGAAACTTATTGCAGTTATTTAAACACTGCTTAAAGCCATGTCTCAAATCAGATACATTAAAGTTCTTAAAGTTTTTTCTTTAGCTGCTCTTTATGTCTAAAAAGTAGGGCAGAATGTGACGTTTTTTTTCCAAATTTTTTTGGGAAAAATCTGAAAAAAAAACATAATCATTAATTTTAACTTTCTTATTATGTCCCATAAATGTGGAACCTCTATCTCTTTCCATCTCAGCGTTCTGTTCGTTTGTAAAGACTGACATGACAATATCGACTGATGTATGCCATTTGTACATGATACGAGAAGCAAGTTTTGAGATCTCATATCAGCTCCGAAGACCAATAGTTTTTTGTTTCACATGCTCCATATACATATAATATAGGTATTGGGAAAAAAATCAGTGTCACATTATATTCTCAATTAATGGGCGTATGGGATGCCCTCAACAATCCTTCAACAATCTTGGATTAAGATCATCTATAATCGACTTTAAGATGAAACAATCTCATATTTATTCACTTGCAGAGGGTATATTAAAATTGTTCCAGATGTTTGTAACGCAAAGAATGAAGCATCACCGACCACACAAAAAATGTATATATTCTCAATCAGCGTGACGAGCTGAGTTGATATAGCAATGTCCATCTGTCCGTCCGTCTGTTTCTATGCTATCTCCTCCGTCAGTTTTAAGGCTATCCTAACCAAACTTTGCACGAAGTCTTTTGGTACAAATACGCTGCACATTTGTCGGAACCAGCCGGATCGGATGACTATAGCATACAGCTGCCATAAGAACGATCGGTCGAAAAACAAGTTTTAGTGAGAAAACTCTGTTTATCTTCAATGCAAACGCCCCCAAACCTCGTCTTTATTAGTTTTCTAAGCTCTTACATAATTCCATCAAGTATGATGAAAATCTGACAATTATATAGTATAGCTGCCATAGAAAAGATAGGTCTGAAAAATAGTCTTAGTAGGAAAAACTTTTTTGTTTTCAAGGCTATCCGTCCTAAGCTTGTTACTGATCAATATTATATGCTACCACACAACTCTGAAAAGTCTGATTCAAATCGGATGACTATAGTATATAGCTGCCATCGGAACGATCGGTCGAAAAAGTAGTTCTAGTGAGGAAAACTTTTTTGTTTTCAATGGTAGCGTCTTTATACTTTCCAGTTATGAATATTTTCGGTTTCTGCACAATTTTGGGATGTTTGGTCAAAATCTGAATGAATATATCTATATAGCTGCCATATAACAAACTGGCAAGCAATTGCTCAAAGTAGTGTCGCCATCTATTGCTGAGTTTGGGAAATAACTCAGGTAAGAATGTTCGACGAAAATCATTTAAAACTTTACAAATTTATATAAATTATACAAGCTACAAGGGTGTATAAACTTCGGTCGAGCCGAAGTTAGCTTTCCTCTATTTTTAATCTTGTTTTTATAAGATTGCAAGATTCTTGAAAAAAAAGTATAATCTAGCTTTTAGATTGATTTTTGTTTTCTCAGTGTATAAATCTTCAATTGTTTAGTCCACAAGTTATTCATCTAATGTTTAAAGCATGGGTGCCCACAGCCTATGTACACACCGCGCATTCGCTGTTGTTTTGAGCATAGAACAAGCTGAACTAAATTTCAACAACAATTGCGTTGTCTTTAGCGTAGATTTTGTGGGTGGCGACGAATGATTTCGTGTGCCTCAGACAGCCACACGCAAACACAAACTATAATCGGGTTTCTCTTTCTATTTCTTGTGGTTTTTGTTATATCAGAAATATTTTCCGGCCGTTAGCTGGCTGTGTGCACCCCTGGTATTAAGTAATTAGTTTTTAATCAGACGTTACCTGAACAGTTCCTGGCGTCATCAGGCCTCAGCTGTGAAGAAAGTAACTTCTTACGCAGAGAAGCTCGGTTTCAGTGTTGTCATTTGAAACATTTGGTTGATAGATCCAGAAATTTTCAAAGTTGAAATTCTAATATATTTTTCCAAATGCTATGCTATATAACAGATCTGGCAATTTATAAATTGTGTTAATGCGAGCTAATGTCTAATTAATCGGCTTGAAGTCTGAGTTCAATTTAGTAGTGATGAATTAAGGCATAATCAGTAGAAATTCGGTCGAACTTTACTACGAGCTCCCATAACTCGTAACTTTAACTGTAAGCGAATACAAAAACATTAGTTAAAAGACCTTTTTGTAGTTATTGTGACTGACTTAATAGTCTTGTTGCACATGCGCATTATTCTCGAACTGCAATACACCTTGATCACAATTGCTTATTGTTATTTTTGACACTTTCTTACCAGGTCTTCTTCATTGAGACTTTGCTCAATCGTAGCCGGTCCTCTGTTTGGTCAGTCTATTGTTTTGTATTCACAGTCCACATTGCTCTACTCATTACATTGCTGTTTTGTGTAGCCTCGGTCTTTGAATACCCACTAGCACATACATATGTAGATGTATGTGCATTTGCATCAACGTTCGTTTGTGTGTATCGGTGTCTGACTTTTGTTTTGTTTGCTAAGTGATTCGACTGTGTGGTGGAAGTGCAAGGTGTGGGTGTGTGGGCGGGCGACGGTACATCATGTGGATGCGGGATGCGCATGCTCCAAAAATTTGTCTGCGCATTGGAAATGTGTGTTAGTATGTTAACAGAATACTCTTTAGACCATATTTCATTCCGTTGTTTCCACAGTTGTTGTTGGCACAGTGGTTAATGGAAAAGTATGCCTTAAATTAAAGAAGTGCCTCAGCTGTTGGCGTTATTATCTGTATATCTGTATATAATAGAAAGAATAGTAGTTTGTGCAAATTTATATAACAACCAAAAGAAATCATTTTCACCAACATCAACAGCCGAGTCGATATATCCATGCCCTTTCATCCGTCTTTCTGTCCGTATGAACAAGCAGATCTCAGAGCTGGTAAAAGATAGAAGTTTGACATGTATGGGACATAGACAAATTGATTTGCAGGCAGTTGAAGCTAATTATTTTGCCAAGCCCCCTTTCTCCCCTACCATCTATATCTATAATCTCTGAAATTTTCATTAAGATCGGTACTAACTAGAGAAGTTTTAAAGGTCGTTGCATACTTTTTGACTTTCGCTTAAGGAACAAAACTTTAGTCGTATAATTTGGATCAGCATGCGTTGTCTGCTAACATAATGTTAATATGCTAACATTAATGTTAATGCTCTATTAATTAACATAAGGGAACGCTAATAAACATTACTTTCCCTGAGTAACGGGTATATTGAAGTCGGACAGGGCCGACTTTTGCTTATGCTGTCGTTATATTAAAAGGCAAGATATAGTGTGGCACCTGATCCCATATAGAAGCATACAGTTTTAATTCGATTTTCAATCGTTTACACAAAAATCGGCACAGATTTCTGATAAAATACGAATTTATGCATAAACATTCTTCCGGACTGCATGGTAAAAAGTCGTCTTTCTTCCTATTTTATTCCCACATTTTGTATGCTTGTAACATTTTTGGTGTGATATGTTCCTGTTTTAAAGTTATGTGCAAGCATAACGTGACCTCGAGCCAGCAAGAATTTGAAAGAAAAAATTAAATATTATATTTAATAACTTTTTCGGTTTTTTATACCCTTGTAGAGGGTATATTAAACTTTTTTGTCTTCAACGCGAACATGCACAAACCTCGTATTTATAAGTTGCTTTTACACAAATCCACCAAGTTTGATGAAAATCGGTCAACTATATAGAATAGCTGCCATACAAAATCTAGTTCTGAAAAACGTCTTAGTAGGAAAAACTTTTTGTTTTGTTTTTAATGCTATCGCTCCCAAACTGGTTACTGATCAATATCATATGCTACCACACAATTCTGACAAATTTGATACAAATCGGATGACTACAGCATATAGCTGCCATAGTAACGATCGGTCGGAAAGTAGTTCATTGTTGTTATGGACTTAAATTTTAAACAGATTTATTGATAACCAAGTTAATTTTTAAGCCGGAAGTCAAACTCTACTTTTATGTACAAGTTATGTTATGTTCGAACCAAAACTTTAAGTTCAGGGGTTTCAGTAAATGGTTCAGCGATCGAACCTTAGGCCTTACAACGATTTCGAACCCCCGGACAGAACATTCTGCAGAATTTTAGAGGCTTGCAGTTGATTATAATGCCCGTTTCCGAATATTTGAACTTTCGAGAATGAAACTTTCGACTTTAATTGAATTCCTAGAGAGCAGTTGTAAAAAATAACTCAATATATAGCGTACGAATTAGTAAAGCTGCCATTACACTTTTCATATATCTCTAAATAGTCAGTTGTCAAAATTCTCTAAAGAGAAAATCTTATCAAATAGAACCTGTCCTATTCCATCAAAGAAGACCACATTTTCCAAATATTTAGGGATATTTGATATGCTATTACACTGTTGTCAGAGAGCCTCTAAGGAGATATATGACATACTAGCATAAAACCCGTCGCGCTTCGTTGCGCTGCCATCAGTATAGCCTATATCAGTATAGAACCAATGTCCCACATCCTAACCATCCAGTTCCCATCCACTTACCACCCACTTACTACACACATCCCACCTACTTCCACCCTATTCCCAGCCACATACCTCCCACTAACCACCCAGTTCCCAAACACTTACCACCCACTTACCACCCACTTCCCACCCACTTCCCACCAACTTCCCACCCACTTCCCACCCACATCCCGCCCACTAAGCACTCAAATAACACCCACTTACCACCCACATACCACCCACATACCACCCACAACCCACCCACATCCCACCCACTTACCACTCAAATCCCACCCACATACCAGTCACGTCCCACCCACTTCCCACCCACTTAACAGTCTGCAACCGGCGGCATTTCCAACATCGGAAAATGAAATCACAAATGAATTCGAATTTTATCACTACAAACCGAGTTTCAAGTCAATCGGATGGAAAATAGTTAATTGCATGTAGAATTTTTGGGCCATTTCACACCCTGGGGTAGGTTATCCAACATTTCAAATTATTTCGTACTCTATCCTTACAAACAGAGTTTCAAGTCAATCGGATGTGTAAACTTTGAAAATGAGTTTGGAGCTAATCGCTGGCAACTAAACATTCGCCCACGCAACCTTGACCACCCACTTTCCACCCGGAGGGGGTGAATTTTCAGGAAAATTGGTATGCAGTTTTTGTTGAATTTTCATAAAGATCTTTGAAAATGAGTTTGAACTTGATCGGATGATAAACAAAAAAGTTTCATACAAAAGTTTTTCGCGAATTTTCCTCATTTCAGAGAAGATAAAACTACTGTGAGAAATTCAGCATCCTATTTCTTATGGTTTGTGTCAGTGAGTCAGTCAGGTTGAACTCTTTTATAAATATAGATAGAAAAGTTTTACAATTTACAAGCACACTGTAATGAACAGAACTGTTTTCTGCTGCAATCTAGGGTTCGGCTTAGAATTTTTTTAAAAAAAGAGCAACGGTTCGATGCGCTGTTTGGTATATTTTAACTGTCGCTCTGGCTGACAATGTGTGCCTGCCTGGCAGGTTGTCTGCTTTTGGCCACTTGTCGCATGCAAATTGAACTAAAATTGTTTATACTTTCCCGCGAGAGTTGCGCACAGCATTCCAGTAAAGTGTACTAACAGCTGAGATGGTTAATTGTAGTGTGGGACTGTTTATTTCATTAGTTTCCTGCTGCTGCCACACAGCGTACACATGTGGGATAAATAATGTTTGCTGGCAAAAGCAAATTAAATTCCAAAAAAACCATGAAGAGTTGTACTTAGTCGCTCTCCAGATACAAAGAAAAAAAAAGATACTCGACTAAGTATTCTTGCTTTACCAAGTTTTTGCTCTGCTGTGGGTGGCTCGTTGGGGGCGGTTGTTGTTGTTGTGGCGGGCGGACTACTTGATTGGAATATGAAAAATGGAAATTAAGTGTGTATATGGCACAATGGAATGTTTTTCAGCCGTGTTGAGTAGCGCACTCCTGGTACTAGCTAGTTGTGTTTTGTGCTACACATTGTGGGGCTGCTCTCCCGCGCAGCAGCAGCAACAGCAGCAGCAGCAGCAGAAATACCGCCGTTAACGCCATTTGCTTCCACGGGTTTTGTGGCTGTGTTTTCCTACTTATTTGCTTTGCTACGACGATTTAATATATTAAAAATAACATCGACGTGTAAAAGGCTACAATCAAACAAAAAGGAAAAAAAAATCATAAATTGTGTAAATTCCTCAACAAAAGTCAGAAAAAAATTAGAAGAAAATTCTTACTTATATTATACAAAAGTTGTGTGTGGTTTGTGCTTTAAAAACATTCATCAAATATGCAAAAATATTGTTAAATCAAATGAAATTTTTTAATTTTACGTATCAAAAAGACAGCAAATTAAAAGAGAAAAGTCTGTCTGTGTGTATGTGTGTTTGTGTGTACCTGACTGCACAAGGCCAACCTCTTGTTGCGCCCCATAAGAGTGCAAATATACTTTTTTACAATAACTAAACTCTCTGGAAAGAGAGAGATGAAAATTTAAAATTGATTTGTTTCGAGTGGAAAATTATTTCTACTTTCATTAAAAAGTTTTTAAAGCAAATTTTAAGATTTATGCAAGCAACAAGCACCAAATTTCATAAAAGGTGTTCGTGTGTGTGTGTATTAGTGATAACATGTTGCCAATACAGCTGCAAACTATTTATGATTCAGATTCTGAAATCACTACAAAAACAGCAGACCACTTGGCAGTTTTAAAGTAACGCCTTTGTCTTTGGCCTTCGCTAAGTAACAACACACACAACATGGTCAGTGTCATTATCAAGCCACACACACACACACACCGCATCCATGGGCAGGCGCAGTACACATCCTTAACTGACTGACTGAAACCACCCAAGCCATTCAGTGCAAGTGGGTTGTAGTTGTTCTCCCACTTGACATCTACGCATTTTACGTACTGCATCCGTTGCCTTTTTTTTCATATTTAGTTTACCTGGGTTATGCCTTTAAAGCAGACGTTCTTTTCGTGAATCGGAACAATTAAATACAAATAAAAAATGGCACATAATCGTGAAAATCTGCGCTTAAGTTTGCTGGATTTACAAACAACCTTAACTGCACCTTCGAATACCGCCTCCGCCCCCAACGCCGCCGCCACACAAGGACACACGCTGGCCACGGCAGCAGCATCAGCAGCAGCACCCCTCTTACCCTCGACCAGCAGCAGCAACAGCAGCAGCAGTGTCTCTCAGGCCGTATCCATGGCCACCACAACGGTGGCTCGGATCAGTAAGGCCGGATTTGGGGCTGGGGCAGCTGGTTATCAAAATGATAAATGCGATCGACTGAAGAAAATGACGTCAATCACCTGTTCCGATTCGGAGGATGATTCGGAGCGGCGAGCACAGTTTGAGATTGGTAGTAAATGGAATCTGGGCGGTTATGAAGGCGTAAGTGGCGTTTAAATGTTTATTTTAATTTAGCAATTATATCAAATGTGAGGGGTTGTAAACCAGAGATGAGCACCTTTTGAAGTTGACAAAAACAGCATATATAAAACAAGAAAGAAAGTCGGTCAAGCCCGACTGCAATATACTCTGTACCTGGAGTAGCAGCTGAAAGCAGCGATGCTGAACAATAGATGGCGACACTACTTGCATTAAACAATGAGGGATTTTCAAAACTGACCTATAGAGAAAGAGTACCTTTCTTTTGGTCATAACTTAGCTATCGTTCATCCGATCTTAATAGTTTCTTCAGCAAATCGATAAACAATCCTGATTACTAAATATCACATGACTTTTTTTCCAAATTGCGTGGGCGGAAGTGGGCGTGGCAAAAAGTGAAAATAAACTTGATCTGCCTGCATGAATAAGAAGCTTATGTCCCATACAAGTCAAACCTCTATCTCTTACCGTCTCTGAGATCTGTGAGTTCATACGGACGGACGGACAGATGGACATGGCTATATCGACTCGGCTGTTGATGCTGATCAAGAATATTAATACTTTATACGGTCGGAATTGATTTTTTCTCCCTGTTTCATACTTTTGTACAAACTTAATATACTCTGTGTACCTTTGGTACAGAGTATAATTAACTATCACATAGTTTAAGAACAAAAAAAAGTTGAAAACGAAAAAGTTTTTTTCGCTAAGATCCATTTTCCGACCGATCGGTTCCAATAGATATAGTCGGTGCCATAAGATATAGTTATCCGATTTTGACCATATTGAAAATCTGTTTGAAAGCATTCAATATTAGTAATGGCCGAGTTTGGGGACGCTAACAGGGAAAAAAAAAGTTTTTTTTCACTAAAAGCTATTTTCCAACCAATCGGTCCTATGACAGTCATAAGATATAGTCATCCAATTTATATCAAATTTTGTAAATCTGTTTGAAAGCATTTAATATGTACAAAGCTGCTTTTACACTTATCATATAATATATCTCTAAAGAGACTCTCTGACAATAGTGTAATAGCAAAGCAACATTGGGAACATAAACATTCGATCGAATTTAAGGCAGCCAAAAGATATAGTCATGCGATTTTGACCAAAGTTTGCAAATCTGTTTACAGTCATTAATAATGGCCGAGTTTGGAAACGCTTACTTTAAAAACAAAGTTTTTCTTGTTCAAAACTTAAAATTTGTTTTGTCATTAGATCACAAACTCATCAATCTTTAATGTTAAATACCATGAATTTTAATTTAACAGAGCTCTGATAACTGACTTTAGTGAGGCATATCACAAAAAAAAATTTTAAATTTTGTAGAGCCATCAATTCCGCTTCCGTTTCATTTTGTCTCAATCTACCCTTTTTGCGCATTCTTTGGGAAATTTCAGTTTTAAGGACTAAACCCCAATTTCACCTATGACCAATTGCTTGCCAAGTGAAAAATGTAGAGGAAAGCTAGCTTCAGCTCGGCCGAAATTTATATACCTTTGCAGCTTGTATAATTTATATACAACAAAATTATACTTTTTCCAGTATATTGAAGGGTTTGTGGTGATTCCATATGGTTTTTGTGTGCTGACTACGAATCTGTTTTCAGAAATAGTCCATCATGTCGAGATTTTTAGTAAATTGAGCTTAAAGATACAAAAAAAGCCTAATATGGAGAACCTTTACTTTTATTTTAACTTTGTTTGATATTATCGGAAAGAACTACTCCTTAACTTTCAAATAAACAATCCCAAACAATTGTACGATTTTTTCCAAGATTTACCATTGTTAGTAATTGTATCCGAGTTCACAAAAACACAATATATTGTTGCTGCCCCAATTTATGCAATGGGTTTTGTTGAAAATTTTCATTGAAATTCTATACAAATTACTAGCCGGTTGTAATGTTTCTGCAAGGCATACTTTTGAGCAGTAGACAGTTTTGTTATTTTATTATTATCGAGACTATGTATTCAAAATAATATATCTTCGCTTAAAAAAATCGTGCAATTCTTTGGGATAGTTTATTTTACAGTTAAGAAATAGTAATTTACGATAATATCATAACAAAATTATAGGTTCCCCACAAATCGGGTCTGCAAGGGTCAAAATGGGCACTTTTTGCAACTTTAAGCTCAAATTACTAAAAATCTCGAGGTGATGCTTCAATATACTGTTTTCGTCGAACATTCTAAGCTGAGTTATTTCCCAATCTCAGCAATAGATGGCGACTTTGACCATTGTGGCATCTCTGGTCACACTATTCATCGTGATAACGCAGCAGCAGCACGACAAACTGTGCATCATCCCTAATGGCGGTCAGTTTCTGGCTGGCTTCGCTTTCGTGCGGCTGGCGGTCGCATCGCACTCTACAATCTTACAGCAATTGTCAGCAGCTAAGTTATATTCACTAAAGTTAGTTACACCTTTTAAACCAAGTAGCTAAACCAAGAAGCTATACGATATATTTATCAGATTTTGACCCAACTCCCCAAAATTGTGCGGAATTGTGTGGTAGCTATAATATTGATCAGTAACAAGTTTGGTAGCACAGGCATTAAAAACAAAAAAAGGTTTTCCTACTATGAATTTTTTCAGACCTATCTTTTCTATGGCAGCTGTTCTATATAGTTGTCCGATTTTCATCAAACTTGGTGACATTATGTGAAATATATATATTTTCCTTTTTATCAACACTTTTTCCTTTTTATTTCATTTAATTTTATGTCTTATGAAAGTATAATAATCTGGTATTATACTACTATACTACTACTATATTTAGCAGGGCCCGAGAATGGACATAAAAGAAAGAAAAATTTAAAAATAATACAAAAATATTTATTTATGTCGAATCATCAATACTTATTCTGTAGGGATCAAATTTTTTGATCTTCCTGCCCATTATATATATTTCAAAACCGTTTCCTAACCAGTTAAAATCGGTTCAAAAGTGGTTCAAAGACATATCTGAGCCATAGTTTAATTTGTCCGGGGATTTGAACTCAGGATCAGGCATTTTAGCGCATACGACTAACAAGCACTCGCTTGAAAGCGCTCAGCACTTAAGCATTCAGCAGGCAAAAAGGACGGTGGTGCAGAAGTTAGGATTGGTTTCGTACTAGAAGATCGTGTGCTCGAGTCACTTCGCAGCAAAGGTGTTTTTTTATGCTTTGAGGTGTTTTTCACATTGCTATATTTTGTGTTCCCTTTCGTGTGTTCTTTTCGCTTTAATATTAAGTTAAAATCTCTTTTAGGACTAAAATTTTTAAAATATCAATATATTTTCTTATATTATAAATCTAAAGTTTCTTCTGTAATTGCTATATGATGGGTAGGCAAGCATACTGCTTTAAAATAATTCCAATGTTTCCCTTTGTCATTTCAGGATACACGCACCTATGTGGTGCAAGAGATTTACCGCAATGAGCAATCCTATGTCGAGTCTCTGCAAACTGTGGTATTAAAATATTTCAAAGTTTTGAAAGCACCCGAACATGCCGGCATGATTGATACACGCACTGTGGATGAGATATTCTTCATGGTGCCCGATTTGCTGGAAATACATGAAAAATTCTTGGGTGAATTAAAGCAGCGACTGGATGATTGGGACATACAACAGAAAGTGGGTGATGCGTTTATGGATACGGTAAGAATGGATATCGATTTGCGACTATAAGATACAAATTTCCTATTAATTTTTTTGTAGTTTTCAAAATTGGAGGTACTTGAGACGTACACCTCATTTGTGAACAACTGTAATCGTGCCAAAAACGCCATCAGATCAATGAAACATCAGCGACCCTCTTTTGCCAAATTTTTGGAGTCTACAGCACGCGAGCACAAGGGCAAGTTGACTCTGGACAATTTGCTGATCAAGCCGGTGCAAAAATTCCCCAAGTGAGTTAATAGAATAAACATAGAGATCACTTTCATTAATTGTTTGTGCCATCTTTGCCCTTAGCTATGAGTTGCTGTTTCAACGCCTTATCAAGCACACAGATCACGATCATCCCGATCAGAAGCATTTGCAGGATGTACTCAAGTTGGTGCATGATATTTTGGTGCACATTAACTGCAAGGAGCGTGAAATAATGGAGAATGATCAACGTGTGGCCACTTTGCGAGAGCTGGAAGGTGTCATCGAGGGCATGACCGACTTAATAACACCGGAGCGGCAGTTCTTGTTATTCGATTTGGTGTCAATGCCCTCGGGACAGGGTGCTCGCAAAGATCGTGGCTTGTTCCTATTTAACGATCTGTTGGTCCTGACGAGCATCAAGAAACGGAGTGGAACCATACGCAAACCAAATAGCAGCATTTGTCCGGGCACCGTAGCCACCACTTTGGACACCAACAAGTACAAGCTCCTTACCAAGATTTCTCTCGAATGCCTGGAAATTGTCAAGTGTGAGTAACACCGACTTTTAGATGAAACATATCAATTTCTAATTCGAATATCTGTGGTCCTTTCACAGCCAAGGACGAGAATTTCAAGCGGATTGTTAGTGAAATTGAAAGTTTGGCTGATGATTGCTCCAAGCTGCAACAGATCACTGACATTACAGTTTCAATGAAGTACCCGCATCAGTATCTGGAGGATGTCATCCGTGAGTTGCACCGCGATGTACAGCGTCAACTGTCCGAGCGTCAATCGAATGATACGCAACTGAATATGCTGGAGCTGACTGTTGCTTCACCGTAAGTTTAAGTCCTTACTGTGTTTTGGGCAATTTTAAAGTAGGGGACTCACTTTCACAGAAATGGCATTCAAAAGTTAACGGTGGTCTTCAGTAAGACGGATAAACGTTCACAATGGGAGGAGTCATTTAATGAAGCAAAACAGAAAATGGGTAAGTTTTAATCAGAGTTGTAAATCGAAATTACCATTACAATAAGCCGGCCCAAGGTCATGTGTATTTTGTGTAAAACACAGTTGTTCAGGCCTGTTCCGGTTTTTACTTTCCTTAAGATTTCTCGAGTTCGAATGTATAGAATTGGCTGAGTAAATTGGTTTCAAACGATTAATGTTGAATTCGTCGAACTATAAGTAGGTATAAATGTATAGTTTAATACCGATTGCATTTGAAACTAATTATTTTTATTATCGCTATGGTCAAATGCTTTTGTAAATGCAAATGCTTCAAGGTGTCATTCATATCTACGGTTACTAGATCCGGTTTAAGTACAATCGGAATTGCTGAAGCAGTTGAAAGCGACAGCTCGATGCCAAGTGGATTCATAGAAAAAGGAAGCCTTGATCTCGTAACCACAGATTTCCCTGTCACTTACCATATAAATTTGTGAAAGTAAAATGGACAGTTCAAACGTTTATACGAAAACAGAAGTGGAATTGAATACAGACCTGATAATAGAATTCAAAAAGTTTTAATTTGCCCAAAGTGAATGTCAGTCCGAACACAGCGGAAAAGATGACTAAAGTGTAGAAAGATTACATGAGATTTTCCAGCCCATTGACCGCCTTTATGATCTAATAAATTACTAGTTCCTACACTCAGAAAAAGCAAAGAACATTGTACTTAAATCAAGTACAAACTGTATAAATAGTACGGTAAGTACGAAAATTCATGATTGAAGTACAAAAGGCTTATTTCAAGTACGATTTTTCAATCCCGAAATTCTTGTTTTAAGACTGTTTCGGAATATTTTAAGTACATTTCGACTATTACAGAATCTTATTGGTCATACCATTAGTTTGGTATAGTCTTGAGTACAGCCCGATTTACTCTCAAAATATGTGCAAAATGTTCTCCATCGAAGTATTATGAATTCTAAAGTCAACCCCAAAACATTCTTGAAACAAAATAATGCTTCATAAAATAAGTACAAAATGTTCTTGGTCGATAAAATTCTAGGCTTTTCCCAATTTGTTCCTAAAACTAGGTCTGTGTATTATGTCAAAATCCAAAGGAAATGAAATAACCAAAGACCAAGTTGTTTATACTGTAGGTCAGAAATCTACCCTCACTCCAACCAAAAGTCTTAAGTCTAACCAAAGTCTTAGAACCAGAACAGATTCGACTTAAGATAATTCGTATTTTCCGAAGCACAGTGTTTGGAGCTTTCATTGTAAGTTCATTTTGAAAGTTTGTACTTGAACTAAGAACGATCCTTTTTTACATTTTTTTGGCTAACTGTAAGTACGAAATGTTCTTGATTCAAGAACGTTTGTTCTCATTTTAATAATAATAACGGTCGTTTTTCAATTCTAGAATGTTTCGTACTTAATTTAATTTTACGTCCAAGAACAAAACCTACTGAAAATTTTAAGTACAAGACGGTATAAATTCTAACACGATCGATCTTGAACTCTGCAGGTCGATTTTTTTCTGAGTGTAGTACAGTCCCGTATATCTTTTTGCTCGATGGATCGTAAATTATGAAGAATTTATGTGAAAACATTATTTGACCGTCGCACAGTGGCGACCTTAGAGCAAATGATTTAGCAAAAATCAAAAAACTTTTTGAATAAACTCATCTTATAGGAAATTATTCAAAGATTTCAAATTCGCTACCTTCAATAAAATCAGATTTTTAGTTCAGAAGATATACCCCTTCAAAGTTGAACGATTTTTAGCTTTTAAAATAACACACAATTTTTAGGCAATTTGGTCCAGTATCAGCTGGAATATCAAGAAAACTAGGTAACCAATCATAATTTTTTTTGTTTCGATTGATTTATGTATTTATTCAGTATATTATAGAAAAAAAATTGTTTGTTTGCTTTGTGTTTATTTATGTAAGCCGCTATTTTCAAAATATGCTCTTATTTTATTACCTAATTATTCTTTACCTAATTCAACAAAGTTCCGCTCCTCGTAGCTGCTCTTTCGTCTGCTAGAGTTAAAAAAGTTAAAAACGACATTGTTTCAGAAATTGTACGGCGCACAGTGGCGCCATTTAAGATTTTTCCTAGCAAAAATCATAAAATTGGAACCAATTGAGATAATTAAAAATTTTAAATGGTATATGATACATATTGTCCAACCTATGAAATAAGTGTTTGAACAAGTTGCTAGAATTTGAAGATGAACGATACTCAAGCTATGATCAAAAAAAAGTTCGCTACCGCAGCGCAGCATTCATTCATCCCTCTCGATGACAAAGCGTTTCTTCCGAATTCCTTAATTCTTTTCTTAGCGATCAAAACTCTTACCAAGGCTGCAAATCTGTAAAATTTTGATCAAGGTTCTGTCCGGAGGTTCGAACCCGTTGGGTTCATAGATAGTTAGATCTGTTAACAATCTAACTTGACTCTTGACTCTTGACTTCTTGACTCTTCTGTGTCATATTTGTGAATGGACCACATTCCTTATGGTTACTATTCATAGGCCCTCTAAAAAGGCCATACATGTATGAAATTTGTTTTCCCCTTCTTCAACTTGACTTATGGTTGATTTCCTTGTCGAAATCGCTATATGGATTGGATTTAAAAAAGCCATCTTTAATGATCCATACAAGCAATTCTTTACTATAAAATGTGGTTTTTCGGTAATGGCAATTATAGGTATAGTTTTAAATAACCAAAAACTGTTATGGTAATTGTGATGGAAATTTCGATTTACAGCTCTGGCTTAACTTTATCCTCTAGACCCATAATTGTTTCATTTTTTTTGAATCGACAGCCGCCACCCTGGAACGCCATCCCATACCCGAATTCCTCACTTCCATCCCCATACGGAAGACAAGGGCTGGCCTACAATTCACCTGCGCAGCGGCCACTTTGAGTGACAATCGAGATGTCTGGGTCTGTAATAGCGACGGTTATGTGGGTCAGGTGTGCATTATGTCGCTGCATCCGGAACCCAATGTGACCAGCTGTAATGGTGTATGCAATGCTCGCATTTTGTGTGTAGCCTCGGTGCCCGCCTACAGTGCAGCAGCCTCGAATCGTAACAGTGGCGGTGCTGCTGGAGATCAGGACGATAAGGATAAGCCAGCTGCTGGCGCTCAGTTACGCAATACACCACAGCATAGCCAGAGCTATACACAGCAATTGCGAGACTATCGCAAGAGCATCTCTCCCAGCTTTCAATCCGCGACACCCGAGAAAAAGAAAGCTCCCACACTCGCAAGTGGCGATGGTGCAGAGGCACCAAGTGATACTCAGTTAGAATTAAATTTAAGCTCGAGCGATGATGAGACAGATGCGGCCGCTTCGATGAGCACTGGCAATGCTCTGGTGGAACGTGTACCCAGTCCGGCTCCATCATTGCATGCCGCATATCATATGCACCAGGTGAGTACTTGAAGTTTTGTTTCAAATCAATGCCATCTAAGCGGGGATTTTTCTGAACAGGAATCGAACCCAGAGGAGGGCGAGAGCAATCAATCAACCATGTGGATTGGCACCGAAGATGGCTGCATTCATGTCTACAACAGCACGGACAATATTCGCATTAAGAAGAATCGCATTAAGATTGAACATCATTCAGCCGTTTATTCCATTTTGTAAGTAGAAAAAAAATTCATTTTAATGCAGAAATGTTTTCCAAATTTTTCTGAGTGAAGGAAAACTTAAAGAGAAATATGAACCCCGTTGCACCCAAAAATATAAATTGCCTAAAATCGCCGAAAATAACCTAAAATACAAGGCAATTGGGCCTAAAAATGGTGTCAAATACATGTTATCTTAACTTTAAGGTTGCTAATGGCCTTAAGTTTTAGGTCATTTTAACCTTGTCATAAGGCTTACAACTTAAGCGCCTGCTCCTTTGGTAATACACTTGGGAAGAGCACTTTTACCTTCGGAACTGACGGAATACGTGTTCTGTCAACAACCTCCAGCTGTGCACCCTCCCATGGGCTTCCCATGTCTGCGACGACGCTTTTGACCCACTTGAGGGTGAGATCGTCCATACATTTGAGGATCTTGACTCCAAACAGACAGCCTGGTCCGTCAAACGTTACCGGTTGAGCCGAAGTTATCTTTATCCTATTTTTATCCCCAATGAAACCCATTTTTCGACCAATCGGTCCTATGACAGCTATAAGTTGTAGCGCTGCAAACTTCTATGAAAAATTGGGAAATTACAACAGCTGCTGAAATTTGACATAACATAAATGAGCTTCTTTCACAGGTACCTGGACAATCGTGTATTTGTATCATTAGCCAACGGTGATATCTGTGTTTATCTTAGAGATGGTGGTAAGTTCTTGTTAACCTTGGAGCAAACATGATGTGATATATATTTCCGATTTAGCTACATCCTGGAATACATGCTCATCACATTGCTTGTCAATTGGCACTGTCACAAGTCCGGTGACAAAGCTGCTTAATGTAAACGGTCGCCTTTGGTGTTCCATTCAAGGAATTATTAAAGTGCTCGATGTGGAGACACTCACGGTAAGGAGTCTTAAGTAAATATTCTTCAAAAAGCTGTTCATTAACTTCAAAACTCTTCTGACAGGTTATAAATCAAATACAGATTTCATCCGACTCCAAGCCGATTACTAACATGACAGTATCAATGAATTATGTATGGATATCCATACAAAACTCAGCACATATTAAGTGTTTCCATTCCAATACGTAAGTTAAACTTAAAACGAACTCAAATTGAGAATGGCTTTACATATTTTTGATGTAATTTAGCCACCAACTTATTACTGAAGTGAATCTTGCACTCGCCGTCAACAAAATGCTTTCGAATTGCGATGAGATAATCCGGCAGCATAAGGCTGCCTGTTTGCGTGTGACCTCCTTACTATGCTGCAAGGATCTTATTTGGATAGGCACTAGTGCCGGTGTATTGTTGACCATACCGGCTCAGGGGTATGAGAAGGGTGCACTGAATATTGTGCCCACAGGCATACCACATGGCCA
Source organism: Lordiphosa magnipectinata (assembly GCA_037044535.1). Lineage (NCBI taxonomy): Eukaryota > Metazoa > Arthropoda > Insecta > Diptera > Drosophilidae > Lordiphosa > Lordiphosa magnipectinata. Next base: position 490,693 of record JBAMBO010000704.1, on the reverse strand, counting down.
CACAGGTCATGTACGATTCCTGACCTTTGTGGAGACCACGGGACCTGAGGGTACGGCAGCAGCAGCAGCAACAACGGCACGTGAAGCTGCCTCCAGCGATGAGTACGCCAAACAGGGGTAAGTGCCAGCTACATAAATCATTTTTGCAAAATAAATAAAATTTTGTGTTCATCTATGACAGTTCGCTCAAGCACTCAAAATCCAAATCGGAAACCAACAACACACTCATCATATCCGGTGGTGATGGCTACGAGGATTTCCGCAATTCGGGTGTCAACTCATTGAGCGAGATTGCTGGTCGCGAGGACAGCACCAACCATCTATTAATATGGCAAATTTGAAGCAGAAGACGTAAAAATCGCTGGCGCTTGCTGCTTTCACGTTGGAAAAACAATAACTGAGAACGTCTCAAATAGCAATTAGCTACAGAGTTAAATTGAAAGTAGACTGCAGCGATTTTTATAGCTTACACACACACACACACACACACACATTGCACTCAATCTGGGAGTCTTGGAGCAGCTGTCAAGTTGCAAAAGTTTTAAGTATAGTTGAATTCATTGCTCGAAGTTTATATGTAGAATCTTTTGTATTATGTGACTCCTTCTAAGCAAAACTGAACTAGTGCCAAAAAAAAAAAAAAAATAAGAAAGTATAAACCTATTTATACAATATACAATATATAGTTATCAGATAAACTACATTTGAGAAACACCTTGACATGTGTGTATATAAAACTAGAAGGCGCAACTAGCTTCGATAGTGCCGAAGTTTTAGTACCCTTGCAAGTTTTTTAACCGAAGTAACTTAGAAACAGATTTTCTTACACTTAGAAAAAAACGACTGGCAGATTTCTATATCATTTGGAATAGAACTAATACCGTTTTGTACTTAAAGTTTCAAGCATGTTTTCTTCTTTGATGTACTTAAATTAAGTACGAAAAATTCTAAAATCGAAAAATGACTGCTAATGCTATTAAAATGAGAACAAGCGGTTTTTGAATCAATAATTTTTCAAACCCACAGTAAGCCGAAAAATTTAAGAAAGTCTTCTACTTATCGAACCTAAGGTTCTGGCTAGAGACTTGTTACACAGATTCTTAAATAGCTCGCAAATTTTTGACTCTTTTTTCGGTCATATTTTTGTTTAGGAGTAGACATCCAGTTTAACAAGTTCTTTAAAACAAACGTCAACCTGTACTCTAATGAAACAAACGTCAACCTGTACTCTAATGAACCATAGGGCGTACTTTTCTCCATATGATTTTCAACATTTAAAGTGTGAAGTTCCTTACAGAACATGGCTCACAAATTTCAATATATGTTCTGGAATACTGAATGGAAACCCAAAATATGATTCGTTAAGTTCTAATGAACCTGCGGAGGTTTCAAAACATCCAATTTTCACTTAATTTATATTTGAACTATCAATGTTGGCAGAGATCTTATGCAAATGAGTCAAACAAATTAATTAAATAGTATATAAATTGTTAAGCAAGCATGCCCTCCGTTTAGGCCCGGGATTGATTCTTCCTATGAGCAATTTCCAATACAAAACTACAATAATTGCAAAACTAATTTTTTGTCTGCTCACGTAAGGGTTTAAGACCTACGAACCTACTATGTTGATAGCCTGCTGAGCACTGACAATAAAATACTAAACGAGAGAGCCGCTCGCACGACGGGACCCCCTTATACTTATTGCATCATGATCTAGTCTGAACGACGACGCAGTCGACACCGCTTTTGTCAGAAATTAGTCAGCTGTTCGCTCTCACTTACGCTCTCTGGATACATTTGGGAATATGTCCGTCTCGCTCTAGCATCTGTGTTTTCCTACTGGCTCTGTAAAGTATCATTTTGGGCACTATAAGTATCTTTTTGGACACAAAGAAAATTTAACATATCAGCACAATTTGTTGAGTCGACAACTTTTCAGTGAGATATTAGTCAGCAGTTCGCTGTTATTTGACTCTGAGTTATTTCTTGACTCTGAGTTATTTTTGTGACTATGTCCGTCTCCCTCTAACCACCGTGTTTTTCTATGTTGATAATAATTTTGTGTAAAGTATCTTGTTGGCACAATGAAGAATCTTTTTGTCACAATGGAGTTAACGAGTGATCGAAAAAGAGAGGCGTTTCAAATTGTGCTTCTATGTTAAATCTTCTTTGTCTTTGGATCTTTCCAGTCTTCTTTGATTCAATACAGAGACCTCATTTCAGGAACAAATTGGGAAAAGCTTAAACAATTTTTGGGGCTTAAAATAGGAAAATTTTGAACTTGGTTCATGTACTCTTGTTTTCTATTAAGAATGTAATGCTGATTTAAGAATTTATTCGACTTAAACAAAGAATATTATGTTCTTATTTTTATAGTTAAACGTGTTTGACTTAAGACAATTACAATCTATGTATGTATGTATGATCAATAAGCTTTTAAAATAGTTCGAAATGTACTTAATATATGCCAAAACAGTCTTAAATGAATTATTTCCGTATTGAGAAAATCGTACTTAAATTAAGGATTTTGTATATAAATCAAGTATTTTCGTTCTTAACGTACTATTGACACAGTTTGAACTGAATTCGGTAACAAAACTCTTGATTTTTCTCTGAGTTTAGCTGTTCTAGCACACGATCCATCTTTGCCAAATTTGTTCTATGTCAGCACAATATTTCAGCTGAGAGACAAAAATTGATAAACTTTTTAAGTGCTACACACTTCGGATCTTGCAAGGGTATAACTATGTACTGTTTACACAAATAACCAACCATAGTTCAGCCCTCCCTCCCCGCCCTCCGTGGATATTAACCACTCTACATATATTCCATAATCCACATTATATATACAAAATACGATATATATATATATATAATAGATATTTTTGTATTGTATAGACAGGCAAGCAAACTAATTATAACTTAATTTGTGCAATTTAAGAGTTTCGATTATAAAATCTATGTATATTATTAAATGAATACAGGTTTAATTTAAAGGATAATACAAGTACGAGTTATTCTTCCTAAAACGGTATGTAGTTTGTATGTAAGGCGTCAAATCAATAAATTAATAGCAAGCAAATCCCAAATGCATTAATCGAATTTATTCTACAACCAAATCACCCCGAATGAATGGTGTATTTGTATTGTGAAACCTATTTCATGCAAGAGAATTGAATTTGGAAATTGAAAATTTTAACATACAGAGTGATATCAAAACTAAAAATACTTGTGTTTGTTGTCCTTTTTTTTTGTAAATTTTTGGGCATGTACTATTTGTATCCTAATATATAGATAAACATATTTACATTTGATAGTTAACGTAATCAAAAACAAAATGTTTGTTGAATATTACAAAATTGCATTACCTTTACCTAACCACCGAGTAAGGTTTCAGATATAGTTTTTTTCTTTCTCATATCCGCTTTTTTTTTGGGGAAAATATTTCCAAATTAGACTCATTCAATGAACATCGGACAATTGTTATCCTACCTCTATAGATACCAACGTGTTGAATATATATGTACTTGTACCCGAGCTACTTTAAGCAAAAAGAGCTGTAATAATAGAATGTAAAACAAACAATAATTCCCCCCTCGCCCTTTGCAAAACAAGGCATATAAAAGTTCAATAATACAATAACAAAAAAAAATCAACAAAAACAAATACAAATAATTAATTGTACATGTGTTAAAAATGTATATATATGTTTGTATCCCACTATAATAAACTGAATCTTTAAGCGGAATCTTGATAATACCGAATACAGGAAATGGCTAATACTTGGGAAAGTAACATTTTTGATACAAGGTAGGTATATGTGTGAGTTAAATACAATCAGGAACTAGAACTTTTGACCTCCGCTTCTAGGTGCCATGAAAAGCACTATTTTTGGGACTATGAACCGAATGTTACAAATCTATCATCCTACGAACCTGAATACAGACCACAGAACTGTAATAATCACTTTTTTGCTACTCACCAGACTGACCGAGCATTGTCATGTTGCAAAATTACCTTGTCGTGCCTTTGGATTCAATGCTCGGCTCAAACGCATCAAATGAGTTCGGTAGAGTTGCCCTGTGATGGATTAACCCGGTTGTAGCAGCTCATAGTACATCACGCCCAATTGATCCCACCTTTGCCACCGTGAATATTAGGCTTTGGAGTCGACTTTGGCGTATGGCTGGGCGGCCCGTATGATTTTTTGCAATTGATTTGTTCTCGCACTTGTTCCCCTTAAAATTCTTGCAGCATTCGATGGCCTTTAGCTACATTTTTCTTTAAATGAAAGCAGAAAAGTAAACTTTCCCGCGAAACCAGATTTATCCCATTGTAATCGTCGGAAGGCATTTATCGAATGTACTCTAGTAGTGCAATTCTAGGAGCCTATATAGACTCGTATCACTGCCTTGTTGCAGCCAAGTTACGTACGCGGCTCAGTGTTGTACAAGCCTCACGCACATAACACGTCGAAAGCTAAATGTCGAGATGCTGCAATCACAAGGTACCTCTGAAGCCTTCACAGTAGAACTGCAAAAATCAAATCGATAGTACTATCGATATATCGAAAAACTGGGCTTGTGTCACACTACCGATGGTAATTTTTCACTATCGATCGGGTCCAGCCATTTTATCATTCAAAAATAAAATAAAATCAGATCGGTTTTAAGACTTGGGTAAGGAAATTAAATATATTATACGAAATATGATGATAAATTAATAGTTTACATTGCGCTTAGATAAGGATTTACTGGTGTCATCAACAATATTTTCATTAATAGTACCTGCAGTCTGAGGTCTGTTGCACAATTTGAACGGCATTACCAGAGCTTTTAATATTGCTGAGCGTCAGGAAGCACTCTTATGCCTAACTGGAACGGTAAAACAAACGTCTGTTGTATGAGGAGCGCACCATTCCCAACATTCCCAGTTTGGGACCTCAGATTTAAGAGAGAAGGGTTTGGTCTACAAGCAACTACTCGCATGCCTCAAAATTGTTAAAAAATTAGTGCGCGCTACGTAACAGGCCACCACAACAGGCAATTCTTGATACAGAGCCGCTTCATTTAAACCACTATTCCAGTTCATGGCTAGCTACAAAGACCATGAACAACCGATCAGATGTCTTCATTAATATGTGTCAATATTGGTGTACGCACATTCCATGGAACATGGAAGTCAAGATGATATGCGTATGTATATACGTTTAATTTCAGTGCTTCCCAACCGATACCCCTTTTTAATCGGGTGCTACACGTTTTCTTTGCGTGCCTGCCACATCAACAGAATCTGAAAGAAAGTTCAGCAAAGCTGGAAGTATTTTAAGTGATAGACGGGCTTTCTTAAACGCCAAAAATGTGGACATGCTGTTATTTATTAACAAAAACTTAAATTTAAAAGATCTCAAAAATTTATGAAAAAAGTTTTAGAGACTTAAGTTTATATGTATTATTCTTACAAAAAAATTGGAATCTAAAGGTCTCATTTTATGAAAGGAAATCGTTCAATTTATATTACTAATTGAATTAAACGCATATATGGTGCAAGTGATTAGCTGCGTTTATAGAAGTTGAATGTTTTATCAAGACATTGGTTTTTCTTTTTTATACATTTTTTTTTCTACCCCCAAGCATGCACATCACACACCACATGGTTGCAGGCTGCTTGGATTTCGATCTTATTGAAAACAGAAGGTTGTAATCTATTGGCTCTGTTGAAATATCTTTGAACACTCATAAAAAAATTCTGAATCTGTAAGCTCTAATAATTGATTATTATTTATAATACAATTAAAATTATTATTAATTTATAATACTGAAATTATTATTTAATATAAGTTATTAAGCATTCTACTTTAAACATTTTATTTAAATAAATGGAGCTACGTTTATTCTCTGTTTTTCAGTCAGTTAATTGCATGAAGAGAAACCAATATTATCGATAATATCGACTTTTTGTCTAAAAACTATCGAAAAAATCGAATAGCGTCACCATCGATAGTTTTGCAGCTCTACTACACAGCTAAACTCACCCAACTGCTCAGGGAAATTCCACTTTTACCTTCTGGTTTATGCGAATAGTGGACACATATATCACACTCCATGGGTACGGCTGCCAAGGAGATACTCGGTAAGTTGATTCTAGATGATTTCCACGAGTCTATTTTCGGAAATGGTCCATCACTTCTAGATTTTTAGTAGTTTTTGCCCCTTTATGTGCGTTTTGTGGGGAATCCATTCTAAAAGAATTTTGACTCTCTTTGCTACTATCGAAAAGTACTACTTAAGACTTTGAAATAAACTATCATAAATAATTCTACGAATTTTTTAAGGAAAGATATACCATTTTGAATTCAAGTATTCAAAATTACAAAATTGTCTGTTGTCCAAAAGATTGCTATGCAAAAACACAACTGTAGGCTAGTAATTTGTATAAAAAAATTTTAATGTGATTCATACTTATGAGCACTACAAAATAATGGCACACCTTGCTCATGAATTCAAAATGGTATACCTTCGCTTAAGAAAATCTTCGAATTGCTTGGGAAAATTTATTTGAAAGCTAAGCAATGTTACCATACAACATTATCAAAGAGAGTCAATACAAAAGTATTCCACAACCGTAACCGGAAAAAAGCTAACGGCCAGAACAGTAACCGTAACACTAACCGTTATTCGTTTCGGTTTTAAACTCTGTTTTTAAGTCTATGCCCACACGGGTCGGCAAAGTGAGCAGAAAAGATGCCACTGGCAACTGAGAAAATATTCGTATTCGTGTAAAGAAAACGAGCAGAGGGCTTTTAAACCGGATGGCAAACCTTGTCAATTTTTTTCTGAGCTCCGATTCGCCGGTTCTATCCAAATTTTCGAATGGTTAATGTTCGAAATTTTAAGGTTCGATGTTTTTATACTCTGTACCGAAGGCACATAGAGTATATTAAGTTTGTGCAAAAGTATGTAACAGGGAGAAGGAATCGTTTCCGACCCTATAAAGTATATATATTCTTGATCAGCATCAACAGCCGATTCGATATAGCCATGTCCGTCCGTCCGTATGAACGAAGAGATCTCAGAGATGGTAAGAGATAGAGGTTTGACATGTATGGGGCATATATTTCTTATACTTGCAGGCAGATCAAGTTTATTTTCAATTTTCGCCACGCCCCCTCCCGCCCCCGCAATTTGGAAAAAAACGTCATTTCTCCTACAGTTTTAAAGATAGATCATTCGTACCTTCTAGAGATACATTGTAAACGAAATTATTTATCGATTTGCTGAAGGAATGATAAAGATCGGATGAAAGGTACTCAAGTTATGAGCAAAAAACGGCCAGTAAAAACCCACCCAACCCACCCATCACCACAGCATTCTATTGAACGGCAATCTTAGTGAGAGAGAGAGAGAGAGAGAGTGAAACCTTAGAGATGAGCGTGTATAACTCGTGAGCAAATCCGAGCTGCGACGTTAAGGGTACAGAGTATGTTATAGTCGGGCTTGGCCGACTTTTTATACTCTGTACCGAAGGTACATAGAGTATATTAAGTTTGTGCAAAAGTATGTAACAGGGAGAAGGAATCATTTCCGACCCTATAAAGTATATATATTCTTGATCAGCATCAACAGCCGAGTCGATATAGCCATGTCCGTCCGTCCGTCCGTCCGTCCGTCCGTATGAACGAAGAGATCTCAGAGATGGTAAGAGATAGAGGTTTGACATGTATGGGGTATATATTTCTTATACTTGCAGGCAGATCAAGTTTATTTTCAATTTTTGCCACGCCACCTCCCGCCCCCGCAATTCGGAAAAAACGTCATATCTCCTACAGTTTTGAAGATAGATCGTTCGTATCGTACCTTCTAGAGATACCTTGTAAATAAAATTATTTATCGATTTGCTGAAGGAATGATAAAGATCGGATGAACGATACTCAAGTTATGAGCAAAAAACGGCCAATAAACACGCAGCACCACCCCACCCACCACCGCAGCATTCTATTGAACGTCAATCTTAGTGAGAGAGAGAGAGAGATAGAGAGTGAAACTTAAGAGATGAGCGCGTATAACTCGTGAGCAAATGCGAGCTGAGACGTTAAGGGTACAGAGTATGTTATAGTCGGGCTTGGCCGACTTTCTTTCTTGTTTTCTTGTTAGATGATGGTTTTGTTTCGAACCTTGGTTCCATTCACGTTTGACCCAGTTTATATAGATAAATAATTAATTTGTTTAATATACAAAATAGTCCGATGTGTTCCAGAAATCTGTATAGATTTTGGGGTCAGTTGTGTTTGTCGGTGTTCCACAAATGTCGGAGATTTCGTTTTTCGGAGTTAGCATCGGAGTTGCATGCAAAACAGCTGACAAAAACAGCTGACAAAAACAGCTGACTGGTAGTTTTTGCGTTGGAGCTGCCAGTAGGATTTGAGGATTTATGCACTTAGTTCCAGATTATAAATTATTTTTAAGCCATTAGTACTCAATTCTATCGGAAAAAAATTGGAGAGAACGCTGACCGGCCAAAAATCTGTTTTGTATTGACAGCCCTGTTGCTTAAAAGTGAGTGCCAGTGGCTGCATTAAATGTATGGATATTGCTGGGAGAAGGCCGTTGGCGTGGGAGATATAATCGTAAGAAGAGTTTCAGAAATTATGCAATCCACTTTTGATTTCTTATGAAGCGTAAGCTACTTTTCTGCCGCGATATCCGACTGTTTTTCCATATAGCCTCTTCCTCCGGAGTTCCCCATAAAAACATCCTCAAATTTTTAAAGATCAAAACAGATGTAAGAAGTGCAGTTAAAAAATTCACTGCTGATAACATGACTTCCATTTGTAGTTTGAAATTCTCGCCGATAGAATTTATCGATAGGTTTCATTCGATACTTCATTGAATTAACCTTTTAAATCATATTTTAATAAACTGCTAATTTATCCACATAATCTTGTTAAATTTATACTTCATTTAAGCGAACAAACTTTTAATTTTGAAAAGAAAATTAAAACTCCGAAATTGATATTGTCACATTTGGAATAAGTTGGCAGGTTTGCTTATTGTTGCTTCCTGCTGCCCTCAGACTTTTGCATTGTTTTGGTGGACAATATTTTAAAATTCATTTTTATTACTTAAAACCCATCAAAACTTTAATAATATTAATGCAATTCGATCAGTTAAACATTCAAGTTTTGTTCCTCATTATTATATTTGACTCAAATCTCTTTATTAGGAAAACTTAGACCAAAAGTCGCCACAAAATTCGCAACATTTGAAAACAACCAAAAGAGGTTTTAGGAACACCGACAATTGCTTTTGGGTTGTTAGAGGTTTGCAGAACACGGACGAATATTCAGAATTTCTTCATATTTGGAGAAGTAATATAGAGAAATAATATAATCTATAGTTTTCATTTTTGAAAGACAGCACCAACATTTCAGAGATATCTTTCTATCTCGTCATCTTCAGAAAGTGCCTATGAAAAATATTCCTTTTGAGAATCATTTAGTAATTTTGAATCAAGGATCTAAAAAATAAACCTATAGTAGGTGCCGACTATAACAATTATACGACTATACCTCTATCCAGAATTTGTAAAATGACGGCATTGTACTTGCATGGCTATTTTAAGACTCGGTCGCACCATATTGACCAGATAACAAAAATATCGCTTTCATTGAAAAAAATCGTAGAAATATTTCGGATAGTTTATTTCAAAGCTAAGGAGTATTATTTTACTTTAATATCAAAGAGAGTCAAAACAAATATATAGGCTTTCCATAAAACGCGTTTACGAATTGTCAAAATAGTAATTTTTTGCAACTTTAAGCTCAAATTAGTAAAAACAGGTTCGTGTTCAGCACACGACTATCACCTTGAATTACCACCAACTCTAATATACTGGACCTTATGGCCAAGTGTTAGCCTTAATACAAGGCTTAATATAATCTGTGGTAAAACGGCCAAGTTCTAGACATTCGTTACCATAGCTAAGTCACCTCAGCACACCATTCTTTGGTTTTACTCCTTTAGGTATTTAAACTACTGACTTTTTTCGCTTTATTATTCATTTATTATTTTGTAGACTTAAGTTTCCCATATTAATATAATTTAACATCTTGACTAATTTATAATCTTTTATAGAATCAATTAAAATTTGTGTATTTTTTCAACGAACTCGTTTATAGTACGTACGCAAATGTCTGTTCATTCAGTTGCACAAATTTAATTACAGCTTTCATTTGCGAAAATTAATTATAAATGGATTTATATTGTTGTTATCTAACAAAAATGCATCTCATTTAATGCCAGACCCCTGGATTGGTCATTCCAATTGGTTTACCAAAAATCTGTGCACCTTTAGTAGGCGCACATTCAATGCTGTTTGGCACACATAATCTATCATTTAATAATTTATTTTAATTAGTGGATTTGATGGGGCATTTATGTTGATTTAAATTGAAATTAGGGCAAAAGCGTTTGAGTTCTTTCACGTTCGGTGGGGGTTAACTCAAAACTCAGACTATTGATTTTCCTGTTGTTGTTGTCGTGGCTGCGGTGCATTGAGGTGCCTGGCGTAAGTAAAATAAAATAAAGCAAATTATGCGTAAAACTCAATTATTTGGGACTTTTAAAACAACAAACCAGCAACCAAAGGGGAAAACTTTGCAAGTAAGGTATTTACGTAAGTGCTTGGGCATGTGGGATGGCAGGAGCAGGAGCAGGTCAGACAGGAAGCCCCAAAGTGGGTCGGCTTCGTCTGTTCGATACGCTTGGCCACATGTGGCAACGTGCTGTGTAAATTACATTGTTTAATATACCCTATCCAAACTGGTTACCTGGTTATCGTGGGCCCAATTTATATTTGATTTATCAAATATAAAAATAACTTTTTGTGAATTCATGTTCTTTTCTTTCACATTATGACATAATTGATATCCTTTGAATTGTAATAGTTTTGACAGAGTATCCATGCTTCTGTATTGAAGTGTGATTTAATATTTTAATTTATTTCTTTCTTGTTTATAGTGTAAGCTTAAATTGCTACTATATGTAGCACAGTGTCTTACAGTGAAAGGTATATGTTTCATTTCTTTTAATCACAGTTTGCACTTGTTTAAGCTAAAATTTTAGTTTAGCAGTTGCAGTATGCAGGAGATTTTAGTCAAGTGAAAATGTCTTTTGTGAATCAATTTTTCGAAATTTTGAACTACGGGGTCAGTTTAAAAACAAAATAATTTAAGTAAATTGTTGAGTTAGCCTTATTTAATAGGATGCATTTAGTTTCGCAAATAGTTATTTTTGTATTACTTTTTTTACTGGACTCGGAGCAATAGGCTCCGTATCATAATATGATTACGCTATGCTATTGGTTTCTTGTTCCAAGATATCTTAAATATTTTTACGAGTGAGTGAAGAGGCGGAGTCGTACTTTAAACCGTTTTCACGCTTTCAAAATAAATAAAAGGATAAACAGTAGTAGAAATGCTAACAATCTTTTTTGCCGATTTATTTCAGATCTAATGAATAAGCTTAATTCTTAGCTAATGGTTCTTCATGGTAATTATATCAAAAAATACTTAAGAAACTTCTTCTCAAGTTCACATTTAAAAGCTTAACCGTGATTGCGATAATACTGAACAGCGATAAAATGCCATCGTAAAGAAAGTATACGAGGATTTTTCGGATTTTTTTTACACACGGTCTATTATTTACAATGTCAATAAGGGTTGTCTCTTCCGGTTTTTCGATACGGGTTTTACTTTCTGTCTGTCTGCCTGTCCAATTTATAAATTCAGATAGGTGTTTCTACTGCGTTCAGCGTCCATTTCCACGTTGACAACAGCTAATCTAGTCTTTTTCTTCTCCTTTGCGCATCAATTTAAATGGATTAAAGTGACATTAGTTTACTAAATGCAATGTAAAAATAAGTTAAATAAAAATATTTTGCAAATGATGAACGAGTGTGCTGTTACCACGTAGCATTGAACATTTAAAGGTAATAAACAATTCCACTAGTATTCCAGATTTTATCTATTTATTATTTATAGCCGGTTCCTTTTGCAAGACAGACAATTTTCAAGAATGCTCTATTCACAGCTAATTGTAGTCAGAGACTTTATTAGAGCTAGCTAAAACTGTAAGAATAAAGAGGGAAAAAAAACCCAAAACCTATAGTTATTTAGAAACAAAGGAAAAAATAAAAATAAAATAAAAAAATAGAGAAGAGCTTACTTAGGCTCGACCGAAGTTATTCTCACTAGAACTACTTTTTCGACCGATCGTTCCTGTGGCAGCTATATGCTATTGTCATCCGATTTGGGTCAAGCTTGCCAAAGTGGTAGCATATAATACTGATCAGTAGACATCGGATTTTGCATATTTGCCTATTTTGAACCGCATGTCCGATTTCAGTTCTGATTGCACACATCTTATTTTTATTGATCAATGATCTAAGTCCGCTAAAAACAATTTTGCATAAATTCATATTGCATAAAAGCAAATATGCAAAATATGCAAAATAACCTTTTTTATGAAATTACATAATGTGTCAGTGCTAACAATTTTCTGATTTTGTTGCAAATCTGTTTGAACTTGCAAATCAACGTCACCAATTCAACTTGTATCAATTAAAATGCCGAAAATGAGTGATAAAAACACACTTTTAATTCAAAAATGGCTTAGAGATTTGCCATCAAACTGTTTTGCAATACATATTTACATAGCAGGCACCCGGTGTGCGTTGCTGCGCCCCCTTTAGAATTTTAAACACAATACGTAGAAGTGAAGCTTAATAGACAATTGCCATCTATCAAATCTTCATCATAATCTAAACTCATTAAACTTTTTTTTAAATTTTCACGAGTTTTTGTTCCGTATAATCTTCACCTCCTATTTACGCGTCGATATACCCGTCTTCGTGTCAATCTAAACTCATATAAGAATATCGCAAATGTTAAAATTTCTTTAAGCCGATTGACCGACAACTCTTATTTACCCGTCTTTAATTTCCAACTATTAAATCTTCATGAAAATCTGAACTAATCATAAAATTTTGTATATATCCGGAAATTTGGTCCTCTTGATCCTCTTGACCCGTTAATTTACCTGTCTACATTATAAATTTTGCAACTTTTTGGACCGTATTACGCGGTCCATTATGCGTCCACAATTGCCATCTATTACATCTTAATGATTCCCAAAACTCATAAAATTTTGCAAATTTCGCGAAAAATCAAAACACAAATAATAATTTTTTAAATTTCGTGATTTTTTAACAGTTCGATCTGCACTTCCTATGTATATTTACCCGTCTACTATTGCCGTCTATTAAGTCTTCATATAATATTTGGTCATATGAAAAATTGGCAAATTTTGACCTGTTCAATCCACGCCTCTTATTTACCAACGCCTGCGCTTTCGTAAATACTCAAATTAAAATCAAATTTCTCAAATTTCTGGGTTTTTGGTCTAAGCCCCTTTTATACGCGTCTTCAATAGCCATCTATCCAACCTTCATAGTTATCTTAGGTCCTTTGAAAATTTGCCAAATTTAGAAATTTCGCGATTTTTTGACCATTTGTTCATCATCTCCTTTATTTACCCGTGTACTATAGCCGTCCATAAAATTTTCATAAAAATCTGAAATTATTGAACAATTTAGAAATTTCACAATATTTTAGAACTTTCAAGATAGACATTTCATTTGCTCGGTCTACATTTCCCATTTAACCGTCTATATATGCCATCTATATATTCTTTATAATAATCTAAGCTCAAGAATGATCATTTTTGTAAATTTCTCCATTTTAATACATTTTTTATACAATTACATATTTTGCATATTTGTTGCATATTTTGAATATTTGTTTGCATATATTGAATATGCAGTTTCCAATGAAAAGTGGGTTATTAAATTAGCATAATTCCAAATTTTCACCTCAATCAACCTTCATTTAAAAAAGTGTATAAAATCTGATATCTACTGATCAGTAACAAGTTTGGGAGCGATTGGATTGAAAACACTTCCTACTTCCTACTGAGACTTATTTTCTGAACTATCTTTTGTATGGCATACTACTATATAGTTGTCCGATTTTCATCAAACTTGGTGGAATTATGCTAACTGGAACTAAAAATGCATAGAAAACTTATAATTTCGAGGTTTGAGCACGTTCGCGTAAAAGACAAAAAAGTTTTTCTAACTAAAAGTCCTTTTTCGACCGATAGTTCCTATGGCAGCTATATGATATAGTCATCCGATCCAGCCGGTCCCGACAAATGTGCAGCGTCTTTGTACCAAAAGGCTTCGTGCAAAGTTTGGTTGAGATAGCTTTAAAACTGACGGAGGAGATAGCATAGAAACAGACGGACAGACGGACGGACAGACGCACGGACAGACGCACGGACAGACGGACATGGCTATATCAACTGAGCTCGTCATTCTGATCAAGAATATATATATTTTGTGTGGTCGGAGATGCTTCCTTCTATGCGTTACAAACATCTGGACAATTTTAATATACCCTCTACAAGGGTAAAAAAACTATCTAAAAGTAAACTTTAAAATTGAAAAATGTATACCTAAAACTTAAAAATAAAAAATGTATACATAAAACTTAAAATTTAATAACTGGAACCTCTCTGACCCGGTGGGGGAAGATTTTTCAGCCAGTAGTGGTCAAAGATTTCGCCGGAGATAGATATACAGAGAAGTTTTTAGAGATAAGAGAGAGAGAGAGACCTGTTGAGAGCAGATGATAGTGATCATTGTAATTTTGACATAAGACTCGAAAACGATTGTGTTGGGCATAATCAGTTGTGCATCTAGGCAAGGTTAAAGGTAATTAGTTTCTAGTTGTCGTAGAAGGAGCGAAGAAGTAAAGGCGACCTAAGAGTTCGGTTGAGTCTACATCACTAATGATTAGCTTATGAAGAAAAGAAACGCCTTCGACTGTTCTACGTTTAGCTAACGAAGGAAGGTCAATTAGCTAGAGTCTGCTTTTGTACTGACTCAATACGATCGATATGCCAGACGGATGAGCAGTATTCAAGTACAGGACGGACTAGAGCAGTTTACAGAAGCTTTGTGGTGTATGGATCATTAAATTCCTTCGACCAACGTTTAATGAATCCAAGTACACCATTCGCCCTATTAACAATAGAGGAGATATGAGGATTGAAAATCAAATTGGGGTCGAAATAGAATTCCAAGATCAACGACTGTAGATATTCGTTGCAAGGGTTCATTGCCAATCGTATAAATAGCCAGCGAAGATTTGCAACGATGGAAAGTCATAAACAGAAGAGGCTGCAAATCCTAACCGATCAAGCTTATAGAGGAGAAGATCATGCTTTATCATGCTTCAAAAGCCTTACTAAAGTAGGTGTAAATGACATCAGTTTGCTTTTTCTTAAGGAACCAATCAGTAACCGATGAAGTAAATTCAAGCAAATTGGACATAGTTGACCGACGCTTGATAAACCCATGCTGCAAAGGTGATAAAATCGATTTGCAATAATGCTGCAAGTTGGAGGTTATAATCTTTTCAAATAATTTCGGAAATAGCGGAGAGCTTAGCCATGCCTCTTTTAATTGGAAATATCAGATTTTCCACCTTTTTTATGAAGAGGAACAATATAGGACTCTTTCCAAAGAGTATGTTCCAGTATTCATAACTCAGCTTTTAATTGAATTGGAAACCACTGTACTTGCTTTCCTACAACCTTTGCATCTGTCGGAGGTTGTTGTTGGTCTTTGTTGTTTTAACTTCACATAAGTTCTTAATAAATTTCATTATTGCACTTTAACTTTCGTTTGGTGTTATTTATGACCGAAGAATGTAAATTTTGCAATGTATGGAATGGGATTACACTTTAATGTGCTCCTGTTGGGAATTTAAAATGGCTGCATTCAAATGCAGCTGTCAAAAGAGCTTTCAGCCTCTTCCTCTAATTTTCTATTCTATTCTTTTTTTTTTTTTTGCTTTTCGCCGTTCCCATCGCGTGCTTCCCTTGCTGGTTATGCGGCTTTTGTGGTTACTGTGTGTGCATGGGGTACATTTGGTGGGCCGATTTGTTTGCAGACTTCCGCATTAGCCGTAACAACTGAAATTGGAATTTTTGGTTTAGGAAACGAAGACAGATAAAGCAGACGGAAAAACAAAAACAAAGTAGACTGCATTTTATTATTAATTCATTTGTGACTAATTACTTTCTGTCTGCTATGCCCACACAGGGTGGACTCCATTCAAAGATGAAAAACAAACAGGACGATAAATCTGCTCAAGTGCCAAAGTCCAAGTCAAAAATCAAACAAAAAGTCAACGATGCTAGAGAATTGAATTTCTCGTTTTGCTTTGTAACCAGAGTAGTCACCTTGGATCTTGTCTGCGTCTGGACATGGACATCCTGTACACATTAGGCACACAGCAGGTTCATTCACCTAACAATTAAAATTAAATAGAACAAGGCCCAGCATCCGCATTGCCATCCCCCCCTCCCTTCGAACCAACCAGCGTCACCCACTTAATACGGCTTCGATTTATATGCCTCACATGCAGAAAGAGCGTGTCATTTCCCTGAGGTAATTATACGACAAAATGTATTATACTTTGCCAGTATATAAGTTTATGGTGCTAAAATACATATGGTGTCACAATATGACCATGTGGCGACCAATTGGCGTGGCCAGTGACATTTTGTAATCAGTGTCATGCAATTAAATTATTTTCTACCCTAGAATCAATTGTGAATCTCAATTGAATTTTGCTTGAGAGCTCAAAAGTTTTATGCCAGAAATGCAAAGTTTTAAAGTTTGCGGAGAGTTCATATGTGCAGGCGTTTGATAACACATTTATACGAATTTAAACTTTGAGTGGGCTTGGTGGCCAACCTAATTATGTGCAGCAAAAGTTAGCCCGGTGAAGAGTTGAACTCTGCATTTAATGAAATTATATAAACAATTTAGGTAGATAGAGAGGTCATTGGTTAAAGTTTGTTTTATAAATTAATTTAATTCTTAAGCAAAAGATAAGCAATGGCTTGACTTTTCATACATAATTGCATACAAAAACTTCACTCAGCTCTTTGGAAATAAATTTCAAAGCTTTTACTGCTAGCGAAAAGATGGTTGAACCAAATCAAATTGTTCACATTTAGATATATAGATAGGTTATTGGTTAAAGTTTGTTTTATAATTCAATTTAATTCTTAAGCAAAAGATAAGCAACGGCTTAACTTTTTATACATACAAAAACTTCACTCAGCCTTTGTAACTAAATTTCAAAGCTTTTACTGCTAGCGAAAAGATGGTTGAACCAAATCAAATTGTTCACATTTAATCAATGTAAGTGTTATCTACTCGCACAAAAACAAATACACAGTGGTAATTCAGCACCGCACTGGTTGTGTGGCTTTTGTATGGAAGGGTCAAAAGACAATCTATTTAAAAGTTCCCAACCTGACCGCAAATTTTCATAATGAAACATTTACATTTAGTTATTTGGCTTAATTACGTTTTAAGCTATTCGGGCGCCATGCATTTGTCTCATATATATTCCCAGTTTGTATGGGGATGACCTGTGAACTTATCCCGTTTTCAAAACCAAAATCACTTAAGAAGCTGACGGAGGCCACAGGCAAACAAAAGCTGTGAGCGTTGTTATAGCTTTCTTCTCTCTCAGCGAATTTGCAATTTCACAAAATTAAACTGCTTAAAATTGTTCTGTTTAATTATTTTTTTTTTGCTTTCCTAAAAGAAGAGCCCATTATAAGAAGGCATATTTTGAAAGAAATGTTAGTAAAACGCCCATAAATTAGCCAAGTTATTCCGGGTGTGATCTCTAGATAATTTGTTAATAACATTTGCATTTTCAATTTTTTATGTAAAGTTAAAAACGTACGAGCTCAAATCTCTAAACATTCACCATCTAATCCAGCAGCCCAAGATATACTTGTCACTTAACATCTAAGATTATATGAAATTTCAAAAGATTTCGGGACTTACTGAATTTCGCTTGAAGAAATTATTGATTTTTCAGCAAAATTTTTCATAATTCTTCGACCTAAAAAAGTCAGTGGCTTGTTCTAGCGATATGCGGAATAAGATTAATCAGTTAAGTACGGTTATTTTAATCCCTTAATTTTAGTCTAGATCCTGTCTTACGCTCTGGTGATCTTGGTATACCCTCGAATTTATCAAATTTCAAAAACACTCGGGTTTGATTTTACCTTCTTATTCAAAATCGACTTGATCCCACATACAAATACAATCATGAAGGTTCGATCGAGATCTCGAAATTGGCTTGGTGCAAGAATACCCGGTATGAAACTGAGCTCGATATTCAACTATATTCAATCCGAAAAAGAATTGCTGCAAAAATGCCCAAGATTGACAAATGGTTCTAAACCGAACCGTACCAAAACGTACTAAACCGCTTACACATGATCATAAGCCGAACGGAGAATCGAAATACCGAAAACGTAAAATGCAAATGGTTCGATTCATTTAACGACGAGTTTAACAAGGAAAAGCGCCTATCCGAAGATAAATCTCACTGTAAATTTTGCGAATATTTATCAGAAAAGTCGGCTTAAATGTACTTACTGTATACCTTAAGGTGTCGTTTTTAAAGGTTTACAAAGAATTGAATAACACAACCTCGAGCCAGCTGGAAACCCCAAATAAAAAACATAGCAACAAAAACTATAAGTGATATTAACAAGCGGTTTTGATGTGAAACATCTTTAATTTCGGTACGGAATATTTTAGTAGGAGTAAAATTTGATTTCAGCGTCACGTAACGCTAACGTCATGCTTATTTGGTGTTGTTGTTTTGTGGAGTGTCCCGTGGGGGGCAGTGGTTAAATAGTGGGTGACTAAACAGCGACTTGACAGTGACTTGGATGTGTAAAACAGTGACTAAACTGTGTCTAAACAGTGATTAAACAGTGGCTAAACAGTCACTAAACAGTGTAGTCACACAACAGTGACTAAACAGTGACTTAACAGTAACTAAACATTGACTGTAATGTGACTAAACAGTGACAAATCAGTGACAAATCAGTGACTAAATAGTGAGTATTTACTGACTATACAGTTGGGGGAAGCCAAACAGTATTCAATATTTTTTTAAATCGGATATTTATTATTCGATCTTTATCAAAATTTGGGAGATTATAGATATTGCAAACATAAATGTAAGTTTTAAGGTGTTCATACAGACAGACGGACGGACGGACAGACGGATGGACCGACAGATGGAGGAGCTATTTCGACTCGGCTGATCAAGAATATATATACTTTACATAGTCGGAAATGATTCCTTCTGCTTGTTACATACATTTGCAAGACTTTAGTATAACCTTTTTACTCTGTGAGTAACGGGTATAAGAAACATGGAATTTTAAAAAATATGAGGGTCCATGAACATTTCTGATGTTTATTTTTGTAAAACATATTGTCGGATCTGTTTGAAAGTTTTACAGAATGTTTTTAAGACCCTAAAAGAACGTTTAAACAAATAAAAAAATCGAAAAGAAAAACATTTTCTGAAGGTATACAGTACCCTCAAGAAATAACTCAGACCATAAATAAGCACCGATTTCCAGTTGCAAAGGTTTTCGTTCGCTGCTCTTCAAGATACTTCCTGAAACTTAGGGAGGGCGTTGGCATATTCGACATAACGTAGCTGTAGTGCACTGAAAGAAAAAAGGATAGTTTTTGATGATCCTCAGAATGATTTTTCGATATCCATTTGGACTGGATAGTTAACTATCCTTTTTTGGGATCCATTGGATCTTTTCGAAGTTGAAATATCCAAAGGATATTTAACAACTATTCATTTGAACTGTTAAAAACTATCCATTTTTTCATATCCATTGGATCTTTATGAAATATCCATTTGACCTTTTTTAATATGCTATTCTTAATATAAGTTTTATCTTAATGACATATCCCATGGATCTGTTATTAATATCTTTAAGATCCATTGGATCTGAAGGGCGTATACCAAGGACCTGTTGTAAAGATCCTTTCCAGAAAAAAAAACAACAGCACAATAACGTGTATCAATTTAATTAATTTTGATAATATAAATGTAATATTTAATACACAAAAATTTTGGGAGTATCGGGAACGGGAATGTTAAAATTAGTGAGTATGTATTGACTTAGAATTAGTATTGTCCTCCTCTAAGGCCATCCTCATTGTCTTAAACTTTCATTAAGAGGAGTTAACCGGAGTTAAACGGGCTCTGTATATTATCGTTAAAATAGAAAGTGAGCTTCTCCATGGAGCCTTACCACTTTAGTTCCAAGAGGTGCTGTAAAAGAGCACAAGAAAGATATAAAAATACATTAGTATTATTGAAGCACATGTTTACTAAACAAGGAAACAAGTAGACTATAATGCGAGATTTTTGAGTGCAAGCACATATCACTTACCTGATGTTTATTATTTCACTTCAATTACACTTTAATATCAACAACATAAGCGCGTGTGTTCTCTTCAATTGTTTTACTTCGAATGATGCAGCGCTCGTGACATCGAAACTCGCAATATGTCTTTCTCTTTCGCACCAACGGGCATACTTGACTTGCTCGCTATCGGGCTATCGCTTGCCGATAACAAAACAAAAAAAAATGGGATAGTTTATTGATCTTAATTCTTCATCCAAAGGAGCTGAAACATGTGAAAAGGATATTTAAAAAAGGGGATCTTAAAGGGGATATTTCGAATATCCTTTCTAAGGGGATCTTTTTTTTTCTGTGAGGGTACCAAAATCTAACCAAAGGAAACAACAACTACATTCATTTTTTTGCCATCATTATTCAATTCGCCATATGTATGAATATCGATTTTGTTTTGCAGTGACGTAACGTAAGGGTTCTTCCGCCTGGGGCGGAAGTCAAATTTACCTTATGAATCTATTTCAGTTTAAAACATGTTTTCATATGCTTACTTTTATTTTTCATTTTACTCATAGCAAAGAACCCAGTCGTACAGGCAAATAGCCCGGTGGTGCAGATAATTGCCGTAGAGCGGCGAGATCAATGGTAGAGTTTTTTTTTTTCTATTTAAGGTGCTTTTAACATTGTTTATACTTTTTATAAAGTTGGTCCCAAAATCGATTTAAACTTATTAGCCCTTCTGTATCCAATTTCGTGTGCTCTCTTCGCTTTTATATCCAAAAGGACTTAAATCATTAAAACAGAATTATATTTTCTTTTTTTATCAACGCTTTTATACCCTTGTAGAGGTTATATTAAATTGTCAGGATGTTTGTAACGCATAGAAGGAAGCATCTCCGACCACATAAGGTATATATATTCTTGATCAGCATAACGAGCTGAGTTCAAATAGCCATGTCCGTCTGTTTCTATGATATCTCGTCCGTCAGTTTTAAAGCTATCTTAACCAAACTTTGCACGAAGCCTTTTGGTACAAATACGCTGCACATTTGTCGGAACCTGTCGGTTTGGCTGACTATAGCATATAGCCGCCATAAGAACTATCGGTCGAAAAAGTAGTTTTTGTGAGAAAAACTTTTTGTCTTCAAAGAAAACGTCCCCAAACCTCGTATTTCTAAGTTTTCTGTACTTTCACATAATTCCCCCAAGTTTTATGAAAATCGGCTAACTATATAGTATAGCTGCCATACAAAAGATAGTTCTGAAAAAAAGTCTTAGTAGGAAAAACTTTTTTGTTTTTAATGCTATCTCTCCCAAACTAGTTTCTAATCAATATTATACGCTACCACAAAATTCTGCCTAGTTTCATCCAAATCGGATGACTATAGCATATAGCTGCCATAGTAACGATCGGTCGGAAAAGTAGTTTAACTGAGAAAAAATTTTTTGTTTTCGACGGTAGCGTCTTTATGCTTTCCAGTAATGAATATTTTCGGTTTCACACACAGTTTTGGGAAGTTTGGTCAAAATCTGATGAATATATCGTATAGCTTCCATATAACAAAATGGCAAGCAAATGGTCAAAGTAGTGGCGCCATCTATTTCTGAGTTTGTAAAATAACTCAGCTAAGAATGTTCAACGAAAAACATTTAAAACCTCAAAGTATATAAATTATTCAAGCTACAAGGGTATATAAACTTCGGTCGAGCCTCTATTTTTACTTAGTACTTTAA
This sequence comes from Lordiphosa magnipectinata, assembly GCA_037044535.1. NCBI lineage: Eukaryota > Metazoa > Arthropoda > Insecta > Diptera > Drosophilidae > Lordiphosa > Lordiphosa magnipectinata. The sequence goes on along the minus strand of JBAMBO010000704.1, from coordinate 468,557 downwards.
TGTAATATTAATATTTTTGTGTAAATTTGCTACAGAGTATACAAACATTAGAGTGCAAGGCTTGCAGTTTGCTTTTAAAAACTATACAAATTGACCCATGTATGACCAATTCAGACTAAGCCAAAGTTTTTGCTTATAAAATGGTTATTGAGCATTATTTCTTTGCATATTTGAAATTCTAATTTCCATTGGCGCCTCCTACTTACCGCAATCAGTTCGTTGTGTGCCATTTCAACTTGTTCCCCCCTTAAATGCGCATGCCTGTGTTTATCTTCCATATCGGGAAATTATAACTGTGGATGGCATTCATTTTGTACTGCGAACTATGTGGACCCTAATCAAATACAGCAACCAGCTGTTGATACTACTACACATTAGCGTACCGAGACGAGCTATAAAACTGTATAAACAAATTTGCATATAAGTACGCGTGGGCACATACATGTGTAGGATGGGGTTATTAGGATTGTCATAAAAGTCTAAAATTAGATTTTCATAATAATTTTGGTCACACATTGCCAAGGTCTTATCAAGGCAAAGAATCCCAAACGCTTGTTAGATCTTAATTAAATATTGTTCTGGGAATTGGAATACGCGTAAAAGAGCTTATCAAAAAATTGTTTAAATATTATTTCACACAAAAGGATTAGCGACACACACGTTATATTTGAAATTTGCCCTAACTTGAGTTCCACAGAGTTCATGGTGCTGGTGTCAGAGACAGCGACATGGAACACAGAACGCCAAGTGCCAGTTTCATTGAAACACTGCAGCGAAGCGGTTGCCTTCGCCTCCGTGTCGTAGTCAGTGAACAATTCGGGAAACGGAAACTCGACGAGAACGTGGGTGTTTATAAGTGCCAGTTATGATTGATCAATTAGATGGGGATTAAATATCAGTGAAATGCATTAACTGATAAACAAAATAAACAAAATAAACAAAAAGTGAAGCGTGAAATTAAAAGACAGTCATCAAAATGCCAAGGCATAAATCAGAAACCGCTAATCTTCGACGGTCCTTGAACTAGGTAAGTAACCTGCCCTCCCTAGCCGCATTTATTAATTTACATCGCTTTGAATAACAATACAAACATTTGCATAGATCGCAAATACTCGTAAATTATGTAAGTATGATAAGCACTCGTAGAAACAAAAGAAAAGCGAGGGTGGCAATTGAGATGTCAGAAGTTTATAACGCTCATAAATATATCCCGTCGCGACGGTTAGACGTTCCACTTTCTTATGATTATTAGGTTGGTCTTTTAGTACTTATTTATGCGTGTTTATTGACACACTCACTCTTACACACACACGCATACACACAAAGCGAAGCCTATAAAAGACTTGGCATTTGAAGGATGCTAAACAGTATATATATATTACACATACGCCATGTTAGCCCCCCAAAACTGTTCTAACATGATTAATAAAATTCCACAATGCTTGTTGTTTTTTTCTGTGTAGGCGCAAAAAACAATTATTCCAACACTTATGTAAACCCAAGTGTGCACTTTTCGCTGGAAACTTTTACTTTTCCCGCAATTGTGCTCTCGCTTATGTGTGTGTGTTCTGTGCTCTGTTTTCTAATATGCAGTATTTAGAAAACTTTTTTATACCAAGTGAAGTGATTGTGGTTGTTTTGGTCAATTAAATAATAAGGTGAAGGCCGCCACAGCCAGCTGTCAAAGTGTTCAAATCAAAACCAAATGTTAGAAATTCGAGAAAATTGTTTATTTATGGCCATGATAAGCTATTGAACTTTTATTGTGTGAAATAAATCTTCCATGGACACCAAACAGATAGGGGCACTGCCTGCCGTTTTTCAAAAGAATCTACATCTATAGCAAAGAAATTGATTAATTATCCCAACTTGAAGAAGTAAAATGTGGCAAATATTCGCATTAATATCCTAGCGGAAATATTTGATCGAAAACTTGTATCAATATCGATAGCTTTATTCAGATTTCACTCTCCAAAGGGCGGATTTTCGTAAGTCATGCATTAACTCTCTAGTAATCCAATACGTATAAATGTATTCACATTTATGAATTGATTTAGTAACGCTGTGCAACACTAAAAAATTGACCAAGTCGAGACCAACAAATTCTGAAAGGGTATAATGGTAGTTCAAAAACCTTTCCTGGGTTTGGGTCTGGTTAGCTGCCGTTTTCTTTTTATTACACTTTGAAGTTTTCTGCTTCTGATTGGGATTGCGCTTTGACGTCTTAGAGCAAGTTGTTGCTCTTGGCTTGGCTTATAAAAAAGTAGCAAGTCAAAAAAGTCACATCTTTATACTAAAAATTACAAAAATGTATTAAAATCATCATGTTTATCACTGTAACGAGTTCGACTAATCAATACTGGACAAAAACGTAGCTTAGACTTAAATAAACAAACGAATAGAACATACCAACTACATTCGATTGGTCCTTCATATAGTTACGGGCCCTTAAGCATGTTGAATTGTAATCAAAACTTTAAAAATGAAAATTTTTGGTACCAATTTGCTGACACAGACAAAATTTTGAATTCTTTTGTATTAAATCAATAAAATAGTAAAAAACATAACTTAAAAACTATAATGAAAAGAATTTTATTTATTTTACTTTTTTACCGAAACATTGATTTTTTCGAGTTTTTATGACAGTTGTACGTTCTTGTGGGCCCATAACTATGTGAAAGAGTAATTAAATGAAGGTAATTTTTTCCAACACTTTGTTTATTTTGGTCTAAGCTACAACTTTGTAATGTATTACTTGTCCAAATTTGTAACGGATTTTAAGATTACGTTGAAAAACTGAAAAAAGTGGTCAAAACTTGTTTATTTTGGGCAACTTTTGTAATTTTGAGAATGAAGAAGTAATTTTTTGGATTTGCTACCAAGAAATGTTTTGTAGGCCAAGCCAAGAGCAACATCTTTGCTAAAGATATAAAAGCAAAATTCAAAATAGTTTACGAGATATGAAAGCTGAAAAGTTCAAAGTGCAATAAAAAGAAAACAGCAGCTAATCGATCAAACCGAGACAGATTTTTTATACTACCATCACACCCTTTCACAATTTTTTGGTCCCGACGCGATCAAACTTTTTTGAGTTCAAAAATGTGTCACAGTGTAATCAGTGTTATATATCGATCCGCCAAAGGAATGATGAAGATCCGATGGACGATAGTCGAGTTATAAGCAAATCAAACAATTACGCTTGGTAGCACCGTCCGAACTTTACGGCTTTTTGCCACTTCGTGTGGCTCTAACTTAAATTGATATAATCTTTGGTACAGAGTATATGGGCATTTCCACAGCTACGAACGTGCCAATCGTACGAATTTTGTAGCCTTAAATATGAAGAAAAACAAAGAAAAATTGTACAATAAATTTCCGCATATTAGTGTTTGCATAGGACTTTAGTAGCACTATATTTAATGTAAAAGCTGAGAGTTGTAGACAGTAACGTCCCGAGATACATGCAGACATAAAGGCACACGCAACGTGCTTTCACAAAAAAGCAAAACTCTGCGGAATGCGTTCGAGTTTTTTAATGACATTTGACAAGCGGTTAGTACCCCGCCCATAGAGGTCTAAATTAGAAAATGGAATCAATGGAAAACCATTCGAAAGAATTTTGTAAGATTTTAAATATATTTTGATGCTGACCAAAAAAATGTGCTTTTAAGAGATGGTAACATGCATCGAAAAACCGCGATAGTGGGTACCACATTTGACAACACCCATTATCGAGTCCATATAGGCCATAAACTAGAGATAAAAATAGACCGAACCGCGTTATTAAATACACCATCGAAGCCTTAGTTCGCGGGCTATGGGTAGCTTTGTACAAGCAATTGCCAATTGCTGGTTTTGCCTAAATGGCCAATGTTGCTTTAAAGCAATTGCTAGTACAAAAATGCCTATAAGCCGCGAACCAAGGCTTCGTTGGTAAAACTGAAAACGCAATTCGGTCTATTTTTATCTCTAGTTTATGGCCTATATGGACTCGATAATGGGTGATGTCAAATGTGGTACCCACTATCGCGGTTTTCCGAAGCATGTTACCATCTCTTAAGGGCACCTTTTATTGGTCAGCATCTCATTATATTTAAAATCTTACAAAATTCTATCGAATGGTTTTCCATTGATTACATTTTCTAAGTTAGACCTCTATGGGCGGGGTACTAACCGCTTGTCCATTGGAGGCGGAAATTTAGTATAACAATTGTGGTGACTCCCTTCATCTTTGGTGAATTTTCCAAAATTTTAGCTCTCACCTTTTTTTAACCAGCAACAGATGTTGTAGCTGTGTGTTGCTAGTATAAATGTGCCCATTAAACGAGAACTTGACGTGATCAAGAAAAACTGGGTATGAGGTGTTGCTCCCTGATGGCTCTACTTTCATAATTTATTGGTCCCGTTCCCAGGCATTAAAAAAAGTTGAATTTTGTGGCACTGTGTTATGATACGCAACGTGACAAGCCTTTCTCTAACGCCGCACTTCTCATGCTTTTCATAAATTTATATATGAATTCTTTTGCGTAATTATAAAAAACATAAAAATTTTGATTCAGGAACTTATATTGATATACATAAGATAAGTTAGCTGCATAAAATGAATAGAAGTTTTCGGTTTTTGGTTGTCTTTTTTGTGGAAACAGTCCAGATTGACCGGCTTTGTTACTTGTTTGTTTTGTTTTGTTTCGAAAAATTTTATACTCAACTGGGGAGCTTCGGCTTCCGAGTAAGTTTGCAAAAATATATGAAAGGTGGGAGAAATATCTGAATCGACTCGATCAAGTCGTCTTTTTTTGACGAATTGAATCCACTTGGCATTCAATTTTAACTGCTTTAACAATTCTGATTTTTTTCTGTAACTTGAAAAAACTCTCTTCAACGGTTAACAATTTCAACCAATTATCGCAGATCAGTTTAAAAACATATAATATTATTAATGACAGAGTTTAAAAACGCTAACATTGAAAACAAAAAATTGTTTCTCACTAAAACCCATATACCGACCCATCGAATATCGATATAGCCATGTCCGTCTATCTGTCTGTCCGTCTGTATGAGCGCATAGATCTCAGAGATGGTAATGTATGAGACATATATTTCTTATACTTGCAGGCAGATCAAGTTTATTTGCAATTTTTTCCACGCCCCCTCCCGCTCCTGCAATTTGGAAAAAACGTCATAACTCCCACAGTTTTGAATGTAGATGGTTCGTACCTTCTAAAGATAGTAAGTAATTAGCAATATTTATCGATTTGCCAAAGATATTAAAAAGATCGGATGAAACTTAAATTATAATTATAAGCAAAAAATGGCCAGTTAACACCGTTCCACCCCACCCCCACCACCACAGCACTCTATTCAACAAAAGCAATCTTAGTGAGAGAGAGAGAGAAACTTAGAGATGAGCGTATAACAAAAATATTGCACGATAACCGCGTGACTTCTTTTATGTATTATAATATTATAGTCGGGAGCAAATGCGAGCGGCGACTTGAACTGGTACAGATTATATTATAGTCGGGCTTGACCGACTTTCTCACTTCTTCTTCTCAATTCTGCCGGCCCCGCAATTTGGAAAAAACGTCATACAGCACTTCACACACTTCATCAGGCCTGTTCCGGTTTTAAATTTCACTTAATTTGCTCGAGTTCGATTTGATTACCTGTTCTGGTTTTCACAATTCGATAGATTTACACGATTTGAATTCACATTGCTTAGAGTCGATGAATTCAAAAGTAAATGCGTTTTTTTACTTAACGAAACTTTCAGGTTTTATTGTTATATATTTCAACAGTCTTCTCAAATTTTTTCATTAAAATATATGTCATTTTATGCCTGGTACAAGCATTTCGCCGAGGCGACTCGAGTGTGCATGTGTCGTGCGGCGGGAAAGATGCAGGTCGCAATTTAAATCTGAAACAAAAAAACCCAAAAAAAATTTATATTTTCAATAGTATAGCTTCTAGTTAAACCAAGAAAATTGAACAAAAAGGGGGAAATTCAAAAATTTTTCGCAAATTAAAAAAAAAATCATTTTTTTTGAAAATAAAATTCATTTCAGATTGTTTAACAAGTGGGTTAATCATAACTTTCTTAAGGTTTTTCAGGTTCAACTAGAAGAGAATTTAATTTCGAATACAATAAATTTTGTCTCGTTTCGATAGGACGTTTAATTTTTTTCCCTATCTTTCCCGCCAATTAGGAAAAATCGTAAAAATGAAAAACCGAGAAATCGTACGTCAAAGTTTTCGTATATAACTTTAAAACTATAACTTTAAAAATATTTTGAATTTGCTTCTGAAATTTTAGGGACACATTCTTGAATAGTTTGGGTAGACATTTATGCAAAAAAAAAATTCGATTTTTTGAAGCCTCTAAAGCAGGCTCCCCCCTTAATGGTGTCAAAATAATGGCATAACATTATTATTGTAGCAATGTTTAGTGTATTTAGTTTCTGCAATCTCACATTCTTTTAAAAAAAATTTGTTGTATAAAAATTAATAATTTTTATGAGAAGCTTGAACTTTTTTCTGTACCAGCCAAATCGAATTCACATTTTTGGTTCAACCTGTTCCGATATTCACTTTTTTATGAAACGTTTACAGAGTTTCAATCAAATAAGCTTCTATTAAAAATAAAAGTGACATCATAAACAGCTTTATTAAAATACTATCAACTTCTTTGACTTTTCCGTCTCTGTCTGTCTGCCATGTCTGTCTGTCCGTCTGTATGAACGCGCAGATCTCTGATATTTCGAAAACAGCATTTGCGAGGGTATAAAAACTGCGGCACAGACAAAGTTAGCTTGGCCATCTAGTTTTTATTGAAATCAAAAATATTGAGTGTTTATACCGTTCGGTTTCTAAAAGAATGACCCATTTAACTAGAGAGGAGCCTTCAAGAGCTCTCTCGAACGCGTTCTGTCGAATATATTACATCTATTAATCGTTAGAATATTCATTTTTCTTTTTAGATTTCCATTTGGTTAGTCAGTCGACTAAGTCCGAACCAATCTGGACATCAAATCTGAGTGATTTTTGGGAGGACACTAAGATTAACATTTAGTAATGGACTTTGTATCAAGTCACCTATATTTTACTATATTTTATAAGACTCACTTAACATCCACGTGCCAAAGGCTACCTGATAACCATATCAAGTTCGAGTTCGCTAACTCTCGAACATTTTATTAACAATTGAACGGAATCCATTGCTTCTGCTTGGAATTATTGCCCCAAAAAACTGACGTTCACTTGATTCGCATGAGTTCATAAATCTATTTTTATTCTCCCAACCAAAAGTAGAAGAAGAATACGCGGCTTTTTTAATGGCTCAAATTGCATACTTGAAATTTCTATCAGGTAATTAATTAAGCAACACGAACTCAAGCAGTTATATGCTATCTGAAGTACTGACACATTAACGGTCATTCGCCGAGAATTCCGAGAACCAAAAGTGGTGACACTCTGAGCAAATGCTTGGCCCACAATTTCTCTGCGTATTTATATCAAAAAATATATTTTCAGACACAAAAAAAAAATGATATCTGCATAAATGCAAAAATCCCTCCGATTTGTATCATGTGAGCGATAAGCAATTTTATGACCATTTGACGTGTGTGCTTAAAAACAAAATGCAGAAACATAAAAAAGTAATAACGAGTATAAATAGGCCTTTTTGTTTTTGTGTCTTACTCATACTCCTTTTTATGTATTTACCTAACGCCACCTTGTCTATCGTGATATCAGCTTTAATTTGGTTATCGCACTTATACACACAAACATACGAATATACATGTACATAAGCAATCCCAATCTGGAGGGGCCCCAACGGTATACAACTCACACTATCAGACGGCAAATAAATATAAAATTTAATGCCAAATTATTATCAACAGAAATGCCAAAAACTGTCGACGCTACTTGAGCCCTTCCATATACTTCCAGTCAGTTAGCAATTAGTCGTCGGCGCGGTAACAGTTCGTTCATACGTATAATGTAAATGTATTTAATCTCAGTTAACATACAAGCCTTGAATTTCATTCATAAATATTGAAAGTGCTTTATAAAAAAAGTGATTAAATGAAATATTAATTTCGAACAGCAAATACAGTCTGTGACAGCAAATTTTAAATACCCAAACCCATTGACAGGTTGGCGGCCAGTGCTTTTTTATTTTCTTCTTTTAAATTAATGAAATTTAAGGACGATGTCTGCGGTCTATGCGAGTTCTTATGGGAGTAACTGGAATTTGGGCAGGTCTTCAAAAACATTTTTAATTACAAATTTATACGCGTTTTTGTTCAATCCATAATTTTGCAATAACTTTTTTATGACCATTTATTTCCTTTTCCTCAATATTTTATATGGCTTTCAAATCAGTTTGCTTATCAAATAATACTGAAACTTTCTTGACAAGTTGACAGCATTTATTTAAAATATTCTTGTCTCTTTTTTATAGTGTGCAAAAAATCAAGATAGCCACACTCAAGTGTGTTCACGACAGTTGAAGATTAAATTTAATTTCTTAACTGATTACACGTTAGCTAAGTTGACGTGAAGGCATTAAAAGCTTAATAAATCGATTATGCTGTTCCCAAGTTTTTTTTTAAATATTAGAGCTTAGCTTCCGAAAATTAAAATAAAAATTATAAATTAAATTTGTGGGAAAGCCAAACTTGGCACACAAGGGCAAGTCTTAAACCATGCTAGTTGCGTGAATTCTAAAGCAAGGCTGCAAACCTCTAAAATTTAAGTATTCCAAAGTAAAAACCCAAGGTTTGCGGACCGATTCCAAGGCTTATTGAGCCTAAGGTGGTGGTTCGAACCTTGTTTCATAGCTTCTTAAACATTTTAACTCTTATTCAGTGAATTTACGCGAAGCGGTAAACAAAAAAGGGAAGGACCCAATTAACTTACCAAACTCTTTTATCGTCGTTTCGTTTCCTTAATAAACATTAAAAAGTGCCATGATTTTGATATGGTAAGGTAGCCACTACCTGCTATAATCATAAATATGCGAGATTACTAAAGCAACTTGACTTATGCTTTATTTTCCATCTCAAACTCGTTGTACACTTAATTAAGATGTGATTTGTAACGCCCATCTTAACTTGACAATGCACAGAGAATTATAAAAATTCGTATTAAAGTGACTTAAATAACACAAGGCTACAAAATGAGCTTAAAGATACAAAAATGCCTTAATTGCCTTTTTTAAACTCGTTTTGTGGAGAACCTATATTTTTGATTTGTCTTTCTTTGATATTATCAGAAGGATCTACTCCTTAACTTTGAGATAAACTATCCCAAACCATTCTAGGATTTTTTCCCATGAAGATATACAGTTTTTAGTAATAATATTGTTTCTGCCCCAATGTATGCAGTGGGTTTTGTTGAAAATTTTCATTGAAATTCTATTCAAACTACTAGCCGGTTGTACTGTTTCTGCAAGGCATTTATTTGTGCAGAAGACAGTTTTGTAATTTTATTATTGTCGAGACTATGTATTCAAAATAATATATCTTCGCTTAAAAAATCGAACAATTCTTCGGGATAGTTTATTTTAAAGTTAAGAAATATTACTTTACAATAATATAAAAGAAGAAAGCAAAGCTAACTTCGTTTGCCGAAGTTTTAATACACTTGAAAAAGTTCGCTTCAACGGTTAGCGATTTCGATCAAACTTTGCAGATCATATAATATTAACAATGACCGAGTTTAAGAGTGCTAATATTGAAAATAAACAAACGACCGAACATTTCTATGGCAGCTACAAGAAGTAGTCATCCGATCCGGTCGGTTCCGACATACATATTAGCAGCGTGCAGTAAAAGGAAGGCTCTGCTTCAAAACTGAGGGACTAGTTCGAGTACAAACAGACAGACGGAGAGACGGACAGACAAACGGACGGAAAAAGCTCATTAGACTCAGCTCGTCTTGCTGATCAAGAATATATATATTTTATGTGGTCGGAGATGATTCCTTCTATGCGATGCAAACTCCTGGGCAAAATTATAATACACTTTTCAAGTGTATGCTCCCCACAAAACGCGTCTGAAAAGGGTCAAAATAGGCACTTTTTGCAACTTATGCAACGTGATGGACCATTACTGAAAACAGATTCGCGTTCAGCACACGAAAATCATCTAAAATCACCACCAACCCTTTAATATACTAGACTTTGTTGTTGAAAACTTCTTGTTCACACGAGAATATATATTCGGAAGTTATCCATCACGTCTAGATATTTGGTAATTAAAGCATAAAGTTGCATAAAATGCCTATTTTGACGCTTTTTAGGGGACTTATGTGAGGAACCTATACTAGTGTTTTGAATCTCTTTAATAAAATCGTATAGTATGTACTATTTCTTAGCTTTAAAATAAGTTGTCCGAAACAATTCTAAGATATACTTAAGCGAAGATATACCACTTTGAATACATTTTCTAGATATCGCATTATATTGTACTGCCCATAAGTATGCACTGGGTGTTGTTGAAAATTATAATTTGAATTCAATACCAAATACTAGGTTAAAGTTGTGATTTTGACTAACATGCTTTTGGGCAGTGGACATTTTTGTTATTTTAAGCGTCTCTGCCGAAGTTTTTATACTATACAGATGTGTCTCAGAATTCTCTAGAGATTTTGAGGTCTGTTGTTTTTGAAAACAACCAATTCAAATGTCGGTGTTCCACAAATGTCGGAGATTTCATTTTACGCAGTAAGCTTCGGAGTTGCATCAGCTGGCTGGTAATTTTTCGTTGGAGCTGCCACGACAGGGCTATAGGCTTCAAAATAATTTAAATTAATGTAGGATTCAAAATTTATTTGATAGTTTCTAAGCCAAATGCTGCAAGTGTTTGTGGTATGCTCTGAGTTCCAAACTATAAATTATTTTTTAGTCATTATTACTCAATTCTATCGAAAAAAAAATTTAAAGAGAACGCTGACCCGCCAAAAAACTACATTGTATTGCTAACAAGTGAATGGAGTGCACAAATATAAATTCAACGAGAGCGTAAGTTAAAGTCGGCTCTAACCGACTTCGATATACCCGTTACTCATGGAAACAAATGTTTATTAGCCTTCCTGTATGCCCGAGGTGGGTCAGCCGAAAAGTATGCAACATTTTTTAACTCGGCTATTTATTATCCGCCAGATATTAATAGACATTTGTCAATTACTAAATCCAACATAAATGACTCCAAATTCATCACGATAAACAGATCAGACAACAAAACTTTTGAAAACGTCGGTCAAGCCCGACTATTACATACTCTGCAACCTTAATGTCGCAGCTCGAATTTGGTCACTAGTCAAACGGCCAGTTAACACACAACGCACAACGCAGTGCGCTCTCTAAGTCTCTCTCTCTCTCTCTCTCTCTCTCTCTCTCACTAAGATTGCTGCTGAACGCAATGCTTAGGTTATGGGTGGGGTGGGTGGTGGGCGTTAACTGACCGTTTTTTGCTCATAACTTGAGTATCGTTCATCCGATCTTTATCATTCCTTCAGCAAATCGATAAATAATTTTGAGTACTAGATATCTCTAGAAAGTACGAACCATCTATCATCAAAACTGTAGGAGATATGACGTTTTTTCCAAATTGCGGGGGCGTGAGGGGGCGTGGCAAAAATTGAAAATAAACTTGATCTGCGTGCAGACAATAGGAGTCTACATTTCAAATTTGGTTGCTCTAGCTCTTCTAGTCTCTGAGATCTAGGTGTTCATACAGACAGACGGACGGACGGACAGAGGGACAGACGGACAGACGGACATGGCTATATCGAATCGGCTGTTGATGCTGATCAAGAATATATATACTTTATATGGTCGGAAATGATTCCTTCTGGCTGTTACATACATTTGCACGACTTTAGTATACCCTTTTACTCTACGAGTAACGGGTATAAAAATGCCCGTGGCTGCATTAATTGTTAGGATATTGCTGGGAGAAGGCCGTTGGCGAGGGAGACATAATCGAAACAAAAGATTCAGAAATCCACTTTTGATTTCTGATAAAGCGAAAACTACTTTTCTGCCGGGTTGGCATTTCTGCCTCTTCCTCCGGAGATCTATGTTTCCCCCATAAAACATTCTAAAATTTTTAAAGATCGAAACAGATGTAAGAAGTGCAGTTAATTATAATAATTTGCTGATAACTTGACTACCATTTGTAGTTTGAAATTCTCGCGCGATAGAATTTATCGATAGGCTTGATTCGATACTTCATTGAATTAACCTTTTAAATCATATTTTAATAAACTGCTCATTCATCAACATAATCTTGGCAAATTTAGGCTTCACTTAAGCGAACAAACTTTTAATTTGGAAAAGAAAATTAAAATTCCGAAAATAATATTGACACATTTGGAATAAGTTGGCAGGTTAGCTTATTCTTGCTTTCTGCTGCCCTCATTGTTTTGGTGGACAGTATTTTAAAATTCATTTTTATTACTTAAGACCCATAAAATGTTTAAAAATATTAATGCAATTCGATCAGTTAAGCATTCAAGCTTTGTTTCTCATTATTATATTTGATTCAAATCTCTTTATTAGCAAAACATAGACCAAGTGTCGCCACAAATTCAAAACATTTGAAAACAACGAAAAGAGGTTTCAGGAACACCGACAATTGCTTTTGGGTTGTTAGAGGTTTCTAGAACACGGCCGAATATTAATAATCACCGACCTTAAGAACGATTTACTTGAAAACAAAAAAAGTTTTTTTTTCACTAAGACCCATTTTCCGACCGATCGGTCTTATGGCAGCTATAAGATATAGTCATCCGATTTTTACCAAAAATTTCAAATCTGTTTGAAAGCATATAAAATTAACAATGGCGGAGTTTAGGGACGCTAACATTGAAACAAAAAAGTTTTTCTTATTTAGACCCATTTTCCGATCGATTGTTCCCATGGCAGCTATGTATATGATATCCGATCCGGGCGGTTCCGACATACTAGCAGCGTGCAGTAAAAAGAATACTTTACAAAATTTCAGTAGAAACAGACAGACAAACGGACAGCTCGTCACCCAGATCAAGAATATATATAGTTTATGGGGTCAGAAATAAATATTTCTATACAGAGAAAAAAAAAGATACATTTTATGTTGATATGACCCTTATTAAAATGAACTTTTTAAAAATATCAATTTTTTCATATCATTTGGCAAGCAAATAATATCATTCTGATCCAAAATAATATCATTTACTTAAATTGATATTGAATAGTTTCAGAATTATATTTAAAATGTAATAATGATATGTGAAAAAATATCTATTTTAAATTTTAAATATATATAAAATTGAATGGAAAAAATCTTTGTTTTTCTCGTATGCGAAGTAAACTTCTAAGCAAAATTATAATACCCTTTGCAAGCGTATAAAAGTGGTTAGTTGCCTAGTGTTATGTTCTACGCTATCTACAATTCATGAAAATTAAATTTTGGTAAAGCAGCTAGTTCGTTTATCGTCGCAGCTGCAGCTCAACTTGAAATTGAAATGCTATCCATGTTATTTTTTCATATTTTTCTCATTCAAATTCTAAGACAATAAAAGCTTTTCCCATTTGTTGCAGGCAGCCACCAAAACGCATAAAATGACAAAACTTTCACCACTCAAATTTGATGGCGTAGTTAACTTTACAACGCACAGACGAACACAGAAGCAGCAGCAGCAGCTTTGGAAAGCGATTTAGGTGATGTTAATACTCCCAGAGCACACTGACAAGACCATTGACTACCAAATACAGAACAAGAAAAAAGGAAAAAAAAATACAGAAGAACCAAACAGCAATATCAATGGCTGTCAACTTGCAGTTGAATAATTTCAGCGTCATTTATCCGTCCCTGATGTATGTGGCAGCTTCATCTCTGGCCACAGGCGGCGGTTTTGGGCTGCAGGAGAACATTTCCATTGTTTATGAGGATTTGAACAGTACGGTTAACCGCTCGAATACAACAAGTGTAACGCAATTATCACGACCAAATGACACGACAAACCAGGATGTCGATGACGCGAACATTGCACTAGCAACTGACTCAACAACCAGTCTTAATTACTACAACGAGTCTGCGGCAGCGGCTGAATGGGCGCACTTCTATGATCTGATTTTATCATGGCAAGGCATTTGCCTGATTGCGGTATTCTCAATGTTCATTGTGCTCACCGTAATTGGAAACACACTTGTCATATTGGCCATACTAACGACTCGCCGTTTGCGTACAATAACCAATTGTTTTGTGATGAGTTTGGCGGTGGCGGATTTGCTTGTGGGGATTTTCGTTATGCCACCGGCGGTGGCTGTGCATCTTATTGGTAAGTGTGCGCCAAAAAGTAGGCAACAATTTCTGACAAAAAATTCCTGATAAAAGATTTGCTTGTCGAACGGGGAAAAGCTTAAGCCTCTTTTTTCTTTACAACGAATTCATGGAGCAAGAATTTTTCTTTCATTTTTTGTTTGTGGAAAAAATTCCACGAGATTCTTTTTGAATATTTTACAAATTTATTTAAGATAGCTTAAAGTTGGCAAGCGACGAGAAACCGATGCATGTATGGGGGTAATTCGGGTAAATGGACTATTTTTAAAGTAAAGCTTATACCAACGTCCGTCCAACGTTCAGCATAATTTCGTCGTTAATTTATTTAACCTTCCTTTGGATCAAATAAATACCATCCGTAATCACATGGACCTCTAATATCTTAGTGACCTGTATGCAGCTAGATGAACCTTTGAAACCAAAGCCAAAATGCCCCTTGGGCGAGACCAATTTTTCTGACTCCTTGGAATAGATCATACAAATGGAGCAGCTACTTTTCCAACCTGCTAGGAGACGAAGACGAACACCAAGCCGCCTCTCGAGAAGTAGCGATGCCACCAATCGACCACAAAGAGATTGACCCACTGGACCATCACGAAGTCTGTTTAGCCATAAAAAGGCTAAAGAACAAAAAATCAGCTGGCGCTGATGACCTGTCCGCTGTATTGTTCAAGGCTGGAGGCGAGGAATATGTTCCGACGAAATTATGTCCGACGATTGGAATCTAAGTGTTCTTTGCCCAATTTTAAAAAAGGAAGACCCTACCTTGCGCCAACTACCGTGGGATAAGTTTCCGTTCCATTGCATATAAGGTTCTGTCGTGAATTATTTGTAAACGTCAAAGCCCGCTTATTAGCACCTTATCAGTGTGACTTTAGACCTGGTAAATCAAACCACAAGCCAGATATTCACACTGCGGCAAATCCTGGAGAAGATCCGTGAGACTCAGATCAACACCTACCATCTTTTTGTTGATTATAAAGCCGCCTTCAACACACCGATAAGGTCAAGTTTCTTTGAAGCCCTGTCTACCTTTGGTATACCAGCAAAGTATGTACGACTTTGCATGATGACGTTGAGAAGCAAAATAGGAAGGAACCTCTCCGAAACTTTTGATACCAAAATAGGTTTTAGGCAAGTTGATACCTTATCGTGTGACTTTTTTAATCTGCTGATGGAGTAAATACTGCGCCAGTGCCCAAATGAAAACAGATCGGGCACCATCTTTCGTAAAGATTTAGTGCTACTCGCAAATGCCGATGATATTGCCATTATCGGCACAAACGAACGGGCGGTAAGCAGCGCGTTTTCAGAGATAGAGAAGCAGTGTTAGCTGATGGGCTTAGCGGTAAACGAGGACAAGACGAAGTTCCTAGTATCCACGCGCAGTGAGTCTACGCGTCGTGAACAAGCTGTAACATTGGGAGAATACAGCTTTGAGGTTGTAAAGGAGTTCGTCTACTTCGGAACTGTGATAACCAGCGACAACAACATCAGCCTGATGTTAAGTCGATGCTACTTTGGGCTCAGTAGGGAGCTCAAGAGTAGAGCCCGCTCTCAAAAAACGAAAAAAAAACGCTATACAAGTCGTTATCATCCCAGTCCTGCAATACGGCGCAGAAGCATGGACATTAACAGCAGCGGATGAGGCGGCAATTGCTGTTTTCGAGCGAAAGATTCTTCGGAGGATTCATGGACCTTTAACAGTTGGCAATGAATTTCGCATCCGAAAGAACTGCGAACTTTATGAGGTCTATGGGGACACCAGCGGCTGCGCTAGATAGGACATGTTACCCGTATAAATGAACAAGCTTCTGCTGGAGTGGTGTACAATTTCAATAAGAAAGACATTGGGAGAACAGGCACGAGGGGAGGACAGAAACTGAGATGGGAAGACCAGGTGTGGAAAGACATTGCCAAGCTTGGTCTGAACCACTGGAACCAGCTCGCACGAAACAGAGGCGACTGGCGGGCATTGGTAGCGGCGGTCGAAACAGTTGAGCGGTTGTGATTTGAATATCGGGCCATAGAAGAAGAAGATTCAAATAAGAAAAAAGTTTATGTAAAAGTTAAAAAACAGATTTTAACGCATTGTAAATGTAAATTATGACAATTAACTGATAAGAATACATATTATTCAAATTTTAACAAGTTTTCCAAATATCGTAAAAAATTTAGGCAAAAAACTTCATAGTTTCTTAATCTACCTAACCTAACCTTTTTTTTAATAAATAGCCTTTTAAAATGGGTTATGCTGTTTGGAAGTAATGGAAAAATAAATGGAATAACTTCTCGAAAAAGTAAATAAAAAAAGTCAAACTTAAAAAATTCTTGAAATAATCTTTCAATACTGAAAATTTTTTTATAAAGTTTTTTCTTATATGGGACTTTTAATGAATCAGAAATAAAACTGTGCAATACTACAAACTTGATTGCAACGAGACCAAACATCTGTGAGATTATGGTAGTAGTGTAAAAACCTTAACTGAGTTTACTTAGCTGCCGTTTTTATACTCTGTACCGAAGGTACATAGAGTATATTAAGTTTGTGCAAAAGTATGTAACAGGGAGAAGGAATCGTTTCCGACCCTATAAAGTATATATATTCTTGATCAGCATCAACAGCCGATTCGATATAGCCATGTCCGTCTGTCTGTCTGTCCGTCCGTCCGTCTGTCCGTCTGTCTGTCCGTATGAACGAAGAGATCTCAGAGATGGTAAGAGATAGAGGTTTGACATGTATGGGACATATATTCCGATACTTGCAGGCAGATCAAGTTTATTTTCAATTTTTGCCACGCCTCCTCCCGCCCCCGTAATTTGGAAAAAACTTCATATCTCCTACAGTTTTGGAAATAGTTCGTTCGTTCCTTCTAGAGATACCTTGTAAACAAAATTATTTATCGATTTGCTGAAGGAATGATCAAGATCGGATGAACGATACTCAAGTTATGGGCAACGGCCAGTTAACACCACCCACCCCCCCACCAACAACCACAGCAACATACCCTAACCGTTCAATACAGGCAATCTTAGTGCGAGAGAGAAAGAGAGAGAGAGACAGAGAAACTTAGAGAGCGCATCGCGTTGTGCGCGGGGTGTTAACTGGACGTTTGACTCCTGAGCAAATGCGAGTGTAAGGGTACAGAGTATGTTACAGTCGGGCTTGACCGACTTTCTTTCCTGTTATTTCAATGCACTTTCAAGTTTATTTCTTCTGATTTCACTTTATGAATTCAATATTTCGTAAACTGTTACTAATTGTGGTTCGACGTCTGAAGCGAAGTTTGAGCTCTTAGTTTGGCCCACAAAACATTAGTCAGTGGCAAATCAAAAAATCGCATCTTCATGCTCAGAACAAGTTATAAAGTCGGTCAAGCCCGACTGTAATACACTCTGTACCCTAGAGTAGCAGCTGAAAGCAGCTTGCTGATGTCGGAATTGGATGCTGAATGCAGTTAGTCCACATAGGTTTAAGATGATCTTGTATAGCAAGAGCTTGTTTCTGGTTATTGTTTAGAATGGCTTCTGAAGAGCCAGTACATTTTTCGTAGCTTGATGATGAGCTGCCGCCTTTTTCGATCAATGTGCGCCTTATTCGTATCCCACGTCTTCCACCTGCCCTTGATACTCTGCTCCTCGTCAAGAGAAGACTCCGAAGACAATACATTCATACTCGTGACCCTATAGTTGATAGAGTCTATCGCAGAGTGTCAAACCGTGCTAAAAAGCTGCTGATCAGACACAAACAGGTGGAAACTGATCGATTTCTAAAGAGCGCTACATCAGATGAGAGGACCAATTATGCTCTCCGGTCCCTCTCCAGGAGGTACAAAAGTCAGGCAACCCCAAAATTTCCGATCCGAAGGACTGAATCTCCCAAGGATCGAGCTGAGGAGTTTGCGAAAAATCTTGAAGAGAGATTTACGCCTTTAACAACCTCCCCTGGATCCAGAATTCGCAGAGTGGAACATATTCTTGACAGCCCTGGTCCGCTCGAACTGCCAGTTTCTCCGATCACTTTTACAAAGCTGGGAAAAAAATAAAAGAGCTTAAGCCCAATAAGGCTCCTGGTGAAGATGGGATCGACAACAAGACGCTATAGGCACTCCCTGACAAATCCATACTCTTTCTAGTATTAATATTCCACTTAGGGTTGAGACTGGGATACATCCCGAGGGCCTGGTAGAAGGCCCAGATCGTTAAGATCCACAAGGCCCGGATGAGTCTTTCAGATGTTGAATCGTACCGGCCAACCAGTTTGCTTTCGTCGGCGTCGAAAATCTTTGAGAGGTGCCTGCTGAGCAGAATACTTACCTTGGATGAGCTCAGCCAACGCATTCCGCCCTTTCAATTTGGGTTTAGAAGGTCGCACGGAATACCAGAACAGTTAAACAGGGTAACTAAATTTATTCTTGAAGGGTACCATGCCAAGTAGTACGTCGTAGCGGTATTCGTCGACGTAAAGCAAGGAACGATAGCTGTGCAAGATAAAGAGCCTTCTCCCACCGCAGCTCTTTGATCAGGTGCGCAGCTCCCTTACTGACAGGACGTTTTCTGTCGTCCTTGATGCAGTTGAACCGAATACAAGAACTATACGTGCAGGAGTTCCACAGGGCAGCGTCCTCGGCCCTACGCTTTACACACTTTCAACCATGGACATGCCCACTGGAGATACTATTCCAAGGAATGACCCACAGGACCTTTTCCTTGCCACCTTTGCTGATGACACAGCTATTTTGGTCAGATATCCCTGTGTCTACAGCGCCACGGAAATTCTACAGCAGTACATGTGCCAATTTTGCAGATGGACAAGGCGCTGGAATATTGGTATCAATCAAGCAAAGTGTGCCAATGTCACCCACACGTTAAGGACAGACGACTGCCCAGGAGTTTTCATGGAAGATCAACTTCTAGCCCATCATCAAGGACAAGGAGAAGACTTTTGGTATTATTTAGAGTTACTGGCGGACAGTTTCCTCTTCTTTTGGTGAACATAGTGTGCATTTACTACAATCTATCTTCTGACCAGCCATTTGTCTATTTGTTAAATAATAAACAATTGTAAAGTTTTAATAAAATATTGTTACATTTTGCTTGGGCAGCAAATTGTAGCACTTGATTAAAAAAATTAATCGGTTGACAAATCCCCAGCAGCGACCCAGCTACACTTAGGGAGTGCAAATATTTTAAAGGACCTGGAAATGTCAACCACTAAAGAGGCTTTTGTGTAACAAGAAAACTCGTTGCCATTTTCCTTCCTTTTTTTTATTATTTACTGTGCAAGTCACACAATGTCAGTGGAGACGTGGCCGGACCCTCTCCTTCGCTTTCCCTTCTTAGGCGCTATTTATATTTTGCACTTTGCGTTGGGTAAAGCTTAAAACTGTTGCTAATTAAATTGACTTTGGACTAGAATTTTTAATTTTTTTTTTGTTTATTGTTTGTTCTTTCCAGGCTCCTGGCAGTTGGGTTGGATCCTATGCGATATTTGGATTTCCCTGGATGTGCTGCTATGTACAGCCTCGATTTTAAGTTTATGTGCCATCAGCGTCGACAGGTATTAAGGGAGGGACTGCGGGCTGCTAATGCCGAAACGTGAGCTGAAAGATTTTTATCGTCCTTTTTTTGCAGATATCTGGCTGTCACCAGGCCCTTAACGTACTCACGTAAACGGCGATCGAAACGTTTGGCATTAATCATGATACTAATCGTTTGGCTGCTGGCCTTGGCCATTACCTGTCCACCCATGCTGGGCTGGTGAGTAATCTGGCTCAAATATTTGCAAACCTTTTTCCCAACAACATCAAATTGCTGCACAGGTACGAGCCTGGACGACGCGACCTCCTAGAGTGTCGCTACAACCAAAATGAAGGCTATGTCATCTTCTCGGCGATGGGTTCATTCTTTATACCAATGGCAGTTATGATTTATGTTTATGCAAGAATTTCTTGTGTTATTGCATCGAGGCACGACAATATGACCGACATCAGTGTTCATAACAAGGTAAGCTAAAGTCAAGTGCAAAATATACACCAAAATGTTTGCTATTGCAAACAAATACAATGTGCACAAACAAACACACTTAGAATCGAAAGCGTTATGTATACGCCATGTGTGTGTGTGTGTGTGTGGCAGAGTAAGTGCACACATGTGCATTGCATGAAGGGCACGTTCATCCATAATTCCCATACGCTAGTGGCTTACACAGATTTTTTCACAACACAATTCTATTCAAATTACTTATGTATGAGTTGTAAGTAAATACGAATGCCAGATTTAACGGCATTCGAACACACACAAACACACAATTTAAACCAATGACCATCAATTAGAATAGACGCAGAAAGTTAACATATAAGCTAAGAAAAAGTACTGTTTAAACTAAATCTTAATGATTATTGATTACGATATCTTAGAAGTGGAAGGCGTTGTTTATGTAGGAATAAACAGCTATTTATCCAAGAGCCCAAACCGCTTAAGGGTAGTTTCTATCATTCGGGGCCCATTTTGTAAAGCCTCTCTAAAAATTGATTTACACAGAAACCAGGGAATCAAACCGAATTGTATTTCGATTGCTGTGTCGGTTCTGCTACGTACCGAAACTAATGTTTCGGTAAAAGGTTCTGTTTTGGTTCTAACATTATTTCGGTATTTGGTTCTGTACCTGGATTTTTATTTCGGCATACCGGTGTGTACCGGCAAAATATAGAGAAAGATCGATGATGGATTGTGCGTCCATCCGTTTTCTTAGCAAAGACATAATAACTCTAGTTTACAAAAATAAAAAAAAATGGATGGCCCCGTTCTACTGAAACTATTTTTAAAAGTAGTTCGGATTGGTGATCTCAAAAGAATGAATTTTTTTCATTTTTTTGGTAGGTATACCTACTTTTTGAGCTATATCTCACTTCATAATCGTCAGATAGAGGCAAGTGAGTTATAAATCAAAAGGTAATTGAATTGCCAATAATAGCGTAGAACATTGTTTTCAAATCGTCTTAGAAGTTTGAATACAATGAACAAATATATTTCAAAACAAGAAAGCCAAACTGGGTGTTAACTGTGCCGATTTTTTGCTCATAACCTTGCAGTATGCTGCTCTTGAAATGCCAGATCTTTATCATTCGCTTCAAAAAAACGATTAAAAAAATTTGATTACTAGAGTCCATCTCTCAGACAGGTACGAACAATCTGATTTCGAACAAAACTGTGGCGAGATATGATGTTTGCTTTTATATTAAATAAACTTGATCTGCCTGCAAGTATAAGAAATATAATGTCCCATACATGTCAAGCCTCTATCTCTAATACTCATCTTCTGACCGATTTCTTCGTTCATACGGACAGACTTAAGACAGACGTACATGCCTATATCGACTCGGCTGTTTGATGCTTGTATCAAGAATACTATATACTATTATAGGGTCGCCGACCTTAATGATTCGCTTCTCCCTGTTAACATAAAAGCTTTTGTCACTAAGACTTCATATACTGACTGATCGGTACCTTTGGTACAGAGTATAAAATATCGATTATTTGCTCGAAAGTGCAAGAAATTTGCATTTTTAATCGCCTAGGAAATATATAAAAAAAAATTCAAAAATTTTTATTATTATTTTTTCTACTTAAGAATCTGACTTATGCAAAGATAATAAGGTATTGGTCTAAGAAAATCTGTGTATAAACTGATTGTAACTGTGATCAATTATAAGATGGAGTCAAATTTGAGTCATTTTAACGTACTTTACAAAAATAATTTGTTTATTTTTCTTCTTTTTTTGGTCAATATTAGAAGCTGAGCGAATAGCCAGATCAGTAAAATATTTCCCAGAACAGAACAAACAGTCAAAGACAAATGAACAATTTATTTTTAAAAAATCTCAGAAATATTTTTAAACTGATTTTTCTAACACATTTGGAAATTATAATTTATTGCCTTTTCGAGCAAAATATCGATTTTTTTGAAATATTTTTGATCATTGTATTCAAACTACTTAACCGATTGGAAAACAATGCTGTATCGCGATTATAAACATTTTAATTACCTTACGATTTATATATTGCTTGCCTCCATCTGACAATTGTGACAGTGAAATATGGCTTAAAATGTAAGTGCTCCGCCCGAAAAATTTGAGATCACCAATCCAAACTACTCTTTAAAACAGTTCCAGTAGAAATGCGTCTTTTTGACTGTAAAATAGTGTTATTAATACGCCGCTACTGGGAGTTGAACTCAGTACACACACGCGGCATAACCGCTTTGCTGACTTTACCAACCAGTTGCAGTATAAGAGCAGAGACTTTTGCAGCCTGAGTTCTTATTCTGCAACTGGCTGCGCTTAACAATTGACCCCCAACGGCAAAATCAGCTAATCAGCCGTGCTTAAGCTTTAACTATGTGTTATAGAACGAAGAGGTCGTGGTTCGTGTCCCCGGAGGGGTGGGTTGCATTGCTACCGAAAATTGTGATGATAGAGGCACGAGGTAAAACGTAAATAAATCGTGAATAATTGAATTGTTTTTCGGTTCATCGTGACCTTTATTTGTAATAGACAAATGGTGCTTTTTAGACACGACTAGGGAAGGGGCTAAATCGACTGAGCCATTGGGCCATTGCCATTGGCCATGGGCCATTGCAACTCGTTGTTATGTACTTATAATGGAAAGGCATAGATTAGGAGATGTCGTCCACGATTTGTGGGCACTAAGAAGTCCCAAGTCCGACCATTGAAAAGTTGTGCAGCTCATCCGTTCGACACACAGAATCGCTGTCATCCATAATTGAATCACTTAGAGCTGGGATAAAGTTCCTCATCATCAGCTATCTTATACGAGGAGCTAGGGTTTCTGTAAAATACAATTCAAAAGGGTTAAGTTCATATAAATGGCACTAGCACATGTTAAACCTTCTTGGACCAACAAGTCTGGAGCTTACTCAACTACTGATCAGCATCTCCCTGAGATGCGTTTGTTTCCACTCTTGGCGTGCTTAGCACTTCGGCAACGTAAGCTGTCCTTCAATGAAGCCCAAGCATCTTTGCTATGATCTAATAGAAAAGCAATCAATTATAAATAACAAAATTAAACTCCATAATTACTTTACTTTCCAACTTGCCCAAACGCTTTTCTTTATTTTGAACGGTTTTGAACGATATTTGAACGGTTTGTTAACTGGCCGTTTTTTACTCATAACTCGAGTATCGTTCATCCAAACTTTATCATTTCTTCAGCAAATCGATAAATAATTTTGATTACTAGATATCTCTAGAATTACGAACCATCTATCATCAAAACTGTGGAAGATACACGTTTTTTTCCAAATTGCGGGGGCGGGAGAGTGCGTATCAAAAATTGAAAATAAACTTGATCTGCCTGCAAGTATAAGAAATACATGTCCCATACATGTCAAACCTCTATCTCTTACCATCTCTGAGATCTCTTCGTTCATACGGACGGACGGACAGACGGACGGACGGACAGACGGACAGACGGACATGGCTATATCGACTCGGCTGTTGATGCTGATCAAGAATATATATACTTTATAGGGTCGGAAACGATTCCTTCTCCCTGTTACTTACTTTTGCACAAACTTAATATACTCTGTGTACCTTTGGTACAGAGTATAACATATTTCGCTAGTGAACTTCAGACCAACTCATGAAACAACAACTTGCGAAATCCGTGCGAAATCATTTTTTTGATTTCGCGGGTATTTTTTTTTATTTATTTAGAGTCGACAAACAAAGGCTGTCAACAAAAGTATAAATACGTTACAAAAAAAAAAATTTTATGAGCTAAGGAATAAAATCAAATAAAATCTAATAAAATTACAAAATAAACTAATAACGACTCCGCCACGGTGGGGGTATTTTATTTGCCCGTCCGGCCAGCTATCCCCCTATTCACAGCCGATTGTAGTCAGAGACGTTATTAGAGCTATCAAAAACATTAATAATATAGAGATCGAGAAAAGGGAGAGAGAGAAAAAACCAAAACCTAAACCTAAAAAAATAAGATAATATAATAAATTAAACTAAAACAGAGATAGAGAGAAAGAGATAAAACTAGCTTAAAGTAAACTTTAAAAATAAAAAATGTATACGTAAAACTTAAAACTAAATAACCGGAAAATCTCTGACCCGGTGGGGGAGGATTTTTTAGCTAGTCCGGCAAGCTATGCCCCTACCCACAGTTGGGAGTGGTCAGAGATTTCACCGGAGATAATTATAGAGAGACGTTTTTAGAGAGAAGAGAGAGAGTTCTGTGGAGAGCAGGTGATTGAGATCATTGTATTTCTTACATAAAACCCGAAATCGATTATGCTGGGCATAATCAGTTGTGCATTTAGACAAGATAAAAGGAAAATAGTTTCTAGTTGGCCTAGAAGGAACGGAAAAGATAAGGCGACCTAAAAGATCAGAAGAGTCTACATCACCGATAATTAGCTTATGAAGAAAAGAAACACCTAAGACTGTTCTACGGTTAGCTAACGAAGGAAGGACAATAAGCAAAAGTCTGCTGGAGTACGTTGGTAAACGAAGGTTAGGGTCCCAATTTAAGCCACGTAGGGCAAAAAGCAAGAATTGCTTTCGAGGGTATCTCCGTACCAAGCTTTACAGAAATCTGCAGGATGGTTCATAAGTTGCGAGATGATAAATCTTGTTTTTAAGATTTCTGCGCTCATTTCAAAGTTTTTCAATCTGGTTCTTGAAAATGAGATTTTTAATCTAGATTTTATATTAATTATTTTTCTCAGTGTATGGAAGGAAAACCGTACGCATTAAATCTAATCGGCTTTGCGCAGGCGGTTTCTAACCGCTGAACTCTTGTCATCTAATCTAGTAGCCGGGCATATTTGAGTCACTTTCCGTATAAAGTCAAAATGCTTAAATTTGAAATGCTAAAGTTTGTAGGAAAACCTCTAGAGATTTCTGCGACACACCCGATAATAAGATTTCGTCAAAAGTTGTAGAGTTTTTGACAAAAAATGAGATTTTTGGCCCACAGTGTAACGTCCAAGAACATCGGGGCTAAGACGGTGCATAAATGAGGGGTGACTACAATATTTTTGGGGGATGTGAGGATGCAAAAATGTAAAGTGTTATCTCACTTAATAATAAAATTTAAACTTTAAAATCTTTTCAAATCAAAACCAG
Source organism: Lordiphosa magnipectinata (assembly GCA_037044535.1). Classification (NCBI taxonomy): domain Eukaryota; kingdom Metazoa; phylum Arthropoda; class Insecta; order Diptera; family Drosophilidae; genus Lordiphosa; species Lordiphosa magnipectinata. The sequence continues at coordinate 443,062 of JBAMBO010000704.1, read as the reverse complement.
CAAATTATAATTATTTTCCAGTAAAACCTTACACCTATCCCTCACCCTAATTAACAATATTGTGAAATTATCTTCTCTTACTTACTTATAGAAATTTAAGCGCTATACTGCAGCCGATGTGGAAAATGAGTTTTCCGAGCAAGAGCACAGCTCTGGTCAAAGGCATAAATCGGCAGCAGCGCGTACATTTTCCAATCAGAATATGGCCAAGGAGCTGCATGAAATTATGCTTAGCGATAGCGACGTTGGCCTTGGGTTGACTGCCTTGCAAGCACCACCACCAGCTGCAGCAGCAGCCGAAGCAGCAGGTGGTGTTAGTGCTCCTTGTCAGTCCTTACTGGCCTTGCCATCCACTCAGAGTGGTTGCTATGAGCTAACCCGACCATCCTCCTTAAAGCGCACATCGACCACATCAACAACCATTACAACAATGACAAGTGGCGGTCCGGCCAGCAGTCTATTGGATGCACAATGGCAGCCGCAACAGCAAACGGCGCGCACACACAGCTTTCGGCACTCGCACCTTGGTGACCGCGACCGCCGTAGCCACCCACATCATCATCAACATCATCATCATCACCAACAACAGGCGGGAGCAGCAACCACCACACTGTCCTCGACCACCACCACCAATAGCAAATCTCTATCGAATCGCATTACATCCCTGAAGAAGGAAAACAAAACGACGCAAACTCTCAGCATTGTCGTAGGCGGCTTCATTGCCTGCTGGCTACCGTTTTTCGTTTGCTATCTGATCACACCATTCCTGGCGGACCATAAAGTGAGTCGCATGCTGTCCAATGCCCTCACCTGGCTGGGCTGGTTCAACAGTGCCATCAATCCGTTCATTTACGCCTTCTACAGTGTGGATTTCCGGGCGGCTTTCTGGCGATTGACCTGCAAGCGTTTCTTCAGTACCAGCCAAAAGCCACAGTTCCCCACGAACACCATGTCCATCAGGCGATAGGAGGAGAACGCAAAACATATTCATTAACCCTAAGCGAACTAGTCATAGACGCCTACGATCCAGCTAGGTGTGGTGTTAATTGCACCTTAAGTCTCTCAAAATGTATAGTTTAATTTTATTTTATTACCAAGGTTTGGTTGCCACCATTTCAGGGCTTGCCTGGGCTGGCAATTGTCTTTAATCATTTTACAGCAAGATGATAATTAACGCCACAAAAGTGTAAGTTTTTCTACAACCAGAACGAAGTATTATTGCCGTTTGCCATTTGAAACGTGTATAAAAATCTCATGCGACGACGAGGACTAGGACGACGGCACCACGTATCGATTTAGTAATTTCCGCAAGACTTTTCCGCTCCACAGGCGGCACACTGGCAAAATGTTACATAATGTACAAGTAGGTAAGAACACCCAATGCAATAGACAGTTTAGATGGATGACAAGTCACTTGGTTATTATAAAATATGTACACACTCTTTTTAGTTAGTTTAATTATTACAATCAAATGTCGAATCCAAAGTTCCCAAATCTATGGCGAACTCTTAGCCTTAGTTATGCCCTTCAAAAGAGAGAACAGTTGAAACACACACTGTGATTTAGTTAATAGTTCAGACTTTACAAGTTTTCCTTTTTAGCCCTAATCTGACTTAATGTACGCAACTTAAACAGCTTAGCTATCAAAATAAATGAAAGAATGAGACCATAATCTTACAACCACAGCTAAGCCGATTAGCTAAGTATAGTTGTGTGTGCCATATATGATTACCCACCCACCACCCACCCACCATCCCCATAGCCACTGTAAACGTATCATTAACAAAATTTGAATATCCCGAAATAAGCCCACATGTCACTTCAGACTGCCTCCTTCTGTCTCCTTGAAAGAAAACAAGTTTAGCATAAAATGAAAGCAAAACAAATAGAAACACGTAAAACATTGACTGCAAACAGCAGTCCAACATATTCAAAACAACAAAAAGTTTTTGTTTTTCTGTCAAAACATTGAGAATGCATTTGTGTATAGTAGAACTTTTTGTTACTTATTTAACCAAAAACAATATCCCTAGAAATAACATAACCAAATGTAAAACGTAATTGTAAAAGTATGTATGCAACCATTTTTGGAACAATAAAGTTACACAAGTAGATAAATTTAAAGTGTGTCTGTCTATTTCAATTATCCTCGATTTAGGTACAGCCAAACTGGGGATTACTTAATAATTCCATTGTCCATGTAAATGATTGATAAGGCGCAAAATTGAATTTACAACACACTCGCACATATATTTATTTAGGATAAGGCCAGACACTGTGGGTAAGTCTAAACGATACGCAAATACCCTAAAATGGTATAATAATTTTAAGCGCATAAGGAATGTTTCGACAAGAAACTGTACACTTTGATTCATTTGAAACTCAAAAGTTATTTATAAAAATTAATTTTTGATGTGAAACATATTTCATTTCGGTACGGAAGGTTTTAGTAGGAGTAAAACTTGATTTCAGCGTCATGCGTCACGCTGACAAGGCATATTTTGTATTGTTGTTTTGTGTTGTCGCGTGTCCCGGCTTTTTTTTTTTAAACAAAGGATTTGTTTATTTATTTAGTAGCCCTATTACTAAATTGTTACAATTTACTATTACTTATTTGAATAACTTATATTGTAGTGTAAGTGTAATTTCATTTGTTAAGCTTTTGCTGTGGTACATGTTGGTTTATTGTGTAGTTCTAGTTGTAGAGATTTTAACTTCTAGATTTTCTAATTGTTTTGTTTTTGTTGCTTATGTGATAGTATTTTATAATTGTCTATTACTTAGTATACATTTTGTAGTGCTGTAGTAGGTGGTCATATTACGGCTAGATCCTTCGATTAGCAAGGTCAGTGGGGAGGATCCTTTGAAGTCTCCTTCTTGCCCTGATCCCGATTATTATCCTTCTTCGCAGGAGACGTCTGGCAAGGTTGCTTGGGTGGCACGCTACTTTATCAAGGTAGCGGGCAGCCTGATTGTTGAGGGTGTCGCCAACTATAGGAACACCGCATTCTCGCTCGATGTCCCGTGTACGAATGTACCACTCAGCCCCTGTGATTCTTCTGAGGAATTTGGCATGAAAAACCCAGATTTTTGCCAGTTGGTTTTTTGCGGCAATGCCATATACCTGTACACCGCAACGCCAGATTGGAGCTAGGATGACCTTGTATATGAGAACTTTGATTTTTAGTGACAGTTTGTTGTGGGCGTTAAGGAGCCAACTCATTCTCGTCGCCTTGCTACGTAGTCTGTCAGCTACATCGGCGGCATGCTGTTTGAATGTGAGTCGCTTATCCAAGGTACCTCCTAGGTACTTTTGGCCCGTCTTGTGTGGAAGGACTTCTCCGGACTTATGTCTCTTTTGAGTGTGTGCGTGACACAGGCACACTTCAGGGATTTATAGATATGTTCCAACGGCACGCCAAGTTTTCGAACCTCTTGAGATACTCTTGCAAAGTATAAGTTGCCCTGTAAATACACGGGTCTCTTACCATTATAGCAGTGTCATCAGCAAACGTGGCCATAAGGAGGTCCTGTGGGTCTTCTACTGGTATATCACGCGATGTGGGCATATCTGAGGTAAAAAAACTGAATAAGGTTGGGCCTAGCACGCTGCCTTGAGGTACTCCTGCTCGAATCCTCATCTTCTTCCACTTCGCACCCACTTTCCAAGCACTTTCCACCCACTCCCCACCCACATCCCTCCCACTAACCACCCAGTTCCCACCCACTTACCCCCAACTAACCACCCACTTCCCACCCACTTCCCACCCATCCCATTCGGGAAGATTGGTATGCAGTTATTGTTAAATTTTCATTTAGATCTTTGAAAATGAGTTTGAACTTGATCGTATGAAAAACAAACGAGAAAGGAAAGCTAACTTCGTCAGTGCCGAAGTCTTAATACACTTGAAAAAGTACGCTCCAAAGGTTAGCGATTTGGACCAAACTTCGCAGATCAGTTTGAAAACATTTAATTTTAATAATGAACGAGTTTAAGAACGCTAACATTGAAAACAAAAAAGTTTTTCTCACAAAAACCCATTTTTCGAACGATCGATTCTATGGCAGCTACAAGAAGTAGTACTTCTAACAGCGTGCACCTAAAAGAAGACACTGTGCAAAAATTTCAGCTCGATAGCTTCAAAACTAAGTGACTAGTTCGCGTAGAAACAGACAGACGGACAGACGGACGGGACAGAGCTCAATCGACTCATTTCGCCATGCTGATCAAGAATATATAATATATACTTTATGTGATCGGAGATGATTCCTTCTATGCGTTGCAAACTCCTGGGCAAAATTATAATACACTTTTCAAGTGTATAAAAAGTTTCATGCCACAGTTTTCCGGCCATTTTCCGACTTTGGGGTTAAGTTTTCCAAAAATTTAGTCACGTTTCTTATATTTTATTATGTGTAACTTTTAAAATAAGTTTGGAGCTAATCGCTAGCCCCACGAAACCTTTACCATGCAGTTATTGTTGAATTTTCATGTAGATCTTTGAAAATGAGTTTGAACTTGATTATATGATAAACAAAAAAGTTTTATACAACAGTTTTCCGCGAATTTTCCGACTTTGTGGTTTAATTTTCCAAAATTTGTATGTCACGTTTCTTATATTTTGTTATGTGTAACTTTGAAAATGAGTTTGGAGCTAATCGCTGGCAACTAATCTTTCGCCCACACAAACTTGACCACCCACTTTCCACCCAGATGGGATGAATTTTCCGGCAAATTGGTATGCAGTTATTATTGAAACTTAACAAAAATCTTTGAAAATCTGACTGAACTTGATCGTATAAAAATCAAAAAAGTTTCATACAACAGTTTTCCCCGAATTTCCCGTCTTCGGGGTTGAATTTTTCAAAATTTGCAAGTGAAGTTTCCTAAATTTTATAATCGCTGGCAACTAAACTTTCGCCCACCTTGACCAAGCATTTTCCACCCAGAGGGAGTGAATTTTCCGGAAAATTGGTAAGCAGTTATGGTTGAATTTTCATAAAGATCTTTGTAAATGAGTTTGAACTTGATCAGATGGTAAACAAAAAAGTTTCAAACATCAGTTTTTACCGAATTTTCCACATTTCCCGACAGAATTTTCCAAAATCCGTTCTTAGTACTCACTTTCAGCATAAGATAAAACTACTGTGAAAAATTCAGCATCCTATCTCTTATGGTTTGGGCTGTGCGACGGTCTTCAGTCAGTCAGTCAATTAGTCAGGTTGACTTTAACAGCTGTTGTACTAGTAGAGTTCTGTTAAGTCAGCCTTTCTGTTATGCAACATTGAAGATTAATATATTTGTAAACTAATGTCAAAAGTATTTGTAAGTTCAACACTTCTGCATATTTGGAAAGGGGATTTATGTCTAAGAAATGTACAAATTTCCTATAGTGCATTTGTATTAAATTAGAATCCAAATACTCAACACCATCCATTTAATAAGATGTACATTTTATGTTATTACCAGTTCATCTTAAAATACCGACGTCATTTTGGGAGCCAAAAGACCGGTTGTTGACGGCTGCTGTGAATGTGTATTCGTGTGCCCGACTTATGTAGTCTATAATCAAGCATAAGTTTTGTAATATTTATCTATTATCTTTCTGGTAAGGGTATAAGAAAAGTAAATTGAATATGCACACTAGCAAAACTTCATCCAGCCAAAGTTCCGTAACCATAAATATTGCCCCCTTAGCTGGGTGTCAAACTGTGCATAAATATTTCAAGCAGTGCCTTGCCCTGCCACATTTTGGCTTCTTCAGCCAAATTGTATTGAAGTAGTTTAGCTGAAAAAGAAGCTAGCGAACCCGAATCCCTTTAAGCATACTTATAGCACACACACACACACATATACATACATAGTTGTCAAATAAAGAACCGAAAAAACTTATAAAAACAAAACACGCAAAATAGATGGGGAACCAAATAAAAGTTAATACAAAACACTTACAAAACATTTGTCATTGACAGTTGCTCGTGGAAGTTCAGCGCTTTACGCCATACCCCAAATTGAATGGGAGTTGCTTTGTAGGTTCCCCTCAAAAGGTAATACAAATTGAGGTACGCTTTTAAGCAGCCTGAAGCAGCATATTCACTTAGGCGCACAGAAAAACCCCAAACCACATGTCTTTTAATTTAGCTCAACATACTCGTATATTCGTTGGTGGTCGTAAAAAAAAAGCACAAGAAGCCAACTCAACCAAAATTCCAAATTATGACGGGTTTCAGACTTGTTGACATGGCATTAGGGCTGCGCGAGTGAGACCACGTCATGGCCGTTTCCGTTGAGCGCGACGTAAAGCGAATTGTGACAGCAAAATGTGTTGCAATTCATTAGAGACCTTCAACAGCTCCCACCTCAGTGAAGACTTTTTATATTTTCCTACATACAACAGGAGTTGGTTAGTGTGTGTGTGTGAGTGTGTGCACAGTATGTAATTATGATGACCGCATCCTTTTTGTGCTTGACTTCCTTATACATTATATTTCTTCTGTTTTTTTGCATGAGAAAATTAATGTACTGCTGCCACCGCTGATTCAGCAAGTTTATGTGGTACTCACTTTTCACATTTCCGAGTTTTAGTCAATCTAAAATTAACTGCCAAAATTAGCATTTTATATTTATAGAAAATTATATATTTTATGTTCCATTAAGTTTTTTATTTTAAATACAGTGAGATCCACTTTAAAGATGTACAAATATAATACAAAAGCTTTACTTAAATAATGCACAAGCTGTAACAATTTGATAACTTATTGAATATTTCCTTAATGTGTCGCACAATTGACCAGATGACAATAAATTAAGAGTTTAATTGAAATTTACATTGAATAAAGGAATAATTTGTAGAATTTTATAGTTCTCTTGTCACATAATTTGTGTTAAGATTTATCAGCCATTGGAATGAAAAGAAGTGTAATAGTAAGCTCTGTTTCTTTTTTAATATCTAAACAAAACATATCAAAACAAACTTCTATTCTTCTTTACATAAACATTGTGACACTTTGAAAAGGCACTAGAGCAAGTATTCTGATGAGTCCAAATCCTTTAGTTTGATATCTTTCTTAAGATTTTGATCAAATAGCAGCAAAACAAGTGTTCACAAAGTCGCTTTCAAATGTTCCTGGAAAGTGATACAAAAAAGCTGTTGTCTTTATATCAATTAAGAATGTATTTAAAACAGGGTTTCCCACGAAGACAGGATACAAAATAAGTGAATGTATTGACTGTTTTCTCGGACAGAGACTGCCGCTGAAGTGCTTGTCTTGAAGCGCTGACAGCGACTGTCTAAAAAACATAGTTTTGTTTTTTCGTTGAGCCAATTTGCTGGAATTTTGATGGTTGCTAGTGTGGGTTGTGTTGGCCGTCATATCTCATCTAAAATAAAACATCACTTTATTTTAAATTATACTCCTACGTGTTTTGGTCGCATTTTGTGCCTTCATCAGGGAGCCTGCATTTATTATCTATTAATATACAACATTTTTATCATTTATACATGCATACATACATACATCAGAATATTCCCCGTTGTTGTATCCGAAGGCTTTCCAGCATTCCAGCATAATATTGTCATATGCTACATAATTATTTTCCGTTAATACGAAGTCTAGAATTTCCTTAAATATAGTCTTTGGTATCTTCGTGTACTCGGCTATGTCTGTGAATTTGTTCATTATATTTGTCATTGCTAATTTAACTGGTATGTTCGTAAACAGTGATACTACGTCGAAAGAAACAAGAACTTCGTCGTCTGCAATGTTGGTGTTCGACAATTCTTCTTTTAATAGTACTGCATTCTGTATATTGTACTTCTCTGAAACAATGTTCCTAAGAATGCCTCACAAGTACTTCGCCAACTTGTAACATGGTACGCTTTGACCAGCATTCGAATTCGACAAAGATTTAAATCGAGCAAGCACAAACACAACAAAGATTTTCTCTATTTCGATTTAATTTGGTTTTCTGAATATTATGAGCTTAATCTTTTATATAAAAATAAGAAAGATAAAAAAATATATATATTATATATTACTTCGTCAAGCAAATCCCATACAAATGTTCGTCTCTCTTTTTATACTCTGTACCGAAGGTACATATCTAGTGATATCTAGTAATGATAAAGATCGGATGAACGATACTCAAGTTACGACCAAAAACAAAACAAAACGAGTCCCAGTTTATTTTTGTTTTTTTTAGCATCTATATATATCAAAAAAAAATTTCAACAGAAGGTTTACAGAAAGCTGTAAAATAGTTGATAAGTTGCGATATAAAAAATCTTGTTTCTAAGATTTCTAAGCTCATATCAGCGTTTTTCAATCTTGTTTTTATAAGATTGCAAGGTTCTTGAAAACTAGATTTTCAATCTAGATTTTAGATAGATTTTTTTTCTCAGTGAAGAATCACCACCAACACTTCAATATGCTGGACCTTGTTGCCTAGACTGACGAAAATTATCCCGAATCGCTACTAAATCTTCTATTAACTCCACCTTGTTGCCTACTAAATTAAACAAGGTTCATTCGATACACAAACGAGAGCGTAAGTTACAGTCGGCTCTAACGACTTCGGTATAACTGTTTAATAGCCTTCCTGTGTCCACCTGGAGGGGACAGCCGAATAGTATGCAACATTTTTTTAGCTCGGCATGATAAATATCCGATCTTTATCAAAATTTCAGGGCTTATAGATATTGCGAATATAAATGTAAGTTTTAAATTTGAGATCGATATCTTAAAAATAGTGGGTGAGTTAATTAATATTTTGTATTGTGGAGGCGGGAGTGGGCGTGGCAAAAATTTGAAATAAACTTGATCTGCGCTCAGACAATAGGAGTGTACATTTCAAATTTGGTTGCTCTAGCTCTTCTAGTCTTTGAGATCTAGGTGTTCATACAGACAGACGGACAGTCGGACACACGGACATGGCGACTCGGCTGTTGATGCTGATCAAGAATATATATACTTTATATGGTCGGAAATGATTCCTTCTGCCTGTTACATATTATACATTTGCACGACTTTAGTATACCCTTTTTACTCTACTAGTAACGGGTATAAAAATAAAGGAAAGCTAACTTCGGCACGACCGAAGTTTTTATACCCTTGTAGCTTGTATGATTTGTATAAATTAGTATTCTGATTCCAATGACACAAATATGTACATTCGGCCAAATGTACATATTTTTGACAAGGCCTCCTATATACATTTTCTACACCCAATTTTTATGGCAGCTATACTATACAGTTCTCCTATCAAACTTGATGGAATTATGGGAAAGCATAGAAAACTTATTAATACGACGTTTGGGGACGTTTGCGTGGGAGATAAAAAAGTTTTTCTCACTAAAACAACATTTTCGATCTATGGCAGCTATATGCAATAGTCATCCGAACTGGCCGGTTCCGACAAATGTGCAGCGTATTTGTACCAAAAGACTTCCTGCAAAGTTTGGTTAAGATAGTTTTAAAACTGACGGAGTTAGTGTGTTAGTTTGATCTTTGATTTTCATCCAATATATCTGCAAATCATCCAAATTATATGAAAAACCTTCCCAAATGGATCCTAATATATCTTTTTTTTGTGTAAAAAATGAGAACCAATATTGAAAATAATGTCGCGAAACTGAACTTGGAAATGAAAACGGGATCTATAATTAAAGGGCTACGCCCTTGTAAGGATTACCTATAAAATGATTCTGAAAATACTCAATATAAGTTATGCCGTGCATTTAACAAAAAGATCGTTGCTATATGCTATTTTGTTGTCAATTTACAGCTTTTGATAATAATTTTTTTTTTATTTTTGAATTGATTTTGGTTTGGGACTTGGACAGATCTGACAGCTGGTTACTTACTTTGCGGAGTATTTCAATGGTCAGAATGAATGACTTTGATATGATTTGTGGCAATAATAAATGACAAACTTCTGGTCCAAAGTGTTTTGAATAAAAAAATTTAGTTATAATAAAAAGTTCTTTAGCGTATAAGTATGTACTATAAACATTTAAGCTCTACAAATACAATAAATACAGCGTTGAAATTTTGCTTAAATGTAACTAAAATTGCATAACATTAAATGGGCTGACCAGATTTCAGCCTGCGGTCTTTGTTAAGAGTAGGGCACACGGACAGACTTAAACACACACACGCCCACTCAAAGGATGTGTCTGTGGTACTGCCAGACCCAGTGACATTGCATAAAGTTTGGGGTCACACACACACACACACACACACAAAGAAGAGGAGAAATGAAACACACAGATGAAATAGTAAAAATATGCCAAGGAAGTCAACAGTTGCTGTCAACCCGTCATTTGCTTAGCGAGAAGAACAAAGAGTTGTAGGTATAATTTTTGTCTTTTCTTACCAGTCCAGTCAAAGATTGGACTTAACCACGAAACAGGGCTAAATGATTTGGCGGTCGTTTCGGCTTGCAAATGCGACGACATGTTAAACGCCAGAAGGCAGTACGAAAATCTGGATTGTAAAAGGCATAAATGAATGGATTTATGGCACAATTAACCCAACCAATCCAGGTGAATCCATACATAAGGCCCTCGAGTACGGCGGCTGGCGGTAAAAAGGGTATCAGCAGGTAATACACAAAGAATGGCAACCAGCAAGCAATTAGGCCACCCATAACAATTGTCAGGGTCTTGGCCGTTTTTGTATCACGCTTAGTGGTTGAAACGCGCATGGGAATGCGGTGATTATGCTGACTGTGACCATGACCATGGTGCTGATGTGAGTTGGCCAGCGTTGGCTTGGGCTTCTCCACCGGAGCCTTAATGGGCGCAGTTGTCTCGGCTGCTGCCGCTGCTGCTGCTGCCCCCAAGCAAGTGTCCGAGAATGAGGCTTGACTACTGCCACTACCATTATTATAGTGCAATGCGGATGTCAGTACAGCCTCACCGGCTGGTGTGCTGTGTATGCAGGGTCCACCATAATTGCAACTCATGGCCGAGCAGTGTAAAAGCGAGGAGAGACGTGATACTTCCACCAGTTCGTAAAAGGTGGGTTGATGTTTCAGTGTTAACTTTTTATCCGGCACACTCGTCTGCTGGCATTTGGCACACCTCAGGCTATGGGCTGTTGTTGTAGTTGTAGAGGCCGTTTGGTCATGCAAAGAGCTGAATCGCCAACGAGACTTCCGATTAGGCAGACACTTGGCTGGCGTGCATTGATAGTGCTCCGACTCGGAAATGTAGTTGTCGCCATCAATTTCATAGTCGGCCGTGCGTTCAGTGTTCTGGCAAATGAGAAAGGGGTGGCATATATATACATAGGTAGGTAGGTGTGTACACTCAGAAAAAAAATCGTGAATCCTTAAATAGGTAAGTACGAAAACTTTTGATGCAAGTACAAAATTCTTAATTCAAGTACTATTACCAGGGTTCGGAATCGCTCTGTGCAAGAAGCTGTCGAGAGAAAGCTTTTGCTCTCAGCTCAAGGCATTCAGCTCTTGGCTCTGAGTTGAGAGCCGCAGGTCAAAAGCCGGTATCAGCAATCGACTCGCAGCTCTTGGCTCTGAGCTGGGAGTCACTTCTCGAGAGCCGAGAGCCTTTAACCGACTCTCGGCTCGTGAGTCACTGCTTTCCGCTCTGAGGTGAGAGCCACAGTTCGAACGAACCGTGGCTCTCAGCTCAGTCCGAGAGTTGTGGCTCACGAGCCGTGAGCAGTTTAATGGCTCCCGCCTCGCGACCGTCGGCTCTCAGCTCAGCTGACAATTGTCGCTCACGAACTGACAGCCTATCAGTGCTCCCAACTCTCAATCTGATGCTCTCGGTTCTGCCAAAAAAAAGGCAGAGCAACTCCGAACCTTGTAACCCAACATATTCTTAACACAAAATAAGAGATGAAAACATATGAAAACTTGTCATTAATTTAAGACCATCAAATTCTTAGGCTTTTCCCAATTTGTTCTTAAAACGAGGTCTCTGTTGTAGTTCAAATATGACTGCAATGATCCATAAATTAACCAAACTCTGAAAATTATTTATCTATATTTAAGACAATAATCCTAGAATTTAGAAAAATTTTTGTAATTAAGGAAAAATTTCTGTATTTAAGAAATTTTTTGTGAAATTTAGTAAAGTTACCCCAAAAATAAATTTTATAATTTGATGATTGAAATTTAAATTTTTGAGCAAAACACATGATTCAATATCTTCAAGGTAGCGCACTGCGCAGCTTCAATATTCTCCATCGGCAGTGGTTCGATAACTTCAACTTGTAATCTGGTGTATCGAAACGACATGATCACCTTCGATTTTCTGATGTAGTGCGTTACTTCTATCGAAAGGTATCTAAAAATGTAAGTAACGACTGACTGGCCCTGGTTTTAGTGTGTGTTGTAGCCCTGAGAGAATGCTCTACCTTATAGTTATTGTATTATGACTTGAACATATACCATCAACGAGCTTAACACTTCTCTGTTCTCTGTCTCAGCAGCCAAGTTTTTGAAATCTCTCTACCCGTTTTCTCAGTTGCCAGTGGCAACTTCTCTGCTCCCATTGCTGAACCCAGCTGCTCTGCAAACTAAAATTAAAGTGCCCAGTTTTAAGAACAGATTGGTGTTAAACTAATTTGCATATTTCATTGCCTACTTTTTTGGCTTGGCATTGTAAGTCTATTCCGTACTTGAACTAAGAATTTTTATAGAATGTTGTTTATATATTTTTAAATAATATAAACGGTAGACTTAGAATTTAAACACATTTTAATTTCAAAACCGATCGTTTTTTTTCTGAATGTATGCACGCGTATGCTTGTATTATGATTTATGACAGGCAGCCAAGTGAGCTCACAACACATTTCAATTGAGCTTAACTAAGTCTTACCGCATCGCGCACAATGCGCTGTCTTCTGGATGTGAGCACATAACCAATTTTTAGGTAAACATACAACATAACTGTGAGTGGTATGAAAAATGAGCCCATTGCTGAAAATACCACATAGCCTTTGTTCTGGTTGTAGCGACAGTCAACATAGTCCTGCTGATGGCGTCCCGGCTCATACCTGTATGTGTGAGTGTGTGTGTGTGCGTGTGTGTGTGAATAAGAATAGGGCAAAAGTGAGTTAACCAATGACAATGCAAAGTTTCAATTTAAATTGAAGCTACTCTGAGTCCCTTTCGGTGAAGCATTGAACTGAACAGAGCACTGCACGCACACGAATGTAAAGTGACAGTGTGGAAAACGTAATACCCAAAGCCAATTCCCATATCTGTCGTGGCAACACGCTGCACTGTCTTCAAGATTTTACTGTTCACTTTTTACCATAATAAATTGTTTTATTTTCATTTTTTTGAATCAGACAGGTAAGTCGCGAAAGGAATTTTGCTCCCGGAACCTGTCTAGGTTAAAAGAACGAGGGTGCATCAATAAGTGAGAATATTTCAAGGGCGTTTATGATTTATGTTACCTTTTTTATCGTGTATTGTCATCCAAAAGATGACACCTTACTTAAATTCCACCTGATTCATCGGCATGTTTTAAATTTTTTTGCCTGAAAGCTTAAGCATTCAACTTCAATGGTGGCAGCAATATTGCTCACCCATTTGTGCTTTCATTACTTTTTGCAGTTCCCAATTACTTAAATCGTAGATTGTAAGGAGAGGCAGTTGGCAATCATGCAGTCATCAGCGAAAAGCCTACTGAAGATAGAACCGGGAGGTTCCGGAGGAGGACCATAGCAATGCTATGATAGCATATAGCTGCCCTATAAACGATCGGTCGAAAAACTAGTTTTAGTGAGAAATACTTTTTTGCTTCCCAAACTTCGTATTTATAAGTTTTCTATGCTTTTTCACAATTCCACCAAGTTCTATCAAAATCGGAGCTGCCATAGAGATGATAGGTCCGAAAAACAGTTCTGATTTTTGATTTAAATTGTTGATTCATCATTCAAAACGATAACAAAGGCGAGCTAAAATCAAGCTCAAAAAAATAGAGGAAAGCCAATTTCGGCTCGACCTAAGTTTATATACCCTTGCGGCTTGATGGCGTCACTACTTTGAGCATCTGCTTGCCAGTTTGTTATATGGCAGCTATACGATATATTCATCCGATTCTGACCGAACTCCCTAAAATTGTGTGGAAACTGATAATATTTACAACTGGAAGATATAAAGACGCTACCATTGAAAACAAAAAAGTTTTTCTCACTAGAACTACTTTTTCGACCGATAGTTCCAATGGCAGCTATATGCTATATTCATCCGATTTGGATCAGACTTGGTAGAATTGTGTGGTAGCATATAATATTGATCAGTAACAAGTTTGGGAGCGATAGCATTGAAAACAAAACAGTTTTTCTTACTGAGACTTTTTTTTAGACATCTTTTGTATGTCAGCTATACTATATAGTTTGCCGATTTTCATACAACTTGGTGGAATTATGTAATAGCATAGAAAACTTAGAAATACGTGGTTTGGGCACGTTTGCGTTGATGACAAAAAAGTTTTCCTAGCTAAAACTACTTTTTCGACCGAAAGTTTCTATGGCAGCTATATGCTACAGTCATCCGATCCGGCCGGTTCCGACAAATATGCAGTGTCTTTGTACCAAAAGACTTTGTGCAAAGTTTGGTTAAGATAGCTTTAAAACTGACGGAGGAGATAGCATAGAAACAGACGGACATGGCTATATGAACTCAGCTCCTCATGCTGATCAAGAATATATATACTATGTGGTCGGAGATGCTTCCTTCTATGCGTTACGGACGCCTCTACCTCTACAAAGGTATAAAAATTGATTTGATCTCGACCTTCGGATGGAAATTCAAGTACGAGTCGTACTAGATTCTACTTGAATCCAGCACGAAAGGATTGGAACAATCCTAAAAATCTTGTATCAATCCGAAAATGATTATTTCAAGTATGGATCCTACTTAAAATTCAAATGATCCTGACTCGAGTTTGAAGTAAGTACGCATTTCCAATGGCAAAGCGAATTGAAACCGAAAGCAAGTTCCAAACTGAGAGAGAAAATCTCTCTCACTAATACAGTCAGGCTAAATGAGTACACACATAAACACAAACTTTTCTTATTGTTTTGTGTATAACTTTGGTGTTTTTGCTCGGATCTTATTGTGCTTTTCAGAATAGATAGATATAAAGTCTAGAATAATATATATTGAGCCACGAGGCTCTAACTTTAAAAAAAAATCCAAACATTTTTGATTCAAGAGTTTCATTACTTGAGCCAAGTACGAATAATTCTCAAGAATAAAAGACTTAAAAATAATGTTTGAAGGGGTTGGGTGTGAGAGGACACGACCGACTTGACCGACATTGTATTTGCAATTCTGTCATGAGGTAGCCTATGCCAGCTCATTGAAGATAGGCAAAGACTGCTGATGATTGAATTGTAGAAATTCATAAAATTCATTGTGCGTGTCTTCTTTTAGAAATGTTATGAACAAAATCATAACTTAATGACCTAGAGCCCGCTAAAAAGTTCCTTGATTGATAATCAAAAAGGTCACTAAAACAGTCACAATGTTTTATTACTCAAGGCAACAAAATTAGACTTTTTCCAGTATATTGAAGGGTTGGTAGTGATTCTAGATGATTTTCGTGTGCTGAGCACGAATCGGTTTCCAGAAATGGTCCATCACGTCGAGATTTTTAGTAAATTGAATTTAAAGATACAAAATATGCCTTATTTTACTCTTTTTAAACGCGTTTTGTGGAGAACTTATACTTTTGTTTTGTCTTTCTTTGATATTATCGGAAAGAACTACTCCTTAACTTTGAAATAAACTATCCCAAACAATTCTACGATTTTTTCCAATGAAGATATACCATTTTTAGTAATTGTATCCGAGTTCACAAAAACACAATATATTGTAGCTGCCCCAATGGCAATGAGTTTTGTTGGAAATTTTCATTGAAATTCTATACTGTTTCTGCGAGGCATACTTTTGTGCAGTAGACAGTTTTGTTATTTTATTATTATCGAAATTATGTATTCAGAATGGTATATCTTCGATTAAAAAAATCGTACAGTTCTTTGGGATATTTTATTTTAAAGTTAAGAAATAGTAACTTACTAGGGTGAGAGGAGCGCATACCTTATCCAGCTCTTGTGCCCAAAAAATATTTTTTCTAATTATCTCGGATGTAAGAACATACGGCAGTCGACTCTCCCCATTGAAAAAAAAAGGGTTTTCCCTACGTACCCAAGGTGTAAGTCTAAGGTATAGAAGTGCGCATCATCCTCGCAAGTCTCCAAGGCTAGAGCGTATCCAGGGGCATTCGGTGGTAACCTTAGAATTTTCTTCAAAAAATATGTTTGCAAATCCACCACCTCAAAATAGCAATATCCCCATACCTGTGCGGCATAAGTCTGAACTGCATACAGCGTTAAACAGTTTCCATTTAGCTGTGATGCTTACGTTAGGTTTTGCCAAAAAGGAGTTCCAAATGCAGTTGATAGTTTTGCCTCAGCGTTTCTTCTCAATATATGTTCTTTGAAAGATACTTATACTCCGTGGCAATTTTTATGGCCTCTCCTTTAAAGGTCCAGTTTTCTGCTGTTGCCAGGCTGCCGCCCTTTCTAAAGACTATTATCTCAGACCTTAACAGGTTGACTTCCATTCCCCTTTCGTCGCAGTATTTCTCCAAGTTGTCTATCATTTTTTGAAGCACTTCAGCTTTATCGGTTAAAATGACGATGTCGTCCGCATAAAGAAGTAGGCGAATATTAACATCTCCCAGACAAAGGCCTCCTTGCAGACTATCACGTAGATCTTCCAGATACAGCGCAAACAACAGGGGGGAGAGTATGCATCCTTGTCTTACTCCGACTTCAGTCCCAAAATAGCTAGCAGAGAAGATTCCTTGGCACTTTATCAAAAAATGCTTTAAAATCTCCTTTTTTCGTCTCTTGCAAGTTCAAGTTGATGATCGCTGACAGATTGTATATGTTATCCACCGCAGAGTAGTCCTTTCTAAGCCCGGCTTGATACTTCTTCATCTTATTAAAATGGCTTACCCATCTTGTAAGCCTATTGTTTAAGATGCACATAAGAATCTTTGCGATGCAATTTCCAAACGAGATTCCTCGATAATTTGACGGTAGGTTGGGATCGCCCTTTTTAAAGATTGGGATCACAATGTTGGTTAAACAAAAGTAGCGGTTCTCCACAAAACGCGTATGTACAACTTTTTGCAACTTTAAGCTCAAATTACTAAAAATCTCGAAGTGATGGATCATTTCTGAAAACAAATTCGTGTTTAGCATTCGAAAACTATCTAGAATCACCTCCAACCCTTCAATATACTGGACCTTATTGCCTAGTGTTATCAAAAACATTTTGAAAAACGCAAGAGACTGTTTTGAAGTAAGGACTCAGGCTTGAAAGGTCTTTCATTCAGTGTGACGTATCCTCATTGGCTTTCAGCATGTAAAAGCTATTTCTTTTTTAAGACAAACAAAAATCATAAATAGGATCAAAAGAAAATGGTCTTCAAACTAGCCCCCAAGGAAATGGGTTTTTTAAAGAGCATTGAACCCACATTAACCATTAAGGCGCAGCCTTTTTACACACACAGCTATTTACCAACATAGCCATATGGGCGCCAAAAAGTGTGCTCATCATTCACACCACACAAAAGTCATTAACAACTCGTAAATAAAAAAAAAAAAAAACCCCCACCATATCAACCACCCACAATTACTTAGTTACGTCATGTCAGTCAGTTAAATTTAATTGTGAACTTTTCTTTTATCATTTATTCTCTGTACAAAATTTCCATTAGCTTCTAGGCCCAATATTGACAAACAAAACAAAAAATGGCAACCGCATCCACAAAACTTACCAGCCCAAATATGGTGGACATGTGATTGACAGAGCCGTTATCCATACGACAAGTATCATGAGGAGTGCCAGACGTTTTGAGCGCCGTTTTTTCGAATATGTCAAGGGTTGTGTGACTGCAAGATACCTACGAAGCAATAAAAGCAAAAGGAATGAAAACAAAAGCCAAACGAGATATGGTTAATAAAGCTGTAGCCAAAGTCACTGGCCCTCTCTCTTTCTCTCGCCCAACGGAAGACTTGGAAATGCCATTAAAATGTAATTGAAACTTCCCAACAAAAGCACCAAACATTGGACAATGTCATTGTCGTGCCGTGCCATGGATGTCCGTGCTGGTTTTCTGTGTGTTTGCCTGAATTTTAAGGGGTAAGCAACGTCATGGCGTAATAAAAACGTCAACAAATAAATTATTTTGCACTGTTTTTGCACCTTTTTTATGAGTTTGCGAAGCCAATGTCAATGGATTGGCTTCAGGAATTGGGTGGGAGAGAGTTAAGCAGCGTATGACATCAACGACAAAACTACGCACCAGCATGAAGCTTAACGGCAAAGTAATTGGGGACATAAAATAATCACACAACAATTAGCACTCTCTCTCTCTCTTTCTGTCACACTTACCTATCTAAGCTAATGGCACATAAGCTTAAAATGGAGCCGGTCGAGAGAAGTATGTCCAGTGATATCCATATATCACAGAGTATCCAACCGAATCGCCAAACACCTGTGGAGTAGGAAATGGATAGTTTGATATTAAGTACCAAATTTGTTTTGATTTCCTTAAGTCGTTAGCACACTAATTAGGACTTGGCTTGAGATTGAGTTGACTTCAAAAGAAGATGAAGTCCGTTTTTTAAGGTAACAACAGTATTCAGAAAGACACAAGTAAGTAGGAGGTGGCAGTTGTTCTGCTGTAAGTGAAATTATCAAATTCAAAAACTTTAAGCCGGCTGAGGCGCAGACCTTTTAAATTTCTACTCTTGGCTTCTTTTCGAATGGATTCGATTGGGAGAGAATTTTATTTGCTTTGCACATATTCCATAGAATCCGACACAAAAACTTCAACGACCCTCATTTCAAGCACTTTTAAAACTTTTGTGCTTAAAATTTTGAGTTGAAGGCAACTTATTGAATTTCAACAATTCTCGACTGCCCAGTTCGATTTTGCTGGACGACGAGGTTTGAGTTGACAAAACATGACTACAACACCCAAAAAAATTTGTATCAATATCAATTTGAAACGCGTTGTCTCAAATTGTAACTGAAACTAGTAGTAGTAGTTCTTCTTTATTTGATTTTTAAGTTTTTATACCCGTTACTCGTAGAGTAAAAGGGTATACTAAAGTCGTGCAAATGTATGTAACAGGCAGAAGGAATCATTTCCGACCATATAAAGTATATATATTCTTGATCAGCATCAACAGCCGAGTCGATATAGCCATGTCCGTCTGTCCGTCTGTCCGTCCGTCCGTCCGTCCGTCTGTCTGTATGAACACCTAGATCTCAGAGACTAGAAGAGCTAGAGCAACCAATTTTGAAATGTAGACTCCTATTGTCTGCACGCAGATCAAGTTTATTTTCAATTTTTGCCACGCCCCCTCCGCCCCCGCAATTTGGAAAAAACGTCATATCTCCTACAGTTTTGATGATAGATGGTTCGTACTTTCTAGAGATATCTAGTACTCAAAATTATTTATCGATTTGCTGAAGGAATGATAAAGATCGGATGAACGATACTCAAGTTATGAGCAAAAAACGGTCAGTTAACACCCACCACCCACCCCACCCATAACCTAAGCATTGCGTTCAGCAGCAATCTTAGTGTGAGAGAGAGAGAGAGAGAGAGAGAGAGACTTAGAGAGCGCACTGCGTTGTGCGTTGTGTGTTAACTGGCCGTTTGACTCGTGACCAAATTCGAGCTGCGACATTAAGGGTGCAGAGTATGTAATAGTCGGGCTTGACCGACTTTCTTTCTTGTGTTTATTAGGAAAGGTGATACGTTTTCAAAAGTTTTGTTGTCTGATCTGTTTATCGGGATGAATTTGGAGTCATTTATGTTGGATTTAGTAATTGACAAATGTCTATTAATATCTGGCGGATAATAAATAGCCGAGTTAAAAAATGTTGCATACTTTTCGGCTGACCCACCTCAGGCATACAGGAAGGCTATTAAACATTTGTTTCCATGAGTAACGGGTATATCGAAGTCGGTTAGAGCCGACTTTAACTTACGCTCTCGTTTTTGCATGGCATTAGAGCCGTCTGCATATTAAAATTTTACAAATTTTTGATAATTAAATTTTACGTACTAAATTGGAGACATACATTTAATTTGATTGAAAGGACTTTAAAAGTTTTCGTAAAGAATTGTTTTCGGTAGCGGGTTGCATCTATCAGAAATTTCGCCGGCCTTTTCCAGTCTGATCCGTTTAGTACCATTTTCATCTCCATTTCATTAAGCACGGACTTTCCCCATGTATTGGTTCGGAGCTCTTTTAATATTGGGCGGGTTGCACAGAAATAGGCCACGTCTTCCCTCTCCCGTAAATTGCAAAGAGTGCACAATTCAATTACATTCTGACGGTGGGAAATATAATTTAATGCCAGCATCTCCGTGCTCCGAGCTTTAACAAAATATTTAAGATATTCCAGCAGTCGTATTGGTCTTTGAAGTAATTGCTTTCCTTCAAGTTATGGTTTAGTTGGCTATAGGTGTTGCGAGTTTGTCTTCTTAGTGCAGAGACATAGCTTCGAAATCTCGAGCTCGTTCATTGATTGCTTTCAGCAAGGCAAGTTGGGAGACGCTCCAAGTATCGGGCAGCGACAGGTCCAGGTTAATTCCAAAGTCCCGAGCAAGATTTTCCCATGTTTTGAAACATTGTGTTCTTGCCTCCAAGAGTGTTTTTACAACAATACAGTGCAGCCTATTCTTCTGCAGTTTTATTATTTTATTTATGTAGCGAAAGTGTGTAGAAACAGTTCTGGAAGTCCTGTCTCTAGATGTATGCGTATGCATATGTAGGCGTTTGTGGGAGATAAAACACTCTTTTAATGAAATACCGGAATTGTTTTCGTATTTGGCATATCCCCGGACTTCTGTCGAATAGCACATAATTGTTTTTGATGTTGCCTCAAACATCTTGTATTTGGTACTCGAGTTTACATTGTTTTTACAGTAAAGTGATCGCCAGGTGCTGCTAATTGCTGTTTTCGAGTCTCTCAGCTTTTGTTCTAGGTGCTTGGAAAAAAGACATATTTGAGGTTAATATTATCCCTAGATACTTGTACTCTTTGACCACCTCCAAGGTCGTACCATTCAAGCTCCATTCTGCCATTTTCGCAAGATGTCCTCTGCCTGCTCGAACTACCATTACTTTTGACTTCGTTGTGTTGATCCTACGGCTCCACTTTTGACAATATGCATGTGCTGCATTAATCATGTTCTGCAAGACTTGTGGGCTGTCGGCAAAAAGGATCATATCGTCAGCGTACATGAGGATCTTTAGATTCATCTGTCCAAATTGTACTCCCCCTGGTAGATCTGTCGATATATCATCCACAAATAACGCAAAAAGCAATGGACTTAGTAAGCAGAATTGTTTTACTCCGAGGCTTGTTTCAAACCACTCCGATAGGGTATTGCCATCCCAAAATGCTGTCTCATTATGCGTGTACAAGCTTCGCAATATTTTGATCATTTTAGTTGAAACACCCATGTTATTTAATTTGTCTAGCAGGCTTCTTCGGTGAATGGTAGCAAACGCAGCATCGAAATCTTAAAAAATAGATACAATTTTTTCTTTTCTTCCAGGAACGAGTTTGCAACTGAAGTCAGCATAAAAATGCAGTCGACGGTAGAATATTCTTTTACGAAAGCCTGATTGAAACTGACTGAAACTAGTATATCACATTGCATGCAGTTTTTCTGCACGCCACGTGTAGCTTCCTGCTTTCTATTCTATTTAGCAGGCCGCAATACGTTTCGATATGGATTGACGTTTCTACACAAGCCGTGCAGACAAATTTGTTTTCTTTGTGTACCTAATTTTTTTGTTTTTGAAAAATAAAAGAGTTTTTTAAATAGAAATCGGATGGCACTATTTCTAACCGGGCTGCAAACCCAAACAATTTTTCTGAACCACCGGTATGCTGGTTCGAACCAAAATTTGAGGATTGAGGTTTTTGAGCGTTGGTTTTGGTTCGAACCTTGGTTCGTTGCACGTTTTTTCCAATATATTTAAAATAATAATACAATAGGTATACACTTGACGACTAGATACATTGTTAGACCGCATTTACACGGTGAATTTCCTCATGAATTTTTTGTTTGTAGGGAAGAGGTGAAGGGGGCAGTCGAAGGAGGCAAAGCTTCATGGCAAGCTGGCAATAAAGTTTTTCGATATGTATATGTATAAGATGAAAAATTTGTGCCAGTTTACTCTGATTTAGTGTCTGTTTATGTTCTGTACCAAAGGTTCAAAGAATATTTTTGCAAATATACAAAGCATCTCTGACCCTATAAAGTGTATACATATATTCACTTTCGCATGTGCAAAGTATAACATAGTCTGGCTTGACTGACTTTCCGTATATTTATATTTCTAGTTGTCGACTCGATGGTTTGCAGCCCTGATTTCTAATGCAACGATATGATTTCTTTCTTGAGGGCGACTTGTGTAGTACCGGAGGAAGAAGAAGCAGAGTCTATTTTTATTGTCGTTATCATAGCCTGAGCCATTAATATAATGGTCAGTCTAGGATGCGGAGGATGACGCGGACTATAACTTAAATGCGTGGTGATATCGAAAAACTGAAAATGTAGTAAATTAGAGGAAACAAATTACTATAGAAAAGTAATGTTAGAAAATTTTGTTTATTTTATGAAAAATTTTCAGAATAATTTAAACTTAAGCTTTACCATACTTTGCATTTTAAAATACAACAATTTGTATCTTATGAACAAAATCAAGACGTCGCGTTTGGTTTTTCTGTAACGACATTCAATTCAGCTTATACTAAAACAAATTTGGTTGCAAAAGGTTACTTTATGTGGCCCCTTCTTTGTTGCAAAACCTTGTAAACCTGTGTTATCGAACTTATTATGAAACATGATTTGAATCAAAGTCTTATGAGCTAGTTTATTCCATCCAACAGTTTTTACTAATTAAGCAACGGGCCTTGTAGGTATAAATAATTTTATTTGGTATCATCCCTTATTCATTCCAAACTATAGTTTAAATCAGAGTACCCTTTTGAAAGTACGAAATCATTTTGTTTGAAATCAACGCCAACTACAAAAATACATAAAGGTCACAGGCAACACTGCGTATGAGTAATATCAAAAACTTAAATTAAGATTTCAACCATCAATAGAGAACGTCATCGTGGTATGTCAATTCTGACTGCCAACGGCATGGACAACTTTTCCAACAGAACGGCGCCACATTCCCGAGCAAGGGCCATTTTATTCCGTCCTTGGTTTCACGATTGCCTAATTTCGAAAAATTGTGATTATGACTATTCTTCATGATCATCCCACTTAACCATTCCAGACTTCTTCCCGTGGGGTTATTTGAAGTCTCTCTTCAACGAACCAGAATTATCTTGAAAGAGAATATTCGATTTGAAATCGCTATGTAAAATGTGGAAACATAAACGAAAGATAATTTCACAGTAACTAATTTGTGTTTTTTTGTACACATCCTTACTGCCAGAGTTTTCAGAATGTTAACATTCTTTCCGTGTATTTTCTCATAAAACCTAAATGTCTTGAATAAACATTCGAAACGAATTTTCAAGTCCCTGTTTCAACATTTCCCCAGGAACAGTCTTTTTTGAGCTAAAAGGCAAAATTTGCTATAGAATTGTTGGCGAATCGTTGGCTTCTTTATTTCAAGTCAAGGTGAGTGCCAAAATTTCTTTTCTTATTTATGGAATCTATAGAACCTTAGAAGAATATATCCAGAAAACTGGCTATAATGTGTGGGGGGACTACCACTAGAGCTTGTTTTTTGTCATTTGACAATTGAAAAATCAAAACAATCCAATTAGCGTTTCATTGTTTACTTCACTTTGACTATTCGCGTCTAATAGTAAAGCACATTCACCTGTCGAGTATGTCAAATGGAAAACCAGTGAAACAAGACTTTTTATACCCTTGTTTTCCTAACGGATAGAAGGAAGCATCTCCGACCACATAAAGTATATATATATTCTTGATCAGCATGACGAGCTGAGTTGATATAGCCATGACCGTCTGTACGTCAGTCAGTTTCTATGCTATCGCCTCCGTCAGTTTTAAAGCTATCTTAACTAAGCATTGCACGAAGTCTTTTGGTACAAAGACGCTGCACATTTATCGGAACCGGCCAGATCGGATGACTATAGCTATAGCAGCCATAGGAACCATCGGTCGAAAAAGTAGTTTTAGTGAGAAAAACTTTTTTGTCTTTAACGCAAACGCGACCAAACCTCGTATTTCTAAGTTTTCTATACTTTCACATAATTCCACCAAGTTTTATGAAAATCGAACAACAATATAGTATAGCTGCCGTACAAAAGATAGTTCAGAAAAAATTCTTAGTGGGAAAAACATTGATTGTTTTCTATGCTATCGCTTCAAAACTTGTTACTGGTCAATTTTATATGATTACACACAATACTGCCAAGTTAGTCTTTAAGCCTTCCAGTTATGAATATTAACGGTTTAACACACAATTTTGACGAGTTTGATCCAAATCTGATGAATATATCGTATAGCTGCCATATAAAAAACCATCTGTTGCTGGG
This sequence comes from Lordiphosa magnipectinata, assembly GCA_037044535.1. NCBI lineage: Eukaryota > Metazoa > Arthropoda > Insecta > Diptera > Drosophilidae > Lordiphosa > Lordiphosa magnipectinata. The sequence goes on along the minus strand of JBAMBO010000704.1, from coordinate 418,443 downwards.
CTTGGAAAATAACTCAGCTAAGAATGTTCGACGAAAAACATTTAAAACCTTAATATATATAAATTACAAGGGTATATAAATATCGGTCGAGCCGAAGTTAGCTTTTGTTTTTTTTTTTAACTCAAGACTCACCTGTAATAAAAAGTATCACCGATGGCGGCATCACACAGGTACCAACCAGCCAGTCCGTAATGGCCAAGTTCATGACAAAACAATTTGTAACCGTTCGCAAGCGACGTGTGGTCAGTACCGCCAATATAACCAGAGTGTTTCCAATGACAGTGATAAGTATGAGGATTAGGAATACAGCCACCGCAATCGATTTGGGCCATGCCATGCTAAGGAAATATGAATTGACAGATGGTACACCGCCTACCACAGCCGGAGAGACCGCCTTTAATATGGCGTTAGTTGTTGCTGTTGTTGTGTTTGTGGCTATGGACATATTTCCATTCGATTTGGTCAACAGCAAGGCATTATCATCGCCGGTAAGTGACAAGGCAGACGTGAGAAATTTGTTATACAACCACATGGTCTGCACTTGATCGCTAGCTTCAATCGTCCAGTTGGTATTCTTCTCCATGTGCGGCGTCTGAAATTAGCAATTAAAACTACTTAGTAATTTTATGGTCATTTCTCTGGGTGCATACAATATTAGTTTTAAATAATCCAATTGAATTTGGCCTTACACAATTCGCAGTGCCCCATTAATTTGGCCAGAAACACACAGAAAAAATTGCCATTACAGCGCCATAAATTATGCACTAAAACCGTGTATAACCAAAATTAAAACGATTTCCAATTAATAAAAAAAAAATTGCATGCTTATTTTCAGCCATTTCAATTGGCAACAGCTCTCTTCGTTTGTTTATTTGGATTGCTGTTTGGGTGCAAAATGCAAATCGATGGCCAATAAATAAATCAAACACATGGACCAAATGCCGCACAAAAAAAAATACTTAAACTGAAACAGAATATTGCCAGTAATTTTAACCTTTGAACACAAGTGAACATACCTAAGAGAGCGCGTCATTTCAGTTTTGAAGCCTACCTCGCGATACATCTGTAAGTCAAACAACTTACGTGTTTGTTCCAGCAGTCATCAAACTGGTCTCTCACTTGCAAGTCCCCCGTATTGACATTGATGTAATTTCCAAGCACACATTTGCTTGATTAGTTCCATTCTTTCGTTTGTTTCATTAGTTCAAGATTTGTTTAGAATATTAAATATAGATAGCGCCAATAGCACCCAGTCCGCATCCAAATTCGTATAATGAAATTCTCTTATGCACACGCACAGCTGCTGTTGGCACGCGTTGATTACAAACTGACAGTTGGGCTGAGTTGCTGGAGATTTGCTCTCGGACGCTCGGTCAACGTAGCGTATAAGCAATATTTCGCTGCCGGCGATTAAAGTACAAACAACAGCGGGGTCGGAATTCCTTAGTTTTTGGTTACTTTTTGAGTTTTTTTTTTTATCATTTATATTACAATATTTTTTTTGTCTATTTAAGCGGGCACATTTGTTGATGTTGAGCCAGTTTGTTTGGAAAATATTTGGAAAATTTGTACAAATAAATGCCTTGAACGTAGGAAAGTTGAAAAAGGTGAAAAACGCACACAATGTAACAAAATAAAACTTTTTTGTTTTGTCCACTGCATTCTCATTTGTTTTTATTTGTATTTAAAGCTTCTTTTTTGATAGGAATTTTTCAGAAAAATAATAAAAATTTAAATAAAAGTCACAAATTTGTAATTTATTTGGCGACCTTTCTAATGTTTAATTAGAGAGTTTCGCTGGCTCGAGGTACGAAAAAGTTGCGTTTGTTCACAACTGTGAACAACTTAGGCATTGTACACCTATACTGCACTGTTTCATCAACCTCCCGATTGAATCATCAGTAATCTTTTCGTCACAGAAATATGATCTTCTAGAGCAACATGGTCCAAAGGGACCAAAAAAATTGGAGGCGTCTTTGAAATCATATAATAGCAAACCAGTCTGTAAAGAGAAACTTTGTCAAAATATTTATTTACAGTGCACACTGGGACAGAATCAAAAACTGACCGGCAGAAATTAATAACGTCGTTGTCTTTGGCTTTAGACGTGTCAAAATCAGTATTCGGGGGTTTTTTGGAGCTCAGATTTTATTTGTGGCAACATTTTTCGGATCAATAGAAAGGGAGCTGTCTTATGGGGGGTAGAGGAGTGTAAATTTAAAAAAAATCTGGAAATATTTTTCCGATCGGGTGGAAGCTGGCTGACTTAAGCGGGTTGGGAGGGGGGTTAAAATCCAGGGCTGCAAACCGCTCCGGAGTCGGAGATTCCGGCAGCTCTGGCCACACTCATCTTCGTTTTCACCTCGGGGTCACCACTTTAGTTGCTTGGTTTATGTTGTATTCAATAAAGTTAGTTACAAATTAAACCAAGTAGCTAAGCCATATGAAAACTGTCCAATAGATGGCGCCCCACTGTGGCGTTGCGGCAGTGAACTTTCACTTGGTCATAACTTGAGTATAGTTCATCCGATCTTAATCATTTCTTCAGCCAAATAAACAATCTTGATTACTTAATATCTCTAGAAGGTACAAACCATCTATCTGTGGGAGACATAACGTTGCGGGAGCCGCAAAGGGAATGGCAAAAATTAAAAATATATGCCTATATCAACTCGTCTGTTGATGAATATATATACTTTATAGGGTCTGAAAAGATTCATTCTTCCTGTTACATACTTTTGCACAAACTCAATATACTCTGTTTACCTTTGGTACAGAGTATAAAAATATTAACACAATTAGTAGGAGCCGCGCCGCTTCGGGTTTGTATAGCTTGTTTATTCATATATGGCTCTATTTTGCAATGCAAGTTTGCCGTCCTCCAAATTCACATAACTTTTGAGATTTTCTGGTAGAAATCTTACGAAGTCCTGCGGTCTACCTTGATTTCCTTGCATTCATTGCAATATAAAGCGGTTCTTTCTTTCTAGAATCGTCACCATCAACCACATACTCCTATTTTGTAGTGCGATGTCGAAAGTAAAGCGAATTGAAACCGACTGTTCAAAGCCAAGTAGATTTGGGCAGTTGGTTCCAAATCGCTCAAATTCACCATCTGATCTAGCAACCGAAGATATACTTTTCACTTAACATATGAAGTTGTACAATTAAAATTGGAAATGCAAACGTTTATACCAAAATCTCTAGTGATTTCTGTGTCACCCCCGATAATATTTTTTTGTGACTAAACTATACTAAAGTAAAAAGTAGTACAGTAATTACTTAACAACTGCATAGAGGTCTATAGGCTGTAATTATGAAATCATTTCAAATCAAACAAGTGAGAAATTCGGTCACGCCCGACTATAACATACTCTCTACCAATTCATTTGCTCCCGCCTATAATATTATAACTACATCCAAGGATACACGAGGTTATTTGGCAATCTTCTATTCTCTGAGATCTAGGCGTTCATACAGACAGACGGACATGGCTATATCGACTCGGCTGTTGATGCTAATCAAGAATATATATACTTTATATCGGTCGGAAATGATTCCTTCTGCCTGTTAGCATACATTTGCATAAACTTAATATACTCTACGTACCTTCGGTTCAGAGTATTAAAACGTTATCCAGAATCATTTGTGACCAGATTCAACAGTTTGTATTTTGCTATTGGTCCTAATACTATAGTCCTGGGACGCATTTCCTGTATCTCTATTCAGCGTTTGTTAAAGATTGTTACGAACTCTTCTCCTTCCGAGGATAGTTAAAACAAACATTTCGTATTCTGTGGATGGCTTATTCCATGTGAATCGAATACATACGCACCGTTTTCCAAGACCTTAGTGATTTCCTTAGCATCTCTGCTACGTCAAGACATTTCTGACACTAAGTAGACGGCGCCTGCAGATTTTAAATAGCTATAGTCAATTTGGTTTCGGTGTAGTTCTATCATCTTCTTTAAATAGTTCAACTATATTTGAAATAAAAGAATAAATACTTGGCCTTACAGCCCCAAAGGAACAAGCCAAGCTTCTCTTAATCTCATGGCTTGTATGCATTAGTGTTGGGTAAAGGTTGATCTTTTCACTGAACATGTTCACTTGCTCTTTTTTTCTAAGTGAGTAAACTCACTCAAATTGCTCACTTGTACAGTTGTTCACTTGTTCAGTTGTTCTTGTTCAGTTGTTCTTGTTCACCTGTTCCAGGTCTATGGCATTTCTATCTGGTTGGTTTCGGTTGCACTGACCGCGTTGTTGTTTTTGTTGTTTCAGCAATGCATTTTTGTTGTACAAACATTCGAAATTTGTGTGTATGTGCGTCTTTTACTCACGCGCTAACTTTCCCGCTCTCTCTCTCGCGCGCTTAGTTCAAAATGTTGTTACTTGTTATAGTTGTACACAACTCATACAATCGTTTTTTGCGTCGCATGTGAGCTCACAAAGCGAGACACACAAAACAACTCACACAGCAAGAGCGACTGAGCAGCTCAAAAAACACAGAACAACACTTAGAGTAAGACAGAGCAAGCTCACAAAGCGAGACAGACATAACAACTCTCTGAGCAAAAGAGACCGAACAGCTCAGAACAACTCAAGAAAAAATCAGAGCGAGAACAACTTAGAACAAGATGGATTGAGCAAGATAGACTGAACAAGTCTCGCTGAACAAAAATAAGCAATTGAAGAAGAACATGTTCACTTGCTCAGTTTAAAGAACAACTCAATTTTGTTCACTCACTCATGAACAACCCAACTCTAATGTGCATTCCATTTTCGTACGGTTCAACGCCGAATCCGAACGGCAATGTTTGAGATAAAAATTTGGTTTAGCAGTGTAATCGAATTATGGCCAATCGATCTAACCATAATGTTTATTAAATATATTTCTTTGCAGCAAGCTGATTAAGATCAAATTTATACGTTTCTACTTAAGATTATGATTCATCAAAACTAACACAAAAAAAAGTAAGAAAGTCGATCAAGCCCGACTATAATATACTCTGTACCACCAAATCATGTGGATATTTAGAAGCCGTTGCAGCAAGTGCTACCCATCATAATTGTTAGTTTTCCCTATAACTCGAATATTGTGCACCCGATCTTTACAATTCCTTTGGCGGATGGATTATTAATACTGATTACTAAATATTAGTAGAAGATACGAACTATTTATTTGCAAAACTGTGGGAGATATGAGGATTTTTTCCTGCAAGTATACGAAGTTTATGCCCTATACAAGTCAAACCTCTCTCCTTTACCATCTTTGAGATCTGATTGTTCATACGGGCAGACTGACAGACGGACATGGCTATATCGACTCGGCTGTTGATGCAGATCAAGAATATATTTACTTATATTATAGCAAATGATTTCTTTTCCCTGTTACATACTTTTCACACAAACTGAATATACTCTGTGTACCTTTGGTACAGAGTATAAAAATTAAGCAATAGCATTATGTTTTTAAAAAAGTCATAAAAGTCAAGAAATGAACAGCTGTTCGCGATGGGGGGCCCCTTCCCCATAAAACCGCAAGCAGCTCAGTGGTTAATTTTTTGCTTTTATTTAATTGTGTTCTATATATATGTTGCATATTCTGTCGTTGATGGTTGGATCCGATCACTCAAGAACTTGTTGCACTTCCAGTTATTACACACACACACACACACAACCGACTTGGTAATAAACCATCTCATTAGCTACATTTAACTCGCTGATAAGGTACAAAGTTAATTGATATATTTATCAGTTGTTTATGGTCTCATTACACACGTGTCCCCGGTTAATTCATTTCATTACATTTTACTTAATTTTTAGAATGATGAAAATGTTTAGCCGAGTCCACAATTAAGTCTCATAAGTACGAGGTACATTACTTCTGTTTAGCACCTTAGAAATATATCGTATTTTTTTGTTCTTTGCGGTTGTTTTAAATTGGCTGCCGTTATTCTTGTTTTGCGGCCAAACGCCAGGACGTCCCGTGTGCGACTGAAATGCTTGTGGGCCAAATAACGCATTTGGCTAATTTGCCAAACGCTTTTGACTTCTGCTCTTGCTTTGCGTGCGTGCGTAGGGGGTATTCATGTGACTCTTTGTGTACATTGGCTTAATTTTGTGTGTGAAATATGTTTCAATTATGATCTCCGTGCATATGCCAGTTCATTTGAATTTTACAGACTCTCGACTAAATAGATTAGCTCTAATTGATAACTGACGGACATTGACGTTCATTTAGAAGAGGGAACGACAGCAAAATGAATATCGATCGCACCACTTTTGGCGCCGTCACTCAAATTAACTTCATTACAAAATCCATGGGGAGTTCCACAACACCCACAAGTAAGCCTGCCCCGCCTACAGTTAGTTAGAGCACAGGCATACCCGTACTTCTATTTGTATGTGTATGCAGTTACATGTTATTACAGGGCTTGTGTGCGTTGGCTGAACAAACACACAAGTTTTCGTATTCGTTTAAGCGAATGCTAATAAATTTCCATTTTATGTGCATTTGGCTTTTAATTACCGAACTAAACTTAAACGCCACTAATACAAACGCACATATTTACACAAAACGCATGACTTGGCTTGATTGATCTGCCCTGCATTGGGGGGACCCAAGTATTGTAATGGTTGTCATAGAGAAATGTCGTAAAGTAAAATTAGATGTGTGCGTGTGTGGGTATACGGTGCGCATTGTAATTGCCGCCATTTGACACTAGAACAACAGTTTGCCATTAATTTTGGTACTTATAGTACTGACAGCAGACATCCTTTCATAGGAAATGAAATGCAGTTCAATCAAAGCTATATTTTATAAGTAGAAGCCTATGCTAATTTCGTTTGTGGGGAATATTTTATACCCTTCCCACGAATCTTTCTGATTGTAACGGGTATAGCCGGTTTCGTAGACGAATCGGAACCCTATGCTATGCATTTTTATACGCTGCACCAAAGGTACATAGAGTATATTTATTAGGTTGGTCAAAAGTAAGTAATAGGGAGAAGGAATCGTTTCTGACCCTATAAAGCAGCGATGCCCAGTCGTATGCTCTTTGAGTACGTTTTGTTTTTGTAATTGCACGGAAGATAGGAAATCAATGATCGTATACATGCAGGGCGCGACACACATGCGACACACATGCAAACGATTTCGTGTGTGTGCGTTGCGTAGAACAAAAGCCGGTTTTGTTCTCTTTTTGGATTAGTGTTTGCGCGCGCAAGCAAACTGACCAACAACCATTTCATTATTGGTATTGGTGCTTATCTTTGTTAGTATTGGTGAGTGCTCTGCCGTATGCTGCTTTTGGGCATGCCTGCTATAAAGTATATATATTCTTGATCAGCATCAACAGCCGAGTCGTATAAACAAACAGATCTCAGAGATGGTAAAAGATAGAGGTTTGACATGTATGGGGCATATACTTCTTATACTTGCAGACAGATCAAGTATATTTTATATTTTTCCCGCCCCCGCAATTTGGAAAAAACGTTTTATCTCGCATAGAGATAAACAGTAATCAAGATTGTTTATCGATTTGCTGAAAAAATTATAAAGATCGGATAAACGATACTCAAGCTATGACCAAAAGTCAGTTTCAGTGGTTAGTAGTTCAGTAGTGGCGCCATCTACTGGTCAGCTTTGAAAATCAAGTAGTGGTGCCATCTATTGGGCAAGTTATGATCAAAAGAAAGTTCGCTGCCGCAGCGCAGCTGCAGCGCTGCTACTGAAGGGTACTGAGTATTAGTGTTGGGTTGTTCATGAGTGAGTGAACAAAATTGAGTTGTTCTTTTAACTGAACAAGTGAACATGTTCTTCGTCAATTTTTCAGTTTTGTTCAGCGAGTCTTGTTCAGTCTACTTGTTCAATCAATCTTGTTCTGAGTTGTACTTGCTCTGAGTTGTTCTGGAGTTGTTCTAAGAGCTGTTCGGTCTCTTTTGCTCAGAGAGTTGTTATGTCTGTCACGCTTTGTGAGCTTGCTCTGCCTTGCTCTAAGTGTTGTTCTGCGTTCTTTGAGCTTCTCAGTCTCTCTTGCTGTGTGAGTTGTTTTGTGTGTCTGTACGTACAACTATAACAAGCATGGCGCCAACATTTTGAAATAAGCGCGCGAGAGAGAGAGCGGAAGAGTTAGCGCGTGAGTAAAAGACGCATATACACCAGGGGCCGGCAAAACACATATGCACATTTTGGCGTTGCGTGTGTTTGTTTAGCTACGCGATGGCGCGCTCATTTAGCACATCTTTGTTGTTGCAAAAGAGAGCAGTATAAGCTCGTATACTGTCGGTGTGTCGACGTCGCTGCCGCAGAGCCCTGTACACACAAATTTCGTATGTTTGTACAACAAAAAAGCATTGCTAAAACAATAATGCGGTCAGTGCAATCACACAACCTTCCGCCATAGACCAAGAACAAGGGAACCAGAACAATTGAACAAGAAGAACTGTACAAGAACAACTGAACAAGAACAACTGAACAAGATCAACTGAACAAGAATAACTGAACAAGAACAACTGAACAAGTGAGCAATTTGAGTGAGTTGACTCACTTAGAAAAAAGAACAAATGAACATGTTCAGTGAAAAGAACATCATTTACCCAACTCTACTGAGTACATTACAGTCGGGCCTGACCGATTTTCTTACACAGAGAAAACTAAATTGGCTGCAAGGCGCGTGTAGAAACGTCAAAGCTAATCGAAACGCACTGCGCCCTGCTAAATTGCAAACGAAAAATGTAAAATGCAGAAAGCTACACGTGGCGTGCAGAAAAGCTACACGTAACGTGTAGGAAATGCGAAATCTACACGACATATGAAAATCAGCTTATTTCCAAATAACTGGGGGGTGTGCAGAAAAGCTACACAAACGCTATGGGTTGAAAATCCCGGTCGAAACGTGTAGAAATCCTACATTTCGTGTGTCTCATTTATGCGACGTTCAAAAAATTTCAATACAAGTTACATTTTAGAAGCGTTGCCAAAAGCGCGCGGGGCAGCCGAGCCAGTTTAGATGGCGTGCAATTAGTGTTCTTCAGTCCATGGGCCTCGAGCTCGAGTCACCCCAGACTAAGAAACATTTTTATGAAATTATTAATAATTCGATGATTTTCAGAATTAGTACATTGGTATTTGCACTGTGGTGTGTGGTAATTTGTATTGTTTGTGCTATTTGTACTGGTGCTGTGTTACACATATGAGTTTTACTGTAAACAATGGCAAAATAACTATTTTTATTGGTTGGAGCATTTTCAAACGTCATTTCTGGTTGAAATACATATACTGTGCTACCGTTAATCATAACCGGTTACGTTATGTGTTGTGTTATGCCACTTGCACTGTACCTGGCGGTAAATTCAACCCAAAATTATGGGTTGAAGCATTTTTACCGCAGAATTGGCTTAATTAAATTACCCACAAAATTTTTTCTGTGTAGCAGTGAAACCTTCCGACAACTTTTCGCAGAAGAATCTGCAAAATCCAACTTCACAAACCGCTCCTGGTTGTTTACGGATGGAACCAAAACAGAACACATCACAGCATTTGCTTGTACCAACCAGGAGGTGAAGTCTTAGCATCCGGATGGCTTCCAGAATATTCTCTGCTGAAGCAGTAGCAATCCACAAATCTGCACTGACAGCCAATCTACAGTAGAAGCAGTACGGAACATTGGCAATCTAATTCCCGTTGTTTTTCAAATACGGGACACTTTTCCTAGTAAACTCCAACTATTTTGGGTACCTAGCCACAAAGGAATCCTCGGAAACGAACTTGCTGATGCTGCTGCTAAAGATGCATCAAAGTCTCCCACCTTCACCGTCATTCCATGCATAGACCGGGACATACAAAAAGCCATCCGGCCGCACCTTCACACTCAGATTTCGGACAACTGGGCAACTTTTCAACATAGATACAAGGCTTTTAATCCAAAAAAGGAAAAATTCCGATACCCCGGAAATTGTCATCGAAATAAAAGTGGAGTATTTGTCCGCCTCCGTATCGGGCACACCACAATTACCCATTCACATCGACTTACTGGAGAAACCAAACCCCCTTGCCAAGAAATATCTACAATACACCCATCAGACAACTGCCCAAATCTGAAGAGAATGCGGAAGGCCCACTTCCCAGCAATCCCGCCCTCAACACACCTCTCCAAAGCCTCTAACGATAATATTGACAGAATTAATAATTACCTTAAGCAATGTAACATACTAGCACATATCTAAAATTCAACTTTATAAACCAGAGCCGAAGGCCTCGACGCTAGCGCTTGCCCCCTTATTATATTATAACTAATTTTAAAAAATAAAAATATAAAAATTTGAAAATTTAACTTCAAATGCCAAAAGGTCCTCGTGCCGGATTTTTTGTAAATAATGTTTTTTATGAATGTGTTTGGTGATTCCACTGGAAATGTACATTCTCAATATTGAAATAAGGAAACAAATTTAATATTTCCGGGAATAAAATGTACGTGATGTTCGTGTAGACAGCATCAAATTTTCATAAAATATATTCCATAGAAAAATGATGTAAAAATGTATACAATTAGTACACATATACACATTAGGCTATAAGAATTTGCTTAGAAGACCATTCTGATTCTTAAACTTTAACATTATGAAATGATCCGAACCATTTTCTTTTCAAGTTTTCGAACTGGTTTAGCATATTAAAAAATTTAGCTACTTGGTTTTATGTGTAACTAACTTTATTGAATATCACTTAAACTAACAATTATTGTTTGATTGTATAGCACGATGTGATCACCAACCGCACGGAAGCGAAACCAGCCAGAAACTGCGCGCCAGGGATGGCGCATGGGTTGTCGTTCTGCTACTGCGTTTGGGATGGCGCACGATGAACAGTGTGACCAGAGGCTCCAGAGAGATGTGGGAACGAATGATCTTCAAAATTTAAGTATAGCTGGGATGAATGTATGTCCGGGGTGAGCATCTACAGGTTCTGCACAAATCCCAATGTGGGGGAAACCTTGTTTATGATTCTCACTGTGATTTGTGTTTTGTAGTTGAGTCGACAAACTGTTTTCGATAATTATGGAAACTGATAAATCCGTAGTACTAAGCAAGTGCACCGAGTACAGATTTGCGTAGTTGCGTCGATGGCAACCTCGGTTGAGGCCGTTGTTTCGAGTGGGCGTCGATAAGCAAGTTCGCCCAAGCAGGGTTGAGGTTGCAGAGTCAATAGTACTGGGTATTTTACCCCAAGTAGAGACTTTCGTGTTCCACACGTGGTGGACTTTGTTTGCCACTTGCTGTGGGCTTTGTGTGCCACTTGTGGGCTTTGATATGTAACTAACTTTATTGAATGTCACTAACAATTATTGTTTGATCGTATAGCGCGTTGCGGACGCCAACTGCACGGAAGCGAAGCCAGCCAGATGGATGGGTTGTCGTTCTGCTACTGCGTTAGGGATGGTGACCAGAGGTAGCTAGGGCTGCCACAAAAACATTGGTTTGCTTCGATCAGTTTAAGAGAGCAAACTAGAGATTTGATACGGATTGGTTCGGATCACAACCGGTTTGCATTCCTCCTTAAAAGTATTCATTTTTTAAATATTTGGAATTAAACTGTTCAGAACTTTGACTAAATCGAGAAAAGCCCAATTAGTTTAAGAAAATATAAGCCACGCAAACTTAGGCTACTAGCGTAAACCCAAGGAATAACTTAAAAGTAGGTTGGTGAACATCTTCAAGTATAGATAGGGTTTAAAAACACTTCAGCTGTCTAAAAGCATTCAGGAAATTGTTGAAAGTTCAACAGATCTAGGCGATACAGAAATGTTATACTTTTATTAGTTTTATCAAAATATGGAATAAGCTTATGTTACTTGGACTCTGGGTACTATTTGCTCGGATATTTATATAAATATTAATTTAATACTGAATGTACCAATCCAATTTACAAACATTAAATTTACATTTACTTTTATTCATCTATCAATAGCTTAATTTAACAGTCGTAGCCATTATAATTGAGTAGTTTCAAATACTTGTTTCTCGAAATCAAACGACTCTGATCCATTGGCGTACATATTCGGTAATTTTCCACTGCAAATCCTGTAGGTAATCTGTCAAGTCGAGATGCTGCAGAAGTGGCGTTTTTTGCTACATTCGCTGTATGACGCATCCTTTGAAAGAGTTCAAACGCACATCAATTTCACCTTCCTCAAACTGTGGCAAAGGAAGCAAAGCCCTTATTATATTTGTAATCAAAAATTCGATGCCTACTTACCTCATTAAAGGCATAAATATCCTGATAGCAAGAGGGCGATATACAACGCCTGATGCAATTGACTTTGGCCACTCCAACTGGATTTATATCCACACATTGAGCATGTTGCTCACAGGCCAGCTCCAAGTCGTGATAGGTAATTTCCTGCCAATTGTTTGTCATACAAGTTGAGTGGGATAAATCGATATTGAGGGTTCTTTTTACTCACATTCTTGCTGGTCTCTTTGTAGGCATATTCTGGAAAATGAAAAGTTGCCGTCTTGGGTAATAATTTTCCATTTAAATCTTGCATTTCCTTATACGAATCAATAAATTCGAATAAAAATGTTGAGCAAAATATGCAAAATAATGCGGCACGCAGCATTTTGTTTGTTTATGATGGCCCCACAAATGCTTGGTCAGCTGTTGCTGGAGGTGGAAGGTACTTTTTGAGGGGTAATTTGGTACTTTTTCAAATAAGGGTGGATTTAGTGAGGAGAGGAATATTTTCTGATTTTCAACGCCAGATGACGCTTGTTTTATTAAACATCTAGATCAAATCTTACAACATTAATATCATTTTTAAAATGAAGTTGGATGGAAACAGGTAGATAATACTCCATTACTAAAACAATACTGACTGTGCTCCATAATTTTCTTTGAGAAATTAAACAATTGCAATGAAAGAGAGAGCATAAAACTTAAAAGTTAAATATATATCACAATAGGTTAATACGAAAAATGGTTCATTAAGCAAACACTGCTCGTAACAGAAATCACCTAATGACCGTCTCCTCGTACAAGCGCTTTCCATACCGCTCCACTCACTTTCATTCAAAACACTCCTAACTAAATGGCATAGTTTTAAATCAATATTCAATATTGCAACTTAGCCTTAAGCAAAACTAAAATTGAATTACAATTACTTTGCATTGAGAAAAGTCGTCTTAGAAGCTTCAACTAAACATAATCCTCATTTTTCTTCAGCATACTCTGTATTTCGCCAGGTAGGCCAAGTCGCACCTTCGATCCCAGTGAACTGTGACGTGGTATGGATGCTTGTATGGTGAACTGTGTAGTCCTGGGCTCCGAAGTGCTGTGTTTGTACTTCAAACCATTTGGGCCTTGGCGACACAAACCCAATCTGGTAATGTAATAAGAATTAAACAAAACATTCAATAAATGATGCACCAAAGTTTTTAACTTACTTGGACAATAGAGTATACAAGTCTTGACGGTATTGTGTCGTTAGAATGGCATATAGATAAGGATCCGCACACGAGTTTAGGGGATAGAAAAATACCAGCAGTATTTTGGATTTGGTAACATTGATCAATGGAAAGCCAGCTAAAGCTGTTAGGCCAAAGAATGCTATTGGAGCCCAACAAGTAAAATTTGTAAACACCTGTTGTAGAAAAGAAAAGATTTTGATGGTTTAATCAAAGAATTCATCAGTTAACACTTAATTTTGTTACACAACATTTGAGAATTTAAAACATGAGAAATTTTAAGGCCACAATTAAAGCAAGAAAACCTTGACGAAGAAATTTTTAACAGGAATCAGACATTCTTGATCAGAAAGTACTTTTTGAGCACGTCCGTCTGTTTAAACTATCTTAAAGCTATATCTATCCCTACAATACATTGATAAGCTTTGTCTCATATGAACACTAAAAACAGTATCAGTTTTTTGGTATCAATATAATACTAGAAATTGTCAAATTGATATTTTGGGTATTAATTTGAAGCTTAACCTTTAAGTTTGATACGAAAAGTATAAATTTAAAACTAACCTTCAGTATCAACAAATATAAGTTCGAACTTCGTTATGTCATGCTCGTCGTCAATTTATTTTAATCAAACAACTTTAAAAAAAGTTATAAAATGTTCGTAAATTTCCAAAAAGATGTCTTTTGGTGCATCATATTACTTGAAAGTTTTTGAAGGTTTTTTTTACCGACTTAGATGAAAATCCTGTCATAGCTAAAACCCAAATGCATAAAAAAAAATTTTAAAAAAATATATAATCTAATAACAATGAGAAACTTCTTCAATAAGACGAAGTCCAAAATAGCCACAGCTGATAGGAGTAATGTTATCTACAAGATACCATGCAATGGAAATGCAGATAACAGTTGCAACAAATTGTACATTGGTACAACAAATCAAAATTAAGAACAAGAATATCCCAACATAGATCGGACTACAAACTCAGGCATCAAACAACCACACAAAAAACGGCGCTCGCGACACACTGTATGGATAGCGGACACTCGCCGAATTTTGAAGCAACATAGACAGAACAACATAGATCAGTATCCAACTCCACGCCGAACGGAGCAGACGTGTAAAATAATGTATGTGAAAAATCTCTTTTTTGTTTTGTTTTGATCGAATCTATGTTAAATTATAATTGGTAAATTGTTTGTCCCTGAAGATGGTTGCCGAGAAGCAACCGAAATATTTTGGAAAACATCATACGTTTTTGTGTGTTTCACTTGACCTAGAGCCGGCAATACCCAAATTTCTACAATTTAGAAAGGTCGCTAACTATCAACTTTAATCTAATTTTAGTTGGTCGCAAACAGAAACCAAACTCTTATCGTTTTTATATCGAAACCATTTTTATACCCTTGCAAAGGGTATTATAATTTTGCCCAGAAGTTTGCAACGCATAGAAATATTCATTTCCGACCCCATAAACTATATATATTCTTGATCAGGGGGACGAGCTGAGTTCATTGAGCTTTGTCCGTCCGTCTGTCTTTCTGTCCGTCTGTCTGTCTGTCTGTCTGTCTGTCCGTCTGTCTGTCTGTCTGTCTGTCTGTCCGTCTGTCTGTCTGGTCCGTCTGTTTCTACGCAAACTAGTCTCTCAGTTTTAAAGCTATCGAGCTGAAATTTTGCACAGAGTCTTCTTTTTACTGCACGCTGCTAATATGTCGGAACCGACCGGATCGGATCACTATATCTTATAGCTGCCATAGGAACCATCATAGGTCGAAAAATGGGTTTTAGTGAGAAAAACTTTTTTGTTTTCAATGTTAACGTGGTTAAACTCGGTCATTAATAATATTATATGCTATCAAACAGATTTGCAAATTTTGGTCAAAATCGGATGACTATATCTTATAGCTGCCATAGGACCGATCGGTCGAAAAATGGGTCTTAGTGAAAAAAAACTTTTTTGTTTTTAAGTAAATCGTTCTTAAGGTCGGTGATTAATAATATTAAACGCTTTCAAACTAATTTGAAAAAGTTGATCGACATCGGGTGACTATATCTTATGGTTGCCATAGGACCGATCGGTCGAACATGAGTCTTAGTAAAAAGTTTTTTTGTTTAGTTTTGTTAGCGTCCTTAAACTCGCTGATGACTTATTTTATATGCTTTCAAATAGATTCGCAAAATTGGTCCGAAATCGGATGACTATATCTTAAGGCCTGCCATAGGGCCGATCGGTCGGAAATTGAGTCTTAGAGAGAAAAATCTGTCGGAAAATAGGTTTTAGTTACAAAATTTTTTGATTTTTATGTAAGCGTACTTAAACTGTGACATTTGCATTTGCAAGGGTATAAAAACTTCGGCACAGACGAAGTTAGCTTGGCCTTCTCGTTTTGAACTGGTTCCGGAAAAAATATGTGGTAAATATTGACCGATTTCAAGTGGCACTTTGACTTTGCAAACCTACAGCATCGGTTTTTTTTTTAACCTATCCCAAACGTGGAGACAGATGCGATAAATTCATAAAGTATATATTATATATGTATTCTTAATGTCAGTCTGTGCGTCTGTTTCAATGCGATCTCCTCCGTCAATTTAAAAGGTATCTTAATCAAACTTTGCACGAAGTCTTTTGGTACAAAGACGCTGCACATTTATCGGAACCGGCCGGATCAAATGACTATAGCATATAGCTGCCATTGGAACCATCGGTCGAAAAACTAGTTTTAGTGAGAAAAACTATTTTTTCTTGAAGGCGAAAGTTCCCAAACCTCGTATTTATTAGTTTTCTATGCTGTTACATAATTTCACCAAGTCTTATTAAAATCGGACAACTATATAGTATAGCTGCCATACAAAAGATAGTTATGAAAAAAGTCTTAGTAGGAAAAACTTTTTTGTTTTCAATGCTATCGATCCCAAACTTGTTACTGTTTAATATTATATGCTTCCTCACAATTCAGATAAGTTTAATCCAAATCGGATGACTATAGAGTATAGCGGCCATAGGAACGATCGGTCGAAAAAGTACGTCTAGCGAGAAAAACTTTTTTGTTTTCAACGCAAACGCCACCAAACCTCGTAAATATCAGTTTTTTATGATTTTACATAATTCCACTAAGCTTGATGAAAATCGGACATCTATATAGTCTAGCTGCCATACAAAAGTTAGGTTTGAAAAAAAGTCGTAGTAGGAAAACCTTTTTGATTTTCAATGCAATCGCTCCCAAACTTGGTATTGATCAATATTATATGCTACCACCCAATTCTGCCAATTTTGATCCAAGTCGGATAACTATAGCATATAGCTGCCATAGGAACTATCGGTCGAAAAGTAGTTCTAGTGAGAAAAACTTTTTTGTTTGCAATGGTAGCGTCTTTATACTTTTCAGTTATAAATATTATCGGTTTCTACACAATTTTGGGGAGTTTGGTTAAAATCTGATGAATATATCGTATAGCTGCCATACAACAAACCTGCAAGCAAATGGTCAAAGTAGTGGCGCCATCTATTGCTGAGTTTGGGAAATAACTCAGCTAAGAATGTTCGACGAAAATCGTTTAAATCCTTAATTTATATAAATTATACAAGCTACAAGGGTATATAAACTTCGGTCGAGCCGAAGTTAGCTTTCCTCTATTTCTGTTATTTTATTCATTTCTAATAAGCCGTTTCCGAGAAAAATCTGGAACCATTAAATCAACTTTCCGGAAATCCGAAACCATTGAATCGATCGTTTATCCACCGATGTCTCACAAAGAACACGGGAAATTTGGTAAAAAATCATTTTAACATTTTGTGGATTTCTAATCATTTCTGATACGAATAGTATATCAAACTGGAATTATGTTCAAATGCAGTGATCAATATGTATACACTAAGCTCACCAAAAGCGCCATTTTCTTGGCTACGCTCCTTTCACCCGGATTGTTTTGATGTGCATGCCTCGTTTCTTTACCCAGCGACAGATAAATCTGAATATAGCATACGGCAATAATGGAGAATGCCACACCATTGCAACCCAAGAGTGCAATCAAATAAGCCGTATCATATCCATCGCGATTTTCCATAGGCAAACAAATGCTATAAAAAATAATACATTTTTCTATTCTGATGAGTTTAAATCGCCAGCTCTACCCGCTTACCTGGTTGATGAATAATTACTGATGCCATACAAGGGCAGCGAAGACATAAGTACAGCGTAAGTCCAACCAACTAACATGATAATGGCTGCTGGACGTAATTTGATGCGATTGTTCAGGTACATGGCCTGCGTAATAGCTATCCAGCGTTCTATGGTGATGACCGTCAAAGTGAAGACTGATAAATGACTGGCGAATACGGTGAGAAAGCCGGCAACTTTACAGCCCACCCCTGCGGAAGGGTAAAATTACGAAACAAAATCCAAAATCAAAGCAACAACAATTACAAACCGTATTGCCAGTCGTAGGCATAGTTGAAATACTCGCCCATAGAATGGGCATCAGTGGAGGCCACCAGCAACAGATAGAGACCCAGGCACAAGTCAGCAAAAGCCAGATGGCACATTAGGAAACGCGGCACCGATGCGGATTCGGGTCTAAAAAATGTACGGATTAGTTGATGTTTCCATGGTCTAGGTCACTTACTTAATCGATAGTATAACGGTAAGTACAGCCACATTGCCCACGACGGCCAAAGCAACCACAATCCAGACAGATATACGCAGCCATTGATAACCCATGACATCCTCGCAGGGATTTAAGGCATCTGGCATGGGATAGCATTCCACCTGGTGTTTTCTATGGAACACACAAATTAGGAAAATCAACTAAAAATTCACTAAAATCCAACTCTTACCTAAAGGT
Organism: Lordiphosa magnipectinata; assembly: GCA_037044535.1. Lineage (NCBI taxonomy): Eukaryota > Metazoa > Arthropoda > Insecta > Diptera > Drosophilidae > Lordiphosa > Lordiphosa magnipectinata. The sequence continues at coordinate 400,136 of JBAMBO010000704.1, read as the reverse complement.
AAAGTTACCGCAATACTCAGCTATATGGTCATCCTCTGGATTTATGGTAATCTTTTCGTGAAAAACTCCAATATTTGGTGCAGCATCACCAATATAATCCACCGCGCTACTGTATGAGCTGGGATATGTTTCCGTTACCGACTCCTCGTTATCATAGCTAAAAAAAAAAGCGCAAATCAATTTCTGCTAAAGTTAAATTCAAGTTCCACACAAAACCACTTACCCATCATCCGCCACTGCGTTGCCCCAAAGACCCAAGGTCGCTTCTTGTGGTAAAGTTAATTCCATCTTTTTATCGGCGGCCAATCTCTCGTTATTGCATTTCTCCCGCCATTGTTTTATTTCCCGCATACGTTGAGCATGACGCAGAGGATCGTGTCGTGAGGGGAATTGGAATGCACAGCAATGGAACGAATGCGTCAAATGGGCACGCTGTAGATTCTGAGAAACAGAAATTTGAATTCATTGAATGTTAATCTACCTTTTTATACTCTGTACCAAAGGTACACAGAGTATATTAAGTTTGTGCAGAAGTATGTAACAGGGAGAAGGAACCATTTCCGGCCCTATAAAGTATATATATTCTTGATCAGCAGCAACAGCCGAGTCAATATAGCCATGTTCGTCTGTCCGTCTGTATGAACGCACAAATCTTAAAGATGGTAGTTTGACATAAACTTCTTATACTTGCAGGCAGATCAAGTTTATTTTCAATTTTTGCCACGCCCTCTCCCGCCCCCGCAATTTGAAAAAAAGTCATATCTTCCACAGTTTCGTAGATAGATGGTTTGCACTTTCTAGAGACATAAAATAAAGATTGTAAAAGAAAGTTACTTTCCCCGCCCTGGCGGCAATGGCGTCATCTATTGGTCAGTTTTTAAAGTCCCTCATTGTTCAATGCATGTAGTGGCGCCATCTATTGTTCAGCAGCGCTGCTTTCAGCTGGTACTCCAGGTACAGAATATATTACAGTAGGGCTTGACCGACTTTCTTACTTGATTTTGGTGGCGAATTCGACTCCAACCGACATTACTCCGCCGTTTTACAAAGGACATATCAACCCCTTTTCGCAAATTTAATTTACATATTTTTTCCAAATTTACATTTACCAATTGCACTTTGGCAAAACTTTTGCGATATAAAATCACCAAAATAGGTTTTAAATCGCAAAATGTTTGTGAAAGTGAATATGGGAGCGTACGGCTGAATATGATCGCATGTGCCATACACAATTAACAAATTTTAATTAAACATCATCTTAACTCATAACTACAAAATTGGAAATTTTTATGCAAGATATGGGGCCCTGTTTTAGGAGACGCACCATAATCCAAAACTTCTAACTAGATTTTCAAACAAGAAAATAAAATCTCTTGAAGTTCTGTAACACCGACGGATTTTTCGAGCGATTTGCAAACCAACATCTCTAGAGATTTCCAGGACACCACCCTATTTACTTATTTTTTAGAAGCTTGGTTACTAATTAAGAAACATATCGCTCACATACTATAAGAGCCGTTTTCTCATGTTCCCGTTTTTGCTTAAATCGAAATCCACCTAGATTTTGCAACTAGGTGGTTATTGTGCCATTGGTGGTCTCATGAGGTTGATTATAAATTCGGACATTTGGCCGTTGGCAGTGTGGCCGTTGGCTGTTGGGCCGTTCCGTGGGCTGTGGAGATAGCGAAGGTTTAGACACCGGTGGTTTGCATACATTGGGCAAATGGCATACCGGGAGAAGCATACAGAGAATGATTCTCCGCCACAAGTGATGCAGCTGCCGGTATCGAAATGCTTTTTATTGGCCAAATTCCATAAAACTGGTTGCGACGCGACCACTTTAATTAGCTCCACTTGTTTCTCCACCTCTCAGTCGTCCAAATAATTGTAGTTTTGTTTTTTGGTCTTCTTTGCTTTAATTTTTTTAATTTTGTGCTCAATTTTCAAAGGTACCTCTGACAATTATCAACGAAGTTTCATAACTTCAGCTATGTAATTAGATGGGCTCCGCAAAAATTGTCAGCGTCTCCGTACCACGCTTAAAGCAAGAATTTCATAGAGAAGGAGAAGAGTTTTCTTTTGGAACGACTTGTTACCATGATGGGAGATTAAGCAATAGGTCGAAAGCTTAGTTCACACAGGCAAATAATTTGAACAAATTTTCATAAAAATTAGGCTATCTAGGCCAAATTGTGTAACTTTCCGGACATATTTCATCAAATTTTTTGCGTATGGAACCATAATGGAACCATAGTTTAAGTTTTTAATCCTGTAAAATCCTTAATCATGGCTATTTTTATCAAAATTTAGCCAAATTATTTGGATGTGCAAACTTAGCTTAAGCAATGAACTAGGGGAATCATAATGCGCATCTGTGTTTTCAGCAATGTCTGCAGGTGTTCTTGTATATTAAAGGCACATCCAATATTTTCCATTTTTGGTTTACCTAATAACAATTCAGACTACTGTTTTTAGCAGAAGTTGTTTTGGGTTTTTAAATATTTTTCAGTTTGACCTTATTGACCTAGAGCCTGCTAAAAATTTCTATTGTTCTCAATAAACTTAACCCAGCGAAAATAGTTCTTTCAGTTTCGAGTCAATTTATTAAAATATTTTATATTTAAAATGCTCATTAAAGAAATTCGAAAGTATGGTTCTTTAACAGAATCACACAATATCGTCTGCAGCACAATTGAGATATGTCACTCCTGTTGAAACATAAAAAAGATTTTGTAAAATGACATAACGACATATTCTCAACTCACTCAGAGAGTTTAAAAGATATTAATATGAAAAGTACAGTATACAGATCTGTTTCCGTTTTCAATTTCGATTTAATCATGCGCAACTGAAATTTTTAAATGCTTTCGTTCAAAAAAACCGATTGTTTTTTTGAGCTGTTGTCTTTAAATTTCCATTTATCTTCGTTTGACTGGCATAATGACAAAACGTTTCTACCGAATTCAATAATCATGTCTTTGGAATCTGAACTGTTTCCAAGTCCCATCGATCGGATTCTACCGGCCTAATAGAGAATATTTCTGCATTATAACTCAAAAATCGATAGTCTGAAGTATTTCTCCGCAGAAAGAAACAAAACGACTTGGCTCCCCCCGTCAAAATCTTCAAGGCGAAGACATCTCGGCGGAATTATGTCGCTCTACTCATTTTCCCTGGGTTCGAAATTGTGTCGTTACTCGAAGTAATGTCGATTCCCAGCGATTTGAACAAAACTTCTGAACCTAGTGATTTTCTGTCGAAACTATTTTGTTTTAAATCGACAAGAAACCGAATATTTTTTTAATTCGTAATTATATAATTTTAATTGAATGAGAACGATGTGATAAGCGAATTTCAATCCGGCTTCAGAAGTGGATATTCCACGGTGGATAGTGTATTCTCACTAACAGCAATATCAAAGTTCTATTTTGAAAGAAAGCTATGCTTTGTCAATTTCAAAGCCGCTTTCGATACAGTAAACAGAACAAACTTATTGCTTAAGCTCAGCCGGTTAGGAGTCTCGTCAAAAATTCTTAGCTTAATTCGCAATCTGTACACTAACAACATAGCTGCCGTGTGGAATGAAGAACAGCTCTCAGATTGGTTTGGCAACAACACAGGGGTTAAACAAGGGTGTCTACTCAATCCACTGCTTTTTTCACTCAATATAAACGACATAACAAATGTGCTTCCAGGTGGTATCACCTTTGCCAATCATACCATAAAAGTTTTAATGTATGCTGATGACATAATGATAATGGCAGACTCGCCTCTTAAATTACAGGAGATGATTGACTCGCTCTATTCTAACTGCCAACGTTGGAACCTACTTATAAATATTGATAAGACTAAGGTGTTGGTCATCCGCGATGGAAGAGGCATGCAGCAAACAACCAGAGTTGGAATTAAAATGGAGAACTCCTGGAGGTCGTAAAAGATTTTAAATACCTCGGAGTCACGATAACGCAAAATTTAAATTACTCCAGCCACCTACAGCAGAAACCAACTGATTCAAAAACCGCCCTAAATAGCACTTGGAATTCCTTTCTTGGCAGACAAAATGTGCAACCAAATGTAAAATACAAGCTTTTTAAGGCCACTGTGAGCACAATAATGTTGTATGCATCGCAAATTTGGGGACACACTTATTCTGAGGAAACAGAGAAACTGCAGGGTCACTTCATAAAGAAAATCTTTCAGTTGCCCAGAAGTACATCTCACTACGCAATTCACCTTGAAACCGGACTGTCGCTGTTACACACTGAAACATTGCAGGCGCACTTCTCATATATTAGAAAAATAATGAGGAAGTCGGATAGCAGGCATCTGCAAAGCGGTACAAGTCAGTTTTTTTAAAAATGACAGTGCCTGGCAAACGAACATGGAATAGCTCTGGATATATCAGACTCAAGCACATGGGATTTACCGCAAATGAAAATTCTAGATGAAATCAACCGCGCAGCTATCAGGAAGTTTGAATCTCAGGCCAGTCAAAGCTCTACGAGAGCATGGTATAAAACTCTAAGCTACGATCTAAACGATGTCAACTACTTCCACGACGATCTAAAAATATGGCAGATATCGTTAATATGCAAAGCACGAACAAAAATTTTGCCTTTTAACGCCGTGCCAAACCGCACTAACAGTGAATGTGACTTGTGTAATTTAAGAACATCTGAAGGCACTCTGCATTTTGTTGCCATATGCCCAGTTTTAAAGGAAATTAGGAAGCTACACCTAAAAAGATCGCAACTAACACATCAGGAAACCATAAACATTTTAAATGGATCGAACTGAACTGCACTCGCGAACTATATAAAACAAGCACTAAACTATAGGAGACAGATGATACAAACTGACAATTTTTAAACAAATCCACATACAATCACAAAATTTACAATTACAAACATTTAACATTAGTTAAAAGTTTAAATTTCAGTATCAGCTGACGGACAATAAGATTAGACATAATATGAATATTAACAAATTGTAACACGAAACCACACAGAAAAAAAAACGGCAGGATATTTTCAATCTTTTTAATATTGGAGTAAGCCCGTCATGAGCTTGAAAATTCAATCTCGATTCACAGGATATTCGACACAATTCAAGCTTCCAGGGAATGCCCCAAGCCTTTCGAACTTGAATCAATCAATCAAGTGGAATATGGCGGAGGAAAGGAAGAAGAGAGATATCTTTTTATTAAGGATTTAATTGTTCTCGAATTTTTTGCTTAATTCAATCTTTTTTAAGATTACCCCGGTATATATGTAATCTTTTTCAGGATTAAAAAAGGCAGATCAACACAATCTTTTTCCGGATCGGGTCAAGCATATTCGGGATTACGTTGTTTTCATTACCGATTGGGAATGATTTGATCCCGTATGGACTGATTTTTTGTTGAGTGCACTATTCCACACTACAAGGCGAACGATCTGGTATCTGGGGACGACCCGGGCAGCCAGGTATAATAGCCGAAGTAGCACAGGATAAATGTAAGGTGATCGACAGACGGTTTAAAACCAAGTCGATGTAAGCTCGTTGAGTAATATTAAAGACCAAGCAATGTGTTGTAGTAGTGTATTTTATACTAAAAATAAAGACTACTACTATTTTATACTAAAAATAAAGACTACTACATATAATTTTAAAGGGACTTAAATTAAGTCACCCGCCCAACACACTTACCTCAAAGTTATATATGGAGGGTATGGTTTTTAAAGTATGCGTATTAGTTATAAACAATGCGTCAATGGTTTGTAAGCCCGCCGAAGGTAAACTCACTATGGAAGTGCTGGAGAGATCACTGTTTGGGTTAAGCAATATAATTAACATTATTAACCTAGACTAATTTATTGAAATACTCACAGTTCTGTTATATCTATAATACCATAAAAGGCATTTGGATGTAATTGGCTTAGTTTGCGATTATCCCTCAGTGAGCTGTGTAATTTCATCATATCAAACTTATTTATTTACATCTTTTGTTTATAGTAAAAAAATAATAAAAAGATTAACTTACAGTTTGGCAATTTTTGAGCCAAAAAATGCCGAATCATCAATGTAATTTAAATCATTATTGGCCAGAATGCTGAAAAAAAGAAGCAATTCTTTAACTGAAAAGTACACATAAAAACTCTGCCTCATACATACAATTGTGCAGTCTTTACTGTTATAGATTTAGTATTTATTCGAGTTATTTGATTGTTATCGAGATCTCTGCAAGGAAGGACGGAGGGTTAATTTAATTTTCCTTAGTTTGGCATTTCACATCATACTCACATCATTTGTAAAATTTTATTTGGCGGCAGGTGTCCCAAATCCGGCACACTTGTTAGACCACTATTTATGATGCGTCTGTAAGGATGAGGGGGAAAAGGATTATGTTTCAGTGTTCAACCGCATTCAGTGCACAGAGCGGTAGCCTGGCAACAAATCTCCCACCGCCCATCGACTTTATGATTTAGTGCTTTTCAGTGTTGTTGCTTATTTTAAACAGAACACGGTTAAGTAAGTAAGTACCTTTATATATTTATTTAATAAGCCCTACCGGCAGAAGATTTCTCATTTGATAGCAATTGGTTGCACAATATCAACGAGTGCCATAAATTCTTAAAAGACGTTCAGAATTATTAAAAACATTTGACTGGTTCAATCCGAGTTTATCTTAATCTTTCGGCTTGTGTGCTTTAAATTCTAATTTTGAAAACTCTGTATATCTTATATCAACTTTAGCTCTGCATTTGCTTACATATTCTCTATGGTTTCCGAAATTCCCAGAAACACATCTTTCGAGAGAAAGGTCAATTTGGGTGCATGCGAGATGTAACTGAAATCAAACAGGGAAAAATGCAATTTACAAAGTTAATAATCAAATTGTTTGGTTATGCTTTGTCCACTTACATAGTGCGTAGCAACGTTAAATTAGCAAAAGCCCCATCCTGTATGAGTTCTAGTTGCAAACAGTCCATGAATGCTCTACAAAAGCCATAACAAATATTTCGTGTTGTCTACCCCACAAATTAGAATACAATTTGCGATTACTCACACATCCAGCAAGGTGGTAGCATAAACCTTAAGCCCAGTTGAACGTAAGCGTGGCAGACCCGCCGATGCAATAGTTAAGCTTTGTATGGGCAGCGTCAATGTTTGAGGGACACGAGTCAGAGCTTCACCCTCGCAGCGGCACTCGGTCTGTGGTAAAAATGTAGGAAATGGTTTTTCAGAGCAAGCTACTAGGAAACAGCAGGTAACTCGAGCCCAAGTAGACAGAGTACACTTAACTAAGTTAAAGGTGGAGCTGGCACTTACTTGATTAGTTGCATTCCAACAGCAACACTTCCAAACGGAATCAGGACTCGATGTACTTGATGATAATATGTCTGGCGTCAATGTCATTGCCAATGGTGGCTTTTGACTTGTTAGCATATTTGTTGGATTGGGATAGATATTGAAGCCATTGTGATTGTCATAACAGTTCGTCTCCGTGGCGTATGCGTAATGTGTGCCACAAAGGAGTGCAAGTAGGTAGCATTTGAACCAATGGCTCGGCCATTCAATTGCCACGCATTTCATGACTCCCGCTGAGATGGATAGCCGATGAATGAGTTTTATTTTATTTTCAGTAGCCATTGCTGCTGCTGTTTGAGATTCACATTAAATACCCATTCCATAGTAATCCTTTAAATTGTTTAGGCATTTTGTCTGATGTTTAACAGTGGTCTTGATAGTGAGAAATAAATTAAGTTAAGAACATAAAATAAAAATCACAAAGATTAAGTTTTATTGTTTTGAGTAATAAATAAAACTCAAAAAATATGTATTTTTTCGAGGAATAAATAAAAATCCAAAAATAATGACTACTTCTTCAATAGGATTTTTTTTATATATATTTTTTCTTTATATATTTTTTCTGATCTGGCTATTCGGCCACTTCTAATATTGACCAAAAGACGAAGAAAAACGAAAAAAAAATTTCTTAACACTTAAACTACTCAAATTGACTGTTAGTTCCTTCACTTAAATTGATCCAGCTACAATATTTATTCATATATTTTCTTGATCAATACCTTATTATCTTTACAGAAGTGCGATTCTTAAGTCGAAAGAATAAAAATAATTTTTTTGGATTTTTTTATATTTTTCCTAGGCGATTGAAAATGAAATTTCTTTCACTTTCAAGCAAAAAACCAATTTTTTTGAAGTATTTTTGATCATTGTATTCAAACTGATAAGCCGATTTGAAAACAATGTTCTACGCGATTATGAAAAATTCAATTACCTTTCGGTTCATATCTTCATCTGACGATTATGAAGAGAGATATGCCTGAAAATGTAAGTGCACCTCCCGAAAAAATGAAACAAAATTCAAAAAACGTTGCCATGAAAATTTTTTGAAATCGATTTTTGAGATCACCAATCAAAACTTCACTTAAAAAATAGTTTCAGTAGAAATGGGTCATTCAATTTATTTTTATTTTATTTGTACAAAGCTATCATAGCACGTGCCTGGAGATATGGGATCTAAGTATATGGAATGGCTGCGAAATCCCATCTGAGAAAGATCTGTGTCCTTCAGTCAAGGTATCTGCATAGACAATTGGTAGCACCCTGGAATATGTTCACAAGACATTTGGAGAGTGATCTCAGTGTGCCCAAGATTGGTGACGTAATTAATAAACAGGCAGATGATTACGTGGAGAGACTAAGAAGTCACCCCAACACACTAGCCAGAAGACTCCTGCGCAGACGAAAGAAAGCAGGAAGTAGAGTAAGACGACGCCTCATAAAACTTTTCCCTAGGGAACTTCCCAACAGACAAATATGCTAACTTAGCAACTGCCTCCCATTCAATAAACTTGACACCAAACGTAAGTCATATCATTACAAAACAACTCGCCCATAATCAGACACATTACACCTGAAATCAAACTTACATAAACAGATAAGTTATGAGGATATCTACACAATCTAAATTAAGTTGCCAAATTTGCATAAGGTGACAGAAAATTTAGAAACAAAATAAATAATAAAATAAATAATTCAAAAATTCTTTTTTTACATAAAAAATAGAGAAAAAAGCCATTTTTCGGTTCCTGGTATAAACAACATAGTTTTTGTGTGCTCCGAATATGTCAACTTTTGTGACAACACAACACAATTTGCGGGGAAGTTTACTTTTCTGCTTTCATTTGATGAAAAATGTAGCTGAAGGACGGTGGCATGAAGCCATCACAGGGCAACTCTAATGAACTGAATTGATGCGTTTGACCCGAGCATTGAAACAAAAACAGTCCGAATTCGAACAACGCTTGGCCACCCACAGGTTGCGCAGCCGGTCAAAACACAGCTTGAAAAGCTGAAATGGGAAGTCTTACCCCACCCGCCGTATAGACCGGACATTGCCCCTTTCGCCTACCATTTGATTTCCCTTCAGGATCAGCCCTTCTTCAACTCCAAAATTGGAACATATAAAGTATATATCTTATTATACCCTTGCAAAGGGTATTATAATTTTGCCCAGAAGTTTGCAACGCATAGAAATATTCATTTCCGACCCCATAAACTATATATATTCTTGATCAGGGGGACGAGCTGAGTTCATTGAGCTTTGTCCGTCCGTCTGTCTGTCTGTCCGTCTGTCTGTCTGTCTGTCCGTCTGTCTGTCTGTCCGTCTGTTTCTACGCAAACTAGTCTCTCAGTTTTAAAGCTATCGAGCTGAAATTTTGCACAGAGTCTTCTTTTTACTGCACGCTGCTAATATGTCGGAACCGACCGGATCGGATCACTATATCTTATAGCTGCCATAGGAACCATCGGTCGAAAAATGGGTTTTAGTGAGAAAAACTTTTTTGTTTTCAATGTCAACGTGATTAAACTCGGTCATTAATAATATTATATACTTTCAAACAGATTTGCAAATTTTGGTCAAAATCGGATGACTATATCTTATAGCTGCCATAGGAACCATAGGTCGAAAAATGGGTTTTAGTGAGAAAAACTTTTTTGTTTCCAATGTTAACGTGATTAAACTCGGTCATTAATAATATTATATAATTTCAAACAGATTTGAAAATTTTGGTCAAAATCGGATGACTATATCTTATAGCTGCCATAGGAACCATAGGTCGAAAAATAGGTTTTAGTGAGAAAAACTTTGTTGTTTTCAATGTTAACGTGATTAAACTCGGTCATTAATAATATTATATGCTTTCAAACAGATTTGCAAATTTTGGTCAAAGTCGGATGACTATATCTTATAGCTGTCATAGGACCGATCGGTCGGAAAATGGGTCTTAGTGAAAAAAAACTTTTTTGTTTTTAAGTAAATCGTTCTTAAGGTCGGTGATTATTAATATTAAACGCTTTCAAACTAATTTGAAAAAGTTGATCGACATCGGGTGACTATATCTTAAGGCTGCCATAGGCCCGATCGGTCGGAAACTGAGTCTTAGTGAGAAAAACTTTTTTCAGACGTTTATCTGTCGGAAAATAGGTTTTAGTAACAAAATTTTTTGATTTTTATGTAAGCGTTCTTAAACTGTGACATTTGCATTTGCAAGGGTATAAAAACTTCGGCACAGACGAAGTTAGCCTGGCCTTCTCGTTTTAATTATTTTCGGTTTCTAGCCCAACAACCTTTTTTTCACTTACACGTGAAGTACCGCAGGGATCGGTTTTGTGACCATTACTTTTTTGCGTTTATGTTAATGACCTACCAGCTGTGATGTCAAAGTGTGATGTACATATGTACGCAGATGATGTGCAATTGTGTGTCAGTCGTCCTGTCAGTAAAATTATTGAATGTATTGATGTGTCAAATAGGTAACTAATTAATATAAGTGACTGGGCTAAAAGAAATGGACTGGGACTCAACCCATCTAAATCGAAGTGCATGATCATTCACAAAAAGCAAATAAATACAGACGAGATAAATAATTTAAAAATCGAGAATAACACAATTGAGTATGTTGCGCAGGCGAGTAATTTAGGTTTTACCTTTATTAACACAATGACTTGGAGTGATCACATAAAAAAGGCAGTGGGTAAAACGTATGGGTTAATAGCAAAAATATTTTTGATTTTTCTAGCCTCTTCTATGTTGTTGAAGTCTTTGGAAACAGTGATGCCATTTCTACACATAAGCTCAATGTTGTTTTTAATAACATTGCGAGATATGTTTACAATATAAAGCCAAAGGACCACATCTCAACTGCTGCATGCCAAATTTTTGGACTCCCCTTGAATAAATGGAATTGTACGACAAATTAATATTTACCTCCTCAAGAAGAACCAAAAACATTATTGGCCAAAGATATACTCTATCTAGTTCAATGAAGCACTTCTTCATATACGCTGTTCGCATCTGCAATTAATTACCCCATTTTATACAAAATATTAGTAGCGCACACTTATTTAAAAATCAGTTATTAATACATCTTAAACAGTAAATAAACTAAAAACTAAAAATCTCGATGTTAATGTTAATGTTAATTTTAATACGTATATTCCATAAGTTCATGTTAGCGTAAGTTCGTGTTGATAAATCGTTTTGATAACTGTCGTGACTAGTGAGATAAAAAATGCTTCACATGTATCACTAGGAATATTCCAATAAATACAAATACAAAATAAATATCTGACTTATTGCCCTCTAAAAAGTACAGTTCCCTCGATGCATCTAAATTTTGAATCACATCATTCCGATTATGATGGCCTTTTAATATTGCTTTTGGGTAATTTTTAACAACTTTGACCATTGATTTCTGAAAAACTTGACGTGCTTAAGAAATTTTGAAATCCTCCGTCTATTTCATTCCCCGTCCCGCGAGAGCCCAATTTTTGTTGAACTGTGTAATAGACCCATTACACTGTTCAACAAATATTGGGCTACAGACTTATTTATGAACTCTCAAATGCGTTTAGGCATCGAACTAATCATGATTTGGAAATCTAAATCTGGTATTTTGACCCATTCCTCGGTAACAGCTTTTTAAGGCGTTTTAAGGTAAAATATAGCATATTACAACTTATAACAAATATCGAAATATCACATTGAAATGTCGCATATCTTCTTATTTTAACTACGATATATCGATTTATCAAAATATACCATTTTGGAGTTTACACATGATTTTGGGGCCATCAGCAACATCGTCTCATCAAATTTCTTGGGTCGGAATTACTACTAAAGATTCTGCAATTTACTACACAGAGAAAACAAAATTTACTGCACGGCGAGTGTAGAAACGTCAAAGGTAAACGAAACGTGTTGCGCCCTATTAAATTGCACACGTAACGTGTAGGATTTCAATATCTAAACGCCTCGTGTTGAAAAGCTAAATGCTGCGTAGGCAAATGCAAAATCTACACGACATAAGAAAATCAGCTTATTTCCAAATAACTTCTACATTTTTCATGCAGCAATCTGAAAACGTGTAGGTTTTCTACACGCGACGAGTGGATATTGAAATCCAGAAAAGCTACACAAACGTTATTGGTTGAAAATCCCGGTCAAAACGTATAGAAATCACACATTTCGTGTAGCTTTTGCACATATTTTTTCTCTGTGTAGTAATCTTTTATCTTCTAATCACGTGGTTTTCTGGTGGATTTTTGGCTCCAGATCACGAAAAACATGGACGTTAAATTTTCATAGAGAGCAGTCCGAGTTAACCAATTGTATCTTAGATCCAAAAACCGTTCCATTGCTCAACATATACATACCCTAGCCATTACTTGCTAAAAATCAGCGTATTAATAATCAAATTAAATAGGTTTGCACAATGGACACAACCACCTACCAAAAATGATCACTGATTTACGCATGAATCGCAAATATTTTTTTGCACTTCTCATCAAGAGTTGTGAATTAAATTTTCACATTGCACGGCGAACGCGTGTTTGATTGATTTTCAACAATTTATACAAAATGATGACAACTGAAGAGAAGATTCAACTAAATTTATTGAATAAGCAACAAAAAATAAACCCACATACACGGAAGAATTCAGCAATTTGCCCGAAAGATAAATACAAATATCAGGAATATCAAAATAACCAGCCAGACTCTATTACGAGGTCAACATTCAGGGGTAATTACATACTGCACAACAAATAAACCCAAAATTGGATTTATTAATTAACACACAAAAAAAAAGAAATGCATATTATGGCTTATCAGTGTTATTTTTAGACATTCGTTTATTGATTTTAAAACTCCCACGAGGCACGAAATTGTGTTTACAACTTTGTTTGTTCATATTTTTAGTTCTGTGCAGCTAATTGAAATATTTCATTTTGCCATGCGTGTGTCTATGCCTAATTAGTGCTATTATAAACAAAACGGTGAGAATGATAAAAGAAAAATCCAGAAAGATACAGAATATCAAAATGGTTTTTTTGATATGGATTAATATCATTTTGCTCGTAAGGTTAATTGCCCTCGATGTACGTGCTGATGTTTGCTTATCATTGTGTACATATGGAGACAACGGAACTGTTACATACTCCTACATAAATTATTTAATAATTGGGTCATGCTCATAGGTTAGATAATAAAAGTTATATATAAGAGCCGCTGGCTAAGTCATTGGTATTGTTTTAGGCATTTTCATCCTAATACAATTAATTTCAATTTTCAATTTCTTCAATTTTTCAAATAGCCGAAATGAGTGGGAAATCCTTTCCCACAGCAGATCCAACGCCATTAACATATACACTGATGGTTCTAAGCTCAACGAAAAAGTCGGCAGGAGGGCGTATTCTCTTCCAACTTAGATTTGAACTTGTCTTTCCGCCTTCCTGACCACTGCGGTGTATACCAAGCGGAAGCGGTAGCCATCCAGGAAGCTGCCACCTACGTTAACACACTCACGGTCAAAGAAAAAAACGTATTTATATATTCAGACAGTCAAGCCGCCCTTAGAACACTTGACTCACATACCAACAATGCTAAAACACGGAATGTCGCTTATCTCTAAATGAGATCCCAAGACATTTTATTATACACCTAATATGGGTGCCTGGACACCACAACCTAGAAGGAAACGAGTCTGCGAACAAACTGGCCAGAATAGGTACCACCTTCGAACTCCTTTCAGAGAAGAGTATGATAGGGATGTGTATAGCAACATATAATATAAGCTTCACACAAAAGCTGAAACACTCCGTCTCGCTACGGTTCGCTGGAAAAACCTTTTCTCCTGTGCTGTATCGAGACTTACGTGGACTACATTCAAGCTAAAACGTACTAACACACTTTTACGTCACAGAAGGTCACTGTCTTTTTGGCAGACACGCACGCAGCACGCCTAGGCGTCACGTACCATGCACACAAACAACATATTTTGTTGTTTTAATAAGCTACTGCTACTACAGTAACTTTACCATAGAAATAGTAACTTTCTGACATGATTTTTTCATCTCATACTTTGTTTTTGCAGCAATTAACTGTACCCACAAGTAAATCTTACCGCACAAATAGTATAACTTTTTAAATGAATTTTGTTGCTACACGGATTAACTCTACCGACAATAAATCTAACCGAGAAAATTATTGATTGAGAAAATTTCAGTTTGGCCCTTATATTTATATTGTACTTTCACTGAACTTGAGAGCTACAAGTGGTCTCATCTATGCGATATTTAAGAAAGTAAGTAAACATTTTTAAAATTAAATAAAAATATGTTGAATTCGAACAAATGTTTCAGAACCAAAATTGGTGGTTCTGGGTAGTGGGGTTGACTCTTCTGCTACTACTACTATTAATTGTATGGTAAAATTACTGTGAACACAATAAGAAAAGTACTTGATCTTAGAATTTTTTAGCAGGCTCTAGATCAAGTTAGGATTTTCATCATATCGTTTCTAAAAACAGTCATATTGTGAAAAGTGTTTACTGTAAACATCGGTAAATATTACTAACTTTGTGGGTTGGCGCTTTTCTAAACGAGATTTTCGATTAGATTTACTATAGCAATAGTTCTCTTCACGTAAAGAATTACGAGAAAGCTACTGTAAAATTTGGTTAATTTTGCCGACTTTGTGGGTTGGCGCATTTCTTACCCACAATATTGGTTTAATTTACCTACAGATTTCATAGTGTGTGACTTCCGTAGAAGTTGCAGCTATGAACTGACCCGCTTTAAGTAGAAGGAGACTTAGGACACTTGGTCAACCTCTCCTACTCAACCTCTCGGAGATATCCGGGCTAGAGATCCCAGCTCTACTAAAATTTATTCTGTCCACACAATGGTTCAGTACCGAGGACCCCCCAGTCTTACCCCCTCAGTCTTAAAAAGGGTTAACAGGGAATAAGCATAAACCTAGCACCGGCTGTGACTTCTTTCAAGTCACGTTTTAAAGGTTAAAAAAAACCATAGACATAATGTAAAGCTTTTTAAGAAAATTAGCCAATGGTAGCACGTGGCTTAAAATATAAATAGCTGCCCTAGTATTTGCTTATATGCTGTAATTATTTGCATTATAAATAAAGTATTCACTGAAATGACTTTCCCCTCTCTGGGCATACACCTGCGCGTGAGCATTACTCATGCCCCGCAAAAGCAAAGTTCCAAGCCAGACACATAGTGGAGATTATTGAAAGGTTTGCCGACAAGTGTGCGAGTTGTTTCTACATTTTAATTAACAAATATTTGTGCATCATATATGCACAGTTAATTTTATTGTCTGCTTTTTGATAAAAAAAAATATATATAATATATACCTAAATTTTTGACATTTTTGTTGAATCCAAGCAGATGTACGCACTTTCAATTGTAAATGGAGCATCCAAAAATGAATTATACAGTAATTAGCACTTTATTTTCGACCCCAACACACACAACACAGGCTAATTATCGTGGCCATCAATACAACCCTTGGAGTAACTGCATTTGCAGTTGTCACCAAATGAATGAATTTTTTGTACTGTTCAACAATGGTAATCATCTGTATCTATCTCCCTTTCCACAACTGTTCTAATTTTCTCCCTGATTATGGCGATGACGCAATCGACTCAAGTTAACTAAAAAAATGTTGCTTGTAGCCGTGCAACGTACATATTGTACGCATATTAAATGACAAGAGCCGGAAAATTAGTTGTGCAAATTATTGACTCGATTTTTTCTGCTTGGTTGCTTCATATATGTTTATCAATTGGCATACAACTTTTCACAAATTAAATAAATATATAGTGCAAAGATTTCTTTGAAATCATGTTAAAATTCCATAGTAATCACTTCCAGGGCATTGAGCGAATTGCCCTTTATCCGGGCAAGATAAGTACAATAAATAGGATTAATTTGCCCTTGAAGCATAAACAGGCGGACACATGGATGGGCACAAATTTTAATGACACGATTTTGTGTATAATTTTATGTGATTATTACAGCAAATAAGAAGCTTGATTATGCAAAAAGCAATAACAAAACTGAAACTCAAGAAAAAACTTAAATGAAGACGCATTGTTTTCAGCTTAACCCAGTGTCTACACTTTTGGAGAGAGCTCTCAAACTGGTCCTACACACGCATACCATACAAATTCTGCACAAATTGCTGGTGTTACTTTTAACAATTTATTGTTAATTGCTATATTAACAACATTATAAAACAAGTTAGTAGAGCTCTCTCTAAATTAAGACAAAATCTGTGAATAAGCAGAGCGTTTTTCATATAAAAAAGAGAATTTTTTTTACGAAACTTTATCTCAATTATTTTTGTAATCTGTTCGAAGAGTCTTGCTAATCTGTTTTTAAAACCTCTATTAAAACATATTTCGGACTCTACTTTCGTTATATTTGCGGCTACCGTTCGGTTGGGCGGGAGGTGGGCTGCTTTTTTGACTGGGCTGCTTTTTGCTTTGGAAAATTACATATTGTAGACTTTTGCTGACTATGCTGACTTATCCGTACATCAACCCCGTTCCCTGGCAGGAGCCGTAACGCAGGCCGTCGCAGAAGGAAGGAAGCGCAGAAGGAAGCTGTTGCCCACATCCAGTATAGTTTCCGTCAAGCCTGCCGCTGGATGTATGCTGTTTAGGGACTGTTGATTCCTGTTGAGATCGAGGGCGATCTAATGGTCAGGTTGGCCGAATGTAGACTTTGGAACTATTTGAAAATAGCCGCCAAATATGTAAAAATTTATCGATAAGTATGTTAGCGTTAAGGTACTTTAACAAAGAGAGGATGGTCACACTGTATACAGAATGATCGAGAATAGTAGACAGGCAGACCGAGAGAGACGAACGAGGAGACGAAGAAACCCGTACAGACAATGTAAATATATAGAAAACCAAGTGTATATAGAAAACCGTATAAATAGTGTGTAAATAAAAGCCCGAAAACCGAGAAAAACATCCGTTTACAATATATATATATCTTTCTTCGGGCTTAATAGGGACGGAAAAGCTGTATTCTGCCCGTTTCATTCATTTCAGCAAACTCAATGACTACTTTTTCAAATGGGTAAATGATTTCTCTCAATTCAACTAATCCGTAACTCATCTTGAGGGTCGTGAATTCCCTTATTGTTTTATTAAGAAAGCGCATCATTTCAAATATTCGATGAGGTCAATGTCTGCTCACAGTAAAATTGTTACCATTTTTGTAAAGATTTCATTCTAAGCCACATATGTAACTACAATCCAGTTGTAATTTCTAACACATTACAATCAAAAAAAAAAACCATATTACGCTTAATTAATTTAGAACAACACTTGGCTCTTAACTGGTAGTCATACATATTGATCAAAGTCGTCAACAATTGTTTAATTATGGATTATTAAATTAATTAGTTGTGGTGCCGGTATTGTAAGGCTTATACTAAATTCTCGCTAGGCGTTTAATTGGTAGTCATATTGATTCTAATCGTGAGCAATTGTATTTTTATAAAATAATTATGGTGTGGGTGTAGTAAGGTTTATTCCGGAGATAGGTTGCGGGAGGGGAAGAAATATAAAAAGTACGAGGCGAGGAGTTGCAATTTTATTAAAAGCCATTTAAATGTTCAGTATTAAAATTTCATCGTTCAAATTGAAAATTTGAAATTCCCTGAATATTGTTGCAAAGTTTTGCAACCAAAACGCATCTGAATTGATTAAAAGCAGGAAAACAATTACCAGTGTTATTTTGCCCGAGGCGTTGCTGGAATAGTTTGCAGTCATTGAGTGACCGAATAAAAAGAAGAACAAAATTTTGAAAAATATTCATTTGTTTACATTTTATGACCGAAAAAAACCATGTACCAATACAATGGCTAGTACTAGGTACCTAAATGTGAAATTGGTGAAGCAATCAAGCGCCTACTGCACTGATTTGTGGATTTATTTGCACATTTAACGAAGCTATCTCAGGTTAACTGCTCATCGTATCTCCAATGATTATAGAAATAATGTAAATGCCATAACAACTGGGGAAGTCTTAATGAGAACGGTGTGCAACTGAAATTTTTAATCTGAAAAGTACTTTAAAAGTAGCTTTATTTTACAATTTTAAATATGGGAATCTTCTGGGGCTGATGGTTGAAAATTAAACTTCGATATTAAAAACTTCAGTGATCTGCCGCGGCTTGTAAGTTAATAAAATTCGCTCTTCCATTCAACTTTTTAATAAAATTAACTCTTAAGCTGACATTAATTTTTATTTTATTTTTAACACTATTTGAAACAAATAAAAATGCATGAAATTCAAGCTGAATATTAAGCTATTAAAATCTTTTAAACTCTGACTTTTTGTTCGAACTAATACCGTCTCTGTTCTACGGAGTTGAACTGTTTGGAAACTGCAGCGCAGCAAGTCAAGAGAGGTTAAAGGTCGTTTTTAATAGCATCGCTAGATATGTGTTTAAAATAACTAGATTCGGCCACATTAGTGAACATGCAGATAACATCTTTGGAATGCCTATGCAAACTTGGGTCAAACTTAGAGTCTTAACACAGCTTTACAGAATAATAATGACTGGCAGGCCAGTTTACTTGTATGATAAGATTGGCTTTGGTGCTTTACGGCGAACAAATAATATTAAAATTATTAAAAATCGATTTTCATGTTCAGATAAGCACTTCTTTATACATGCTGTTAGGCTTTGGAATCTGCTACCCAACAGTCTTAAGACAATAAGAAGCGCGCCACAATTTAGAATTCAAGTAGAATCAACATTTGCACCATAAAACTAGTATTATCCCCCTCTGTTAGATTAAGTAAGAATAAGTAATTTATTTTCTCTACACCGTTTGATTTATGTATTTAATATGTTTAAGCTAGTGATTATCATTTTTGTGACTAATACAATAATTAATAAGTCTCTGTATTTGTAGTATTAGGAAGTCTTACTCAATAAATACAAATACAAAATACTTGAACATGATATTCAACTCGGCCCACCAGAGCTCGCAAAATATAATCAACCAAATTTTTCAATGCTGTCTGCTCACCGAAATGACAGGGAAAAATTTTACAGACTCGCTCACTCTCTCAACAGAACACTAGATTTTGCTTTTCTCGTGTTTTCTGTTTCGTAGTTATCGATGAGAGAAACAGACGAAGACACTTTCGACAAATTCTGCCCAGGAGAGTGTCACATGAAAACAGATGAACAAAGCAACCGGAAAAAAAATCTAATTGTTTGAGTAAAAAGCACGCTGTGAAAAGTCAGAGGTGAGATGTCATTTCGTTTCACTTTTTCATAGTGTCTAAGAATGACTGTATTTTTTCTGACAGCCTGTGAAAAGGGAGCACTTTTTGGGAGCTCTGCGTCCCACACGTTGTATAAATCTCATATTTAAATATTTAGCCTATGTAAAGTAAAAGTAAAATTGGCTCAAACAGCATCTCCAGGAGGGCCAGGGTAAAGCTTCTCTCAATCTCTTGGCGTGTGTGCTTATAATTAGCATTAAATATTAATACCGGCAGTGACGAGGATCAGCCCAGTAGACACAATACTTGAAAAGGATCAACCATGGGAACCACTTGAAAAGGACATCCGGTTCCCACCACTTAATATGCTTCGTGTGAGGCAATGTGTATTCCTCTAACGAATGCATTTTTATATTTATACACACGCAGCTATCTTACAAATACTGCCTTAGTTAAGTTTAGTAGTTAAGGGATGAGAAATTCTTAATAAAAGGTAGCTAGCTCACACTAAGCGACTCAGTACAAATGAAATCTTACAACCGTGATCAACTAAAAGTGTATAAATCAATACATTTTTACTTTTTAAAACAAATTACCAAATTTTTTCAACTTGTGTATATACACGGAAAAAAAACGACGACTAAAATCAAGTCAAAAAAAAATTTCAAGTCGAGTCGTACTGGATTCTACTTGAATCCAGCACGAAAGGCTTGGAACAATCCGAAAATGCTCACTTCATGTACGAATCCTACTTGAAAATCAAATGATCCTGACTCGAGATTGAAGTAAGTACGGAATTCCACTGTCAAAGCGAAAGAGCGAAAAGACTGAGATAGTAAAGCTATCTCAGGCTAAACGTGTACACAGGAGCCGAAGTCAGTCGTGTTTTTTTTACGCAAACGCGTAACAAACTCATGATTGTGTGAATCGGTGAACACTGAATTGCAAGTAAAACGACTGTAGTCTGGAGAAAGCTCTCTTGCTTACCAACACAAGCACACTTTTTTGTCCTCATCATTTGGCCGGCACTGGTACACACATACACAAATTTTTCTGACAGCTTAGCAGTTATTGATGGTGTGGATTTTTCCACAAACCGTTGCTTTGTAATTCCCTACCAGTTATAACACTTCCAGCAAGTCAAATCTATGGGTCAAGTCTATTGAGGAGTCTTTAATAGCGAACAGTTTCGAGGCAATGCCCATAGGCCATACGGACTAGTAAAAGGCCCAGGCCTGGACTAGTTTTCAGAACAGCAGGGTCCATTGTAATGTTGTTTGTGTCCTGGTTTAACAATTTCATCCAAATTAATGACCTTGAGCCGGATAGAACTTACTGGTTTGATAATCAAAAAGGTCATTAAAATAGTAGTATGGAGTTCTTGTGAGATGCTTTTTTAGGATTAAAATGGGTTTTATCATCGAGCTAAAGTCAATCTCAGTCATTTTTGATACAATCCTTTTTCGGATTAAATGTAGTTCGAATAACGAGCTCAATTTACTCAACTTCAAGATCAAATCAAGTACGAATATCGAGCTTAAATCAATATCGGACCTTCTTGATTGGATCCGACTAAGGGATCAAAGCGAGCTCAAATAACAAGATAAAATCAATCCCGTGTGAGCTTAAGTTGGTACTCAAATTTAAGTACTCAAATCAATCCATCTCGTACTTGCTTTGAGAAAATCCGGGCTTAAGCGACCTTTGACTTCGATTGGGATTGATTATAGCCCAAATATCTCGGGTTTTTTTTTGTATAAAACTAAGTTTTTGAAGGTTTGAATTGCCTCTATTGGCGTCGAAAAACGTGGGAAGAAATATACGTCAGCCTTGAACCCACCCCTGCATCCCATTTTCAGACCTTTTGAGTGAACTTTCCAAAAATTCATACAGTTAGGATTAAAAACCAAAAAAGCAAAGCTAATTTCATGTATGCCAAAATTCGCAGAATAGTTTGAAAACATGTAACAATAATAATGACCGAGATTAAGAACGCTTATATTGAAAACAAAAAAAAATGTTCCTTTTAAAACCCTTTTTCCGACCGATCATTTCTATGGCAGCTACATGAAGTAGTTATCCGACATTTTAGCAGAGTGCAGTCAAAAGAAGACTCTGTGCAAAATAGCTTTAAAACTGAAGGACTAGTCCACGTAGAAACAGCTCGTCATGATCAAGAATATACATACTTTATGTGATCGGAAATGATTCCTTTTATGCGATACAAACTTCTGTATAATGACGGAAAATAACATGTCAACCATTTTCTTTCGACCCGATTTCTAAGTCAATCGGATAAAAAACTTTTTGTTTCTATATCAAATTTTTCTTGTATTTTCACTCCCAGGGGTTCAATTTTTCAACATCTGTAAATCACATCAGAAATTATTTGACAAACCGAGTTTCAAGTCAAGCTAATAAAAAATTCTTGTTTCCTTACACCGTGTACCGTGTGAACTAAATCACATATTATTTCGCATACTATCCTTACAAACCTAGTTTTAAGTCAATCCGATTAAATACAGATTTTTCTATACAAATTTTCCGTTAATTTCCCACCCTGGCAACATCGTAAAATCACATCACAAACTATTTCGTATACGGATGAAAAATAATTTTTTGCAAGCAGACTTTTCTGGCCATTTTCCTCCATACTTTGCTTACAAACCAATTCACAAGTGAATCGGATGAAAAATATATATTTCTCCATACAAGCTTTTCCGGCGATTTTACCCCCGGTTCCGTTTCACCACAAATGGAAAGTACTGTAAAAGTTTTAGTCTTCTAACTTTACCGTTCAGGCTGTGCGTATACTATCAATCAATGAATCAAGCAGTCGGTCAGTCTAGGGCCTAGATAAAAATGCGATTTTTGACTTAATGATGCAGAAATATTCGCTGTATCGTGTTCTATATTGTGTAAAATTTTCATATTGATATCTTTTACACTTTCGAGAGATATTAGAGTTGGTTGTGGTACATCTAGTAGAAAACTAAGAAATACGAACTTGCCTACTCGGCGACAATTTTGACCAAGTACTAATTGTAAATCAAAATGTATGTCTAAATTAAATAATATGTTTAAATGTTGTAAAGTATTTGGGGAAAAAAATTATTATATTTTGTTTTTTGAGAATAAAAAATTGTTGGGTTTTATGGACTGGCGATTCAATTTTAAGTACAGAAAACATCTGATTCGAGACAGACAATATGCGATCCAATGTTAGTTTCTGCGCCCTCTAGTTTACACTAACACAGCTTCATCATTAATAAATTAGGTAAACTTTTCAAATTTTGATTGAAAACTTATTTACATGCACATTTACGATATGCAGAACTGTTTACACAGCTGATCCAAGTAAACACATATTGGATCAACTTATGATACCACAATGCCACCATGCTCAAAGACACCGAGTGCTTATACCTTATTCCGTTGATATTTTCTTATTTAATTTTTATGCAGTCACGCGGCTAATATTTTTTGGTTCATTATTATTTTTCACACACATTTTCATAAAATTTTACGAATTTTGAAACCATCTGTTTATTGCTCTAGCAGATATTAATTTCTTTCCCGATGTCTGTTTATATAGCATTCTTTTGAAAATGTTCACCCAACTGCCCGTATATATACAAATGTATTTGCAACATTTATTTTTTCTCACAGAATTAGAAAAATATCACCACGGCAAACTCAGTAGCGGATTCTTAGCCCGACGCTTTGCACCTGTTGATGGCAACTGACTAGCACCAGTCGCAAAACCGGAAACCACGCAAATCTCAACGACCACGATAACAACAGCCGAGCACCGAGCACAACCGAACTGGAACAACGGCGCTGAGCTACTATGGACAGGCTGTAACGGCGCATAAAGTACGAGTGAAATTGTTTCAGTTTTAGCTTTATGTGTGTAGATGTGTAGACTTGCGTGTTTAACTTTTGTTGCGGTTGTTCTGTGAAAGCTTTGGCTTTTATGAAAGGTCACTTGTTGCCCAGGCATCTCCTTAATATTGACCAAATTGAGCGCATTTGCTAATGTGCATACATATATGCAGGTCCAGGCAAATTTGCAGAGATGAAATTACCCTTAAAGTCGCCGTTTTCAAATAGAAAATTTTGTTCAGTGATTTTCAATTATCTCGTACTGTTTAAGGCAGAAATCTAAATCGTAACCGAAACCGTAACCGAAAACAAATTTTTCTAAAACCTTTATTATCATAACCGGTTATCAGCACCGAAACAAGTACAAATATGGATTAATTTAGATTTTTCCTCTACTGGTAAAATTTTCTGATTAAAATAAACGTAAATTAATTTGATGTATGTACATTAGGGTGCTTTTTTTTTAAAGCAAATATGGATATTTAAAGATGGACAAAAATTGAAAATTTTTCAAAAACTTTGGAGCCTCTTGGCGCATATTACAACACAACTTTTTCAACTTATTTTTTTTTTACTTTAAATATTCTTCATAAACTTACGAGTCAACAAACAAAAAGCATTCTAATGTACAGTGTACATGATTGCTTTTAGGGTGTACATAATAAATCCGAAAATCAAAAAATTTTAATTTGAATTTGAACCTCTGCGAAAAGCATTCAAATTTTCCAAAAATATTACGTATACGACGCGTACACCAAATCGAAATTTCGTCAACGAATTCTCTGAATCATTTTAAAAGTTGTAAAATTTGAATTTAATCGAGCAACAAATTAATATGGTGCAGGAATTGAATGTTCTTTTGGTCGGTAAACTAAGACCTAATTTTGACGAAGGAAGCCCATTTCCAACGAAGAGATTCGATTTATCCACGCTTCTATATATAGGACTAAATTTTTAAGCATATCCATTTCGGAAACTTCGACTAATGTGGCTCGCAGGTTGGAGTCAGCATGGGATTGTGCAAATGTATGTAACAACCGGAAGGAAACATCTCCGACCATATAGAGTAGATATATTCTTAATTAGACGAGTCGAAAGAGCCATGTCCGTCAGTCCGTATGTGAAAACCATTTTGAGTGACCATTTGGTTTACCATTGGCTATTCGATAAACTCAAAAGAACGCAACGTGGTCACCGTTTCGAATCGATAGAAGAAATAGAAACCGAAACGAAGAAGGAATTGAAGACTACACCGGAAGAGGACTTTGCAGCATGTTTGAAAATTGGAAAAATCGCTGGCACAAGTGAAATGCATCCGGGGGAGACTACTTTGAGGGGGTTGAAATGAATTTACAAGAATTAATAAAGATTTTTTGATTTATAAACAAGCTCTCAGTATTTTTTGCCAACAGTAGCATAGTAATCCTGGTAAATTCACCACAGACCAGATATTCACATTACGACAAACCCTGGAGAAGACCTATGAGAGAAATATCAAAACCAACCATCTTTTTGTTGATTATAAATCAGCCTTTGACACACCGATAAGGTCAAGGTTCTTTGAAGCCCTGTCTACCTTTGGTATACCAGCAAAGTACGTTCGACTTTGCATGATGACGTTGAGAAGCACTCAAAGCTCCTTCAAAATAGAAAAGAACCTCTCCGAACCATTTGATACCAAGAGAGGTTTTAGGCAGGGTGACACCCTATCGTGTGACTTCTTTAATCTACTGGAGTATACACTGCGCCAGTGCCCAAATGCCAACAGATCGGGCTCATTTCTTTATAAAGATCTAATGTTACTCGCATACGCCGATGATATTGACATTATCGGCAAAAACGAACGGGCGGTAAGCAGGGCGTTTTCAGAGATTGAGAAGCAGTCTAAACTGATGGGCTTAGCGGTAAACGAGGACAAGACAAAGTACCTAGTATCCACGGACAAGAAGTCTACGCGTCTTGGACAATT
This sequence comes from Lordiphosa magnipectinata, assembly GCA_037044535.1. NCBI lineage: Eukaryota > Metazoa > Arthropoda > Insecta > Diptera > Drosophilidae > Lordiphosa > Lordiphosa magnipectinata. Next base: position 374,647 of record JBAMBO010000704.1, on the reverse strand, counting down.
TGTTACTATGGGGGAGTACAACTTTGAGGTTGTAGAGGATTTTGTCCACCTCGGGACGATGATTACCGGCGACAACAACATCAGCCTGGAGATCCGAAGAAGAATTACTCTTGGAAACCGATGCTACTACGGGCTCAGTAGGGAGTTCAAGAGCAGAGCCTTTTCTCGAAGAACAAAAATAGCGCTATACAAGTCGCTCATCATCCCAGTCCTGCAATACGGCGCAGAAGCATGGACAATGACAGCAGCGGATGAGGAGGCGATTGGCGTTTTCGAGCGAAAAATCCTTCGGAGGATATATGGACCTTTAAAAGTTGGCGATGGATACCGCATTCGAATGAATCACGAACTGTATGAGCTCTATAAGGACATCAGTCTAGTCAAGCGCATAAAGCAACAGCGGCTGCGCTGGTTAGGACATGTAATCCAGATGGATGAAGAAGCTTTAGTAAAAAAGACGTACAAAGCGAAGGCGGCTGACTTTGGAGGACAGGGCAGGAGGGGTCGCCCACCACTAAGATGGGATGATCAAGTGCGGAAAGACATTTCCAACCTTGGTGTGAACAACTGGTGCCAGCTCGCAGAATGCAGAAGCGAGTGGAGGGCATTCATTGCAGAGGCCAAGACCGTCAAGCGGTTGTGATGCAACATCGGGCCAATAAAGAAGAAGAAGAAGAAGCATAGTAATCCGCATTATTTTTAAATCCTCAAACTTTGGGAATGATTAGATGGACTATTTTCTATTGATAGCCAGCACCGTATAAATAAACTATGCGCGGCCACGGCCCCAACAGTGATGCGCAGCACTTCAGTTCGGTTCGTGTGACGCCTCACTTAAAGGGTATACTAATAGCTTCTTAGTGTACGGCAAAAACTGACTTTCATCTAGAAGTGAACAGCGCAGAATAGTAGAATTTGTGCAGAAGTATACCAATTCACATAAAGATTTAGCAAATATTATTTACATATTGTCTTGGATATATTAAAAACAAATTTTTTCGATGATTATGGTACCTTTTTGACAAATGTTACGACTGCAAACCAAGTCTACGCCAACTATTGAAAAATTCAATATGTAAGCAGGGGCAACAGTACGTATGAGCAGAGCTCGCAAAAACACTGTTAACACTATCAGCGTGTCTGTGTAAAACTGTTCTGTTACAGACACAATAAAAGAGGTTGCAAAAAGACACTTTTAATTCTGTTTTGCTCAATAGCTGTTTTCGCTCAACCAAAGATCGCTTTTGTCGTTTCTGTTTTGCTCATGTCTTTCACTGACCGTTTTGCCGAGAGCCGACTTCCAAAGTGTCTTCGAAGAATGTAAGCGAGTTTGTGACCGTGATGCCTGTTTGTGTGTGTGTTTGTCTCAGTCAACGATCTTTGTACAGATGTGGAGTTTATGGAGAAATTTATTATTATTAACCTATCAAATGAAATGCAGAAAATATTAGTTTTTGGTAATTGCTTAACGCCTAAAAACCATATTTATTTAATTGTGTATATTGTACATATAGTACATAAGCCCACCGCCTACCACACGAACAGAACAAATAACACTTTTTGCTGACACTTTTTGTGTTTTGCTCATTTGAAGACAGTTTTTCGTGAGCGGTCGCTCACAAGTGTCCCTCTCAGTTGGTATTGACAGACCGTCCGTCTCGTTTGTTTTGATCAACCGAAAATGCTCAACAGAAAACACATGAGGAGGGACAAAAAGTGTTTTGCTCAGTGAGAGACCGAGTGATTTTTTTTTTCTGATTTGTCAGTGGGCTGATCGCTCTGAAAAAAGTGTTGAGGGTTATTTGCGAGCTCTGCGTATGAGTGATAAACTTTGTGATAAAAAAATGTAATTTTCGCCCCAATTTTTAGAAAATGGCCCTAAAAAACGGGCTAAAGGCGACTCGCCTTATTTTTAAGAAAATGCGTTTCTAAAAAATAGAAACTGTGTTCTAAATTTCAGGGCAATTTTTAAAAAAAAAACAAAATTTAACAATTTTTTTTTTCTTACTTTACTGGGACTTGAACACGTCTCTCGCGTCAAAATCATACTTAAAAATGTAAGGGCCAAATAATCCATACAAATTTTTGCGCAAAACGCTGTATGCGTCACACGCACGCAATGCGTTTACATAACCCACTAACCCACATAAATGTTTTGCGCAAAAATTTCTGTAGTGTATTTGGCTCTTAAGCAGTATGCATTTTGCCACTAAACAAGCAGAAAGGGCCGTGGTCGAGTGGACAAGACTTTCACTTAGAGAACGTCCAGGCCTAGGAGCAAGTCCCCGTAGGTACATACTTTTTCTTCTTTTTAAAAGTTTCTTTTTGTTTCTTTTTACAGTTGTGAATAAACGCAACTTTTTCGGACCTAGAGCCAGCTAAACTCACTAATTAAACATTAGAAATGTCGCCAAATAAATTACAGTTTCTTTATTTTATTTGAGGTGTTTTTAACAGTCTTTATTTTATACAATATTTTAATCGATTACTACATGGTGTATCGCATGTCAAGACAAAACAATAACTTGCTCAATTCATCTGTAATCTTTAGGCATAGCGAATGCACATTAGGGTGAATGTACACAAATGCCCTCACATAGACGCCTTCGTCGTTAAAACCGAACGACAGCACAGCGAGCACAAAGTAATTTCATAAACCTTTTAAGAAATTCCACAAATTTTTAACAAATATTTTCTAAAATCAAAGGCAAAATTCCCCTAAAGATTAGAAAAGGCAATAAAGAAAATTCACCCTAAAATTTAGAAAAAAAACATATATTTTTGATAAATTTTAAAAAGTATCTTTTAAAAAATTTACTTTTGAAGCAACTTTTCTAAAATTCAGAAAAAATTTTCTTATATATAAAATTTTTTTCTAAATTTTAAGGGCAAAAAGGAAAAAGAGCGAACGAGAAAGAACGAGTGCCGCATTCCAAAATCCTTACCTTCCTCATCTTTCCTTATACATATGTGATGTTACGGCAAATGAGGTTCATTTAAAAGTCTTATGTGTATTCCTCACCGAAATTTTTGAGGATTTCTTATTTTCTAGATGTTTGCTATAAAAGCTTTTCCGAAACCCCCGCCTACAGACTCAACACAAATGTAAACTAAGTCCAAGCTCTAACTTTCCATTGTCGTAGATTGCCAATCAGTCAGTCAATGAATGAGTCAGTGAGGACAAACTATTTATGTTTGTAAGATAAAAAATTCGCAGAAATCAACAGTATTAGTTTGTATTTGTCGTAAGAATCCATTCGATTATTCTCATATGGTGTCGGCAAGGAACTCCGGGGCTACAAAATAGGTTTGATCCGTACCAGTTCGAAAATGGCAATCCAACCGTGATCTAAACAGCTATAATAGCTGTACCAGTTCCGAAATATAAACATTCTAAAGTCTGACCAACTGTCCACAAATATATTATCTCGACAATTCCACAATAAAATGTGTTATCTGATATAAGAAACAGGACCGGCTGTTCATGTTTAGCCCAGTTTTTATTTAATCAGTTTCCAATTTTGTCGGTACGACGGTCAACATGTTAAAATGCAAGCTTGTTGAACCGATCCTATAACAATGTTGATCTTAATTACTTCTTAAATAGGGAAAATACGGAATACAGCGATGATTCAAACAGGATTTGAAAAAAAGCGCATGAACTCTCCTTTGACATTTATAGAGATGCATATGTGATTAAGAGTTGGTAGATGTTCCATGACCAACAAACAACTTGCGCATTGTCTTTAGTGCTTTTTCAAAAACCGATCAATTATCAAAATGACTAAATTTTTTTTATAATTAAATCTTAAATCCAATTGTTCAATTAATTTTGCTAATGATGCATCAATTCGATTTGTTTGATAAACATTTTGATCGTGTCAATTCAAAATCACAGATAAACAATTCGATTATTTTGCATAAAGTCTTTGCATATTTAATAAGTTTTTTTTGTGTTCATTCGCGTGGACCAATTAGTGCTCATAAGAAAACATTTAATAATTAATTAGTTGGCGTTTTGAATTGAACCGATATCTAGATTAGAATGAGAATTATAATTAAGTGGTGAGTTCACATTTAATGGCCAAAGATTTCACAAATTGTATTAATTGAGATTTTAAATGTGTAATGCTTAGATTATTAATGAGAAGTTTGGGTTTTGTCCATTTTGGCTGTTGACATCAATTGAATTTGCGTCTGGCATGGAGGGGAACCACACAATAATATGTTCGTCATGGTGATGCGTTGGTTCAGTCTGTAGACGTTTAAAGTTTTTGCTTAATTAATGCCCCCCATAGACATTCTCATCAGAATAGGCTATGTATAGGAAATAGTCCTTATCGCGATGCTCCTGATATAGCGATCCCATGGTGGCCGATGTGGGCGGTATCACGCTGTTCACAAAGAAAAAGAGTGCATCATCCGGACGCAGATGTATGCGCTTGCGTATCAAAAAATAGAATTGACCAACTGTCAGATCATTCGGTACCAAATATTTCTTCTTATCCAGCACAGCATGACGCGTTTTGGGTGCCTTCTCAACAATCACGGGCACACGATCCGGATACTTGCGACGTATTTTGTCGCCTTCGGTACGACGCTTCTCAAATGTGTGATCCTTTTTATATTGAAAGTGCATATTCATCGAGCTGACAATATTGGATGATGTTGTTGTTGTTGTGAAATCGAACCAAAACTGTTTGAAACAAGGCCGGTAAAGAATTTTGTTTGGGATTTTGCGCTGGGATTTTGGTTTGGACTATTGTTTGAGGTATTTTTATTTTCTCAAATTATATAATTTAAGCGTTCTCCCTTGATAACTGTTGGCTGAATACTGAAAATTAAAGGCCTTCCATGATGAGAGGCAAATTTTGGTAGTGTTGAATTTAGTTTTGGAGAAAAAAAGAGAAGGCAAAGCTTATTTGGTCTGTATCGAAGTTTTTTTACCAAGAATTTGGAATGGTTCGGTTAACGGGTTCACAGAGACAGCTGTTTACTTTCTGGAGGAGACACAGCGCAATGCTCCGAATCAGATGCCTACACCACGCTATGAGGAGCAAGTGAGTGCTTTGCATGACGCTCAGTTTGCTGACTGACGCACAATCCATTGTCAAGCAAACCCTAATGGAGTAAGGCCTTCTTTGTCCAGTCATGAAAAATGAGTATTAGAGAACAAATTTGCGCTGCCTCTCAATTTTGGTGGTGCTAAACGATAGTGCACAAAAAGATACTTTACAGAGCCTGTAGGAAAACACAGTGGATAGAGCGAGACGGACATATTCCCAAATGTATCCAGAGAGCGTAAGTGGGAGCGAACAGCTGACTAATTTCTGACAGAAGCGGTGTCGACTGCAAAATCGTTCCTAGTCTATAAGGTGTTAAATTAAATATGTGAGCTATGCCAATATTCCGCAGATTTCAACCATTTTTTAAATGCGCCTGCTAGAAGCGTTATCAAAGAGAATGTAAACTGTTGTTATTGCCAAAAATGCGATACAATTTAATAAAACTGAATTAATTCAAAAACAAAAAGTACAAATTTTTAAATGGGAAGCAAAATGGAATGAAACAAAGCATTCTTTTTTATTAATTATCGAAAGTAAACGTTTACAACACGCTTTCGAATCCGTTCTCGACACTTTCTCGATAACGATAACATATTGGAAACGATTCAGTTACTGAAGCTGTTCGGTCAACTAACCTCCTCTGTGGTGTAGTGTGTCCCTGTTTTAAAGTTATTTTCAAACATAGCGAGACCTAGAGCCGGCAAAAACTTGAAGGTTTTAACACCAACTTTAGCTCCATTGGATGAAAATCTTAAATCTATACAACATTTAATGGTAAAATGTTCATTGCGTGATAGTTCACTAACTAAAACTAACAATGTGAGACCATCGCTATATCTACTGTCCTTTCATCAGACTGTCCCTCAGCTTAAAAAGTACCTAGGCACATGGTAGGCTGTTTTTTCAATCTATGGTCTATATTAGATAACTAATAAACCCCTAAACCGATGCTACTGAATTAAGATATAATATTATATGTTTTCAAACAGATCTGGGAAATGTGGTCGAAATCTGATAACTATATCTTATAGCTGTAATATGACAGCTCGGTCGGAAAATGGGTCTTATTGAAAAATACTTTTATGTTTTTGATGGTAGCGTGCTCAAAATTAGAAGTAAACATTAAGATTCAGAATTCACTAACAGTTGTTCGTAATTCCTTTACTACATAAAAGCGTATTAAGGTTTAATACTTTTGTATAGGGCTCCAAACCAGTCCTGATCCGAACCGGTTCGATTCGGGTTTTTGTGTCCCTCGAATTAGACCATGAACCGAACCTTTCAATTAATTAAATTGCAGAACCTAAACCAGAACTGGAACCAATGTTTACAAAAACAGGTTCGGTTCAAACAAACATTTAAATGAATTTCTTATGAACTTTTTTAACTTTCTTAAGTATAGAACAGTAAAGAATCGCTTAAAATGAGACTTAAAAATGAGTTTTAAGAAATCAATCCAAATTGCTATTTCGACAAGGAAATAAAACATAAGTAAAGTTGGAAAAGGGGAAAGAAAATCTCTTACATTTATGTATGTGGGTGTGGCTACCTTCCAAAATTTTAAGACCTGGCATTTTTGAAACCCATATTAAAAGGCCTTTGAATGATCAAAATAAAGAAGGTGAACCATTCGACTTTACATAGCTTGGTAATCTAAACGTGTTCCCCTGATCGAAAATTTGTCTAAATTTTGACTGAAAGTAGAGGCATAAATTTGCCAACTATCTAACAATCTATGAACGCAGATTGAAACCAAAACCTTAGGTTTGATAAGTGAGGGAACCATTCCTCGAACCGAACCTTACACTTTACTTAATGTTCGAACAAAATTTTACAGGTTTGCAGCCTTGCTGTTGTTAGCTCAAAACTATTTGGTTTTTAATAGTCACACCGACAAACTCAAATTGAAACAGGCCCTAAGAAGATGAAAAGAATGTGGCCATATCGATTCTAGTCAATTAAATGTTGAAAATGCTTCCTTCAGTGGACCCACTCAAATAAGGTTCCATTTAAATCAACCTTTCTCTGTGTAACTCTTTCTATTGAAAATGCTTCCTTCAGTGGACCCATTCAATTAAGGTTCCATTTAAAACAAACTTTCTCTGGGTAACTCTTTCTATCTGGCAAACTACTTTTTTGTTTTATCAAAATACGCTCCAAGCTCGTATACTTCTCCCTGCCAACTGACACTCACTTCGTGTGTCGTTGATTGATTGTAACGTGTCTTTCTCACACTTAAACCTGAGAACGAGTGGCTGTTGGAGTAAACAAAAATCAATATATAGTTGACAAATATTTAGTTAGACATTGAATAAAATTTTGTTATACATTTTAATTTAGCTACAGATTTGCATATCATGTTATTTATACACAAACACACACACACATACGAACCCAGAGCCACTAATTGACTAGACAAATGCAAAATGGACAACATTTTATAAACAAGTGTAAAATTATTTTAGTAAATTTAATTAACAAATTAACGTGCAACTGGAAACAGCTAAATTTAGAGGTTAAACCTGAAATTGAAACATTTTGAAGGGACATTAAAGTTTAAATTTCTTTCTTCTTTGTTTAAAAAAGTGGAGCGGGGGGATATACAATTTTAAAAATTTCAATAAATTTATAATTAAAATCGCCAAGCATTCAAATTCAAGGCAGGCAGACTGGCATCATCACAGCTAATTAAATGGTTGCTGCAAATGAAAAATAAAAGTAAGCAAAAGAAAAGGTAAAGTAACAAAGAAACTCACCCCTTAAAGTCTGGACGTACAAAGGCAGCCACAGGCACTGCCTGTAAAGTTAAACCATCCGCATTATCACATATCAAACGTGCCATGGTCGCCTTGCGCAACTCCTGCAACTGCTCTGGCCTAAATGCACCAGGATTAGTCTTTCCATCGTACTCATAGTAATAACGATCTCCCTGCTTGAAGCGTGCAAACTGATCGGCAATGATTTCGGCAAATGTAATGCCTACCACACCATCTGGTACAGCCTTCTCCAGCAAACCACCCACCCATAAGTCAATATCCTCAGGCCGTCGATAAACACGCGCCAGTTTTTGGGCAATCTGTGGAGTGTTTTTAAATAACTATTCCATAATTTTGTCTAAAATACTCACTTCAGTGGGAAACTGTCCAAAACTGTGCAATTTTTGGGCTCCCATCACCTCTAGGTAATCATTATAACAACGAAGACCTTGATCGCGACCACGCTGTATATTTATGGCAGCCAAATCTAAGCCAAACGGATTATCACCGCGAAACAGAAAACGGCTAAGTCCTTGTGTTATCGAACTGTCCACCTGTTGCATGGGCTGTGTGTAGAGCGTACGCAGCATATCATCATAGAATTCACGTTTACGCATGCGCGACGGATTAAACATGACATCCGGTATATTAATCACCTCATCGATGTGGCCCTGTGTTTGTTTTATATGAAACTTGCCATCGACACTAAGGAAATTAGTTGGAATTTAGACTTTTGTTGTGTGTTACGGCTAAGCCAAATCTCACCTAGAATGTCCCATACGATAAGCGGCACCCGAAAACTCATTGGTAATTGCAGGATTTATATTAACATTATAATCATGTGCATAACCCTGATGCAATGGCACCAAACGGAAACGTTTCATTTGCTGTGGTCCAATCAAAGCGGGCAGAAACTCATTGTAGGTAATGTGCTGCAACTGGGCAATGACAATACGGCGTGCCTCCTGATACAGCCATTCATCGCTAGCAGTGGGATTGAGCTGGGCCAGAGTGTCGGCCAAACGATTGTGCTCACGTGCAAACAGAATTTGTAGTGTTATCAGAGAGATGATTTGATTGGTGCGGCCATCACCTAGAATCGTATGAAGAGAGAGTAAATAAGCAGCACTCTGAATAAGTGATAATTTAATTATAGTTTTTATGCACAAGTTTAAGCTTGCCTACAGTAACAAAACTGAATGATCAAGTGCTAGTGCAATCATCCGATTATGCAAAAAGACCCTGCAGTTAGGAATAGGCACAAAAAAACAAGTATATTTGTTGATGATCCATTGTATGATTTTGGTATCCATTTGTACAGTAGGATAGTTTTAATATTGTAAAAGGATATTAATAATATACATTTTATGTTAAATTGATCTTAGATTTTTATCCAATGGAACTGGAAATCGTTCTAAGGATATGAAAATTGGATATTATAATATAAAAAAATAGAGGAAAGCTAACTTCGGCTCGACCGAAGTTTATATACCCTTGTAGCTTGATGGCGCCACTACTTTGAGCATTTGCTTGCCAGTTTGTTATTTTGACCGAACTCCCCAAAATTGCGTGGAAACTGATAATATTCACAACTGGAAGGTATAAAGACGCTACCTTTGAAAGCAAAAAAGGTTTTTCTCACTAGAACTACTTTTTCGACCGATAGTTCCAGTGATTGGAAATGTAGTCAATTTTCTTACCTAGATAAGGTACAAGGTAAATGTCAAAAAATATACCTAGGTAAGGTAAAAGGTATACGGAATTTCCAGTACCTAGGTAAAGGTAAAGGTACTTTTAAATTAAAAAAAAATGATTTAAAAATGGTATATTGTGCTTATTGTCTTATATGCTATTTCGATTTTTTAACGTAACATCAGCTTCGAAAATTTCGTCTATTATAGCAATCGTTTTCGGGTCTTATGTCAAAATTACAATGATCTCTATCACCTGCTCTCAACAGATCTCTCTCTCTTCTCTCTAAAAACGTCTCTCTATAATTATCTCCGGGGAAATCTCTGACCACTCCCAGCTGTGAGTAGGGGCATAGCTTGTCGGACTGGCTAAAAAATCCTCCCCCACCGGGTCAGAGATTTTCCGGTTATTTAGTTTTAAGTTTTTCGTATAAATTTTTTATTTTTAAAGTTTACTTTAAGATATTTTTCTCTCTATCTCAGTTTTTTTTTTTTAATTTAATATATTATCTTATTTTTTTTCTCCTTTATTCCTACTCAACTGTAGGTTTTGGTTTTTTTTCTCTCTCTCTCTTTCTTCTCGATCTCTATATTATTAAAGTTTTTGTTAGCTCTAATAACGTCTCTGACTACAATTGGCTGTGAATAGGGGCATAGCTGGCCGGACGGGCAAATAAAATTCCCCCACCGTGTCGGAGTCGTTATTAGTTTATTTTGTAATTTTATTATTATTTTCTTTGATAGGCTTCATTAGCTCATAAAAATTTTTGTAACGTATATAAATTTTCGTTGACAGCCTTTTTTTGTCAACTCTAAATAAATAAATAAATAAATAAATAAAAAAAAAGATGTTGCCTCTCTGCCATGTTGAAGAAAAAAGTTTCAGGGACCTGTTTGTGGCTATCACTGGACGAACAGTAACCATTCCCTGTTCAAAAACTATACGATCCTAGCTAGATAAGAGGAAGGAGGACTATTAGCCGTGCTCCCATTTTCACTTTCAAAAAAATTTTGCGATTTTAAGACCAATTTTGTACTGAAACCCAGTTTTAAATCGAGAATAGTATTACAAAAATATCGCTGGTATTTTTCAAAATACTCATTTATTTGTACGACTGCCGATATCTGGAGTTGCAATAACAAAAGCTACTTTGGTGTAACTGCCCTATATAGATAGCAATCTACATCGTCATTCTCTCGCGGTCACATATAAACGTGTGCGATTTTCCCACACACATGAAATACTTGCTACTATATTAGCAGAAGTTCATAGCACAACCAATATATTATATGTGGAACAGCTACAGATAATTCATTAAACTTATAATTTTTAGAGGAGTCTGATTTAAAAGTAATAGACCTGGATAGTTCAGCTGTTGCTGAAATTATTTTGACAAGTCACTTTAGATACGCATCACACACTTTGAACTTAGTTGTCACGAAAGATGCTGAACAGGCTCTAGAATTCTTCCTTAGGCTTTGGATTGATATGATCATTACAAAACTTAAATTGACGTGAATTCCATATCACTATAAGTGAAGTGCTTTAAAGATTGGCTTGTTGAAAAAATTACGGAAAATTTGGAAACTGTTGTCAATGAGAGTTCAAATGTAAAGGATTCTGAAGTCTTTTAAGATACCAGTTCTGGAAGATTGGATGAAACTGAGAATTGTGATGAAAATTCCAATATTGAAATGGAAGCCTTAACTTATCTTGCCGACAATAGCGAATCTTTTGAATCTTTACTTAAGTACACAAATATTTTAAATGTTCTATTGAACGAATTTTAAGCTGTGGAGGCCAAATACACAAAAACGAAACAGACAAGGTGACAAGGCGCGAAAAAAAAAACGTACGAAAAATACCTAGTCCCTTACCTATTGACAAAGCAAACGAAAATTAAGACCTAGGTAAGGTAAAAAGTACTCAAATTTTAAAATACCGGGGTTAGGTAAAAGGTACACAAAATATGTATCTAGGTATGTACCTAGGTATTTGTACCTAAGTACTTCCAAACACTGGATAGTTCCTATGGCAGCTATATGCTATAGTCATCCGATTTGGATCAAACTTTATAGAATTCTGTACTAGCATATAATATTGATCAGTAACAAAAAAAAAAGGAAATTTGGGAGCGATAGCATTGAAAACATAAAAGTTTTTCCTACTAAGAGTTTTTTCAGAACCATATTTTGTATGGCAGCTATACTATATAGTTGACCGATTTTCATCAAACTTGTGGGAATTATGTAAAAGCAAAGAAAATTTACAAATACGAGGTTTGGGCACGTTTGCGTTAAAGACAAGAGATTTTCTAACTAAAACTACTTTTTTGAACGATAGTTCCTATGGCAGCCATATGATATAGTCATCCGACCCGGCCAGTTCCGACAAATGTGCTGCGTCTTTGTACCAAAAGGCTTTTTTTGGTTAAGATAGCTTTAAAACTAACGGAGGAGATAGCATAGAAATAGACGGACATGGCTATATCAACTCAGCTCGTAATGCTGATCATGTAATATACAGTTGTATATACCCTCTACAAGGGTATAAAAATGAGTTAAAAAGCAGTAAAATTAACTTAATCTGCAATTGAAGTCACGAAAAGGATTTTAGGAATCACGGACTTTGAGGCTACGGATGAAGTGCAAGTTATTTAAAATTTTTTGAGCTGCTGAGAGACAATGTAGAAATAAACGCGCTAGTTCGATCAACTCGTGTTATCGATCGACTGTAAACTCGACCCTGGCAAACAGAAACTATCGGATAACTTCATTGCCAGCTTGCCATGAAGCTTTGGTGCTTCGACTGCCCCCTTACACCTCTTCCCTACAAACAAAAACTTCATGAGGAACTTAATGAAGTTAGCTTCACCGTGTAAATACGGACTAATACAGGTATGGCACTCAGCCAACAAAAACAACAAAGCGTTGATTACACTGTGCAACACTAAAAAGTTGATCGAGTCGAGACTAAAAAAAATTCCGAAAGGGTATGATGGTAGTACAAAAATATTCGCTGAGTTTGGTCTGGTTAGCTGCCGTTTTCTTTTTATTGAACTTTAAAGCTTTCAGCTTCGGATTGGGACTTGCAACTCCATATCTCGTAAACTATTTGCAATTTCGCTTTGACGTCTTAGAGGAAGTTGTTGCTCTTGGCTTGGCTTACAAAACATTTCTATGTAGCAAGTCATAAAAGTCACATCTACATTGTACTCAAAATTACAAAAATTTCGAAAAATCATAATGTTTTCCCTTATTTTGTACTCTTTTTCAACTTTGTCTTGAAAACTGTAACGAATTTTACTAAGCAATGCCGTACAAAAACGTAGCTAAGACTTATATAAACAAACGGTTGGAACATACCAACTTCATTCAATTGGTCTTTCATATAGCATGAAGAATTATAACCAAAATTCGAAAATGGCAATTTTTGGTAGCAATTGGCTGACACAGTCAAAAAATTCGATTACTTTGTCTTAAAACATTAAAATAGTAAAAATACATAGCTTAAAAATTATAATTAAAAAATTTAATTTTTTTACTTTTTTTTCGGAAATATTCGTTTTTTTAGAGTTTTTATGACAGTTGTAAATGCGTGTTGGCCTTTAACTATGTGAAAGGTTAATTAAATGAAGTTGGTTCGTTCTAATGCTTTGTTTATTTAGTTACAACTTTGTATTATATTACTTGTCCAAATTTGTAGCGGGTTTCAAGATGAAGTTTAAAAACTGTAACAAAATGGTAAAATCTAGGGTTTTTTTTAACTTTTTTCATTTTGAGAATGAAGATGTAATTTTTTTGATTTGCTACAAAGAAATGTTATGTAGGCCAAACTCAGAGCAAGAAGTTTGCCAAAGATATAAAAGCAAAATTCAAAACAGTTTAACGGATATGGAATCGTAAATCCTACTCTGAATCGAAAAAGTTAAAAGTGCAATAAAAAGAAAGCGGCAGCTAATCAGACCAAACCCAGACAGGGTTTTTATACAACCATCATACCATTTCAGAATTTTTCAACTTTCCACTTTTTTCAGTTCAACAATGTGTCACAGATCACAAATCTAGAAAACCCGACAAAACATTATTCCTGTTATTGAAGCGATTTTTGTTCTTAGGCGTCAAGAATTAGCTTTGCGAGGTCAGCGAGATAGCGGAAAATTACAAAACGATTTCTCGTGACCAAATGGGAGAAATTTGAGAGCTTTATTAAAGTATTCAGCCAGGGGAGACCCACTTCTTCGAAGCCATTAAGAAGGACCAGGAAAACGGAATAAATACAAACGGAAATCATCGATGCATTCTATAGAATAGCGACTCAAAAGGTTGTGGCTAATACCCTTGATCCGCTGGCAAACATTCAACATCATTTTCAAAAAGTGTATGTTTCAAAGTATAAAAGGATAAATGTTGTGACAGTGACTTGATCATTCGCACCTGAATGAACCTTTATCTCTTATGTGAAAATAGAAAGAACGAAAGCAGCAAACTATTTGTCAATTTTGTCTGAGGTGATCGCAAGATGTGGCTACGATTGTGCAGAAAAAACGGCTGCGCAAAGATTTTTTGGAGTTTGTCCCAACAGTCTCTACAAAAGGTACAAATTTAACAATCTTTTAATAAAATCAACTTAATATAATGTAATTATGATCAGGTTAAATTATTGATCAAAAATCTTCCACGTTGCTGACTTGATATTTCATTTTTGATTGATCAAGGGTACGATGGGGCAAGAAACATGTATGGAAAAAATAATGATGCTCAAGCAATCATACTAACTAATTACACAGTCCACCACAAAATTTTGATACCAACGAGACCAACAAAGTTTGGAAGGTGTCTGATTGGCTAATGTTTTCTTGTAATGGACTCCTAAAGTTTTGAGAATTCTTTTGAAAAACGGTTTTGTTTTCAAGTCTATATCTCAAACTATCTGGATTTTTACTTTGATGTCTTCAGCAAATTGGTGCCTCCATAACCAGGCCTACAAACCTCTTTTTTGGACCAGCTCAAAAAAGTACTGCACGAAAACGTAAAAAATATCAACTTTTTCCATTGATTTTTTTTCTGGTTTTACTTTTATATTGAAAACTGCCAAAAATTCAATATATATTCATGAAAACAATTTCATTATAATTGCTTTCATTGATTTTTACAGTTCACAATTGATTAAAGTAATGATTGTAAGGAGAGACAGTTCGCAATCATGCATTCTTTAGCGAAACGCTTGCTGAAGAAAGAATCGGGAGATCCTTAAAAGGTGTTGGAAGCTTGATTTATTTTGTCATGTTTGTGGCTTTTATGTATCCAAACGTGCATATGACCTCAAAAACATACCAAAATTTAACCTCACCGCCGTACATTCCATATTATACTGAACAACCAGACTTGTTTGATCGTTTGTGGATTGTTGAACAAAAAACAAGAACGAATGCCATTTGGTACGCCGGTCATATGGACAGACCCAAATTGACATGCTAAAGAGAAGTGGGATAAACAGAAAAAAAATGTTGAAGAAAATTTTCGTTCCTGGTCCCTATGCTTCACTTCCACAGCAACATTCGGATGCAGATCCACCACCTTTAGGTGTCCGAGTCCGGATACAATAACGGTAATGACAGAGCTGAACAATCCCAAAGACGCAATGTTTGGGCCAGACGAAGAAGACGATGGATGGATTGTCTAAACGCAACTCTAAATTTTTATCAATATAGTTAATTTTACGAGTTTTATTTAAACTTTTAAAAGTTTCTAGTTCAAAATATTATAAAAGAATAATCTTATGAAATTTTTATGTTCATAAAAAATTATCGCTTTTTTCGTATCTACATTCTCGGAATAAACGCCATATTGAATTGGTGGCGGTTTTCAAGATAAAAGCAAAAATCGTAAAAAAAAAAGAACAATGGAAAAGGTGGATATTTTTTACATTTTTTTTGATTTTGAGCATGAAGACTTTTTTTTGAGCTGGTCTACTAGAGCTACTAAAATGCTGAAGACAATGAATTAAAATTCAAAATGGTTTTTGAGATTTACATACAAGGTGGTCCATTTAAAAATTGGTATTTAATTTTGCTATAAAAAAAAAACACTCGACATTATTCAAAGGTTGGACATTTATTGGAAAGGTTGGTTCATGTCATTCATTTATGAAAAACCTTTTCGGTCAAATGACCACCACGGCAGACTTGGCAGTAGCCCAGCCCATTCGATCTACCCAATTTTTTTTGAACATTTTTGATGGTTTCGGCACGTATGTCATCAAAAGCAACTCTAATCTCGTTCTTCAACTCATCAATTGTTTCAGGATTGTTTGCATAACATTTGTCCTTGACTGCTCCCCAAAGATAATAGTCCAACGGTGTCAGATCACAGCTTCTGCTACGGCCACGGTGGCTCCTTCTTTATTTTCAAAGAAAAATAGACCAACGATGCCTCGAGACCAAAATCCGCACCAAACAGTGACACGTGGCACGACGACGATATGCGGATTTTCTGTGCGTTAGATGCGACAATTTTGTTTCTTAACATAACCACCGAGGTGGAAATGTGCTTCATCCGAAAAGTTGATTTTTCGTAAAATTCACCATCTTCGGAAAAACGATCTTCCGCCCAATTTACGAACTGGAGTCGAGGACTCACCACTTGGGAAATATATTTTTAATATTTCCCAACTTTCTTCAAGCGAGTAGCGATACATTTCGTAAATGTCAAAGTTTTTACTAAATATTAGTCGCTTTCCGAATGACATTTGACGTTTTTAAAGTCAAATTATGAATAGTTGAAATTCCAATTCCATTAGATGGACCACCCTGTATAATGTACTTATGATCAGGTAATGTTATTGGAGAAGCTTGGTGGTCGAAAATCTTCAACGTTGCGGTCTTAAAATTTCATTTTTGATTGGTCAAGGGTACGATGGAGTTACCAATATCGTACCAGCACTAGAAACACTATAGAAACAGTCTATTGTTTGTTTAACACACCTAAAAGAAAGTGAATTTTGTAAAGTACTATCAAACAATCCAATGAAATCTTAAGAACAAAAACTGTGAAAAAATTAAATCTAACAAGATGGGCTTAAAAAGATTTGGGCCGATTTCTCATCTTCTACATAGAGCTATTTATCACAGAAACTTACAAATAGCAGAGAAAATTGTGAGCTTATTTGACACATAGCAGCTTTCTGGAAGGAGAGAAATCGGCCCTTAGCATTATTTCCATTTCTCTAGGAAGCCTTGATTGACATGAGACTCACGGAAAAAGACTAAAAATGTAAAAAACGGTTTGGACTTTGAATTTTATACTTAATCTTGTTTATCGTCGTTGTTTATCTATCGTTGTCGTTGAGTCGCGAATTTTAAAAAGTTAATTAAGATTTTCTTTAAGCCATTAATTTGCCTAAAATTAGCTTAGAAAGCTATCGCAGATTCGGGCAAATGAAGATAAGATTACCAAAATCTACGAAACTTCAATTCAATTCGAATCCAGAAGTTGAAAGCATAGAAGTTAAGTTTCGGGTTACGACTTTAAATCCATTTCTGTACGTCTACATAATAAACATATTTTGGAAGGATTTTTGGCGCTCTACAAAAACGTTTCAGCCGATATTGACAAAGGGGAAAATAAATTTATAAAAACTATTGAATTCTGCAATAGATCTAAAAACACTTTATCTCTGAATTAACAGTACATACCCGACTTGAAGCATGACTTGCCCGGCTCCTGGCTATCACAGGCTTTCTTGTCGCTGGTCAAAGGCAAAAGTTCGCGTCCGAAATCATCCAACATGCGTAAACGTCCGCCACGGAAGGAACGCAAGTCACGGGCAGCTTCCTCGCTGAAATCACACACACACACACACAGCATCAGCTCAGTTGGCTAGAAATGTATTCTTAATTATTTACACCCACCTGGAGCCATATACCGGTGAGGCATCCACAAAATGTGTAACCTTGCTCATTTGTTTGCCATAACTTAGCTGGCAGTCGGCACTGGGCACCAGAGATAAGCGTACCAAGTTTAGACAGCGCACTCCAAAGGCTCCATAGAAATCGTCATCCGGCTCCACGGGAATAGGTAGGCAGGCAAAGTGCGTCTGCTGGGGATTCAACATGACCTTGCCGCCAGGTGAACAGCATTGCACCAAATCACCATTCTCCAAACGCACCGAAGAGGTCTGAGAAACATCGTGGGCCAACAATTGTCCGAATTGCATGACCAAAAGATTATGCTTGGCATGTGGACGATCCACATCGGCTAATAGATGGCGTGAGATTTGACGTGCACTTGTCAACGGCGAGCCATCGATGGCCGAATGAGCACGTGGTGTCCAAATACCATCCTCATATGCAGGCGGCAAAAGACGCTCCATAGGCTGACCAGCAGAACCCCAAAGTGAACGTTCCGGCAAGGGATTGTTGCAGGTGCCATCGAGACTACGGTAAGGGGATTGTATATCCCGACAGATGGGTGCACGCGGACAATGCTGGCCCAGCGGTGTTTTGGTAAACTTGACGGGGACATTGTTGGTAATGAAATCATCAATGGGCACCTGTTCCTTCTTGCCAAAAACTTGGGTGGTGATGACCTGTTCCAGGGCACTGTTGGACAAGGCGGAATTATGTAGATCATCTTTGGCAGTGGAATGAAAAACAATGCCGTGGGTAAAATCGGGCAGACCACGATGTACTGGCATCTGGGCAATGTTATGCATTAAATGTTGAAAATTGCGACGGGCCTCCTCCAAAACATCGGGAGGAAGAAAGGACGGCAAATCAACCAAACGACGCTCCTTATCAGTGTTATGGGCGGCCGTATGATTTTGTCCCGTCTGACAGCAATAACCAAATTTACCCGCTGGAAGATCACAAATTTGAGGTTTTTCATGGTTTTCCATGCGAACATGAGCGGGACATTGGATTTGGGGTACACATTTAACACCAACGGTACATTTCGGACATTTTGTTAAAAGTCCGCTGGTAGCTAAGGAGGGGAAAAGGAGAAGAACCGTTAAAAAAAAATAGTGGAAGTATGTGTGTATGTATATGTAAGTGGCTGCTTGTAATTATAACTGTAGCTTACCCACATCAGCCCCAACTTTCTTTGTGGTCTCGGTAGAAGCCGGAGTGGTGGTGTGTTCATGCTCTTCAAACTCATTATTTTTTCGCAAAGAATATGCCGAAATTTTATAAAATAATAAAATAAGATATAGTAAAAGAGCCGTATGTAATAATCGACGCATTTTTCTTAATTCTTCACACAACTACTCTCTGACTGCAACTCAACTCGATCTCTTTCTCTGCAATTTGAACTCAACTTCTGTACGGTACATTTAGCCAGAGTTGCCAATTTAGCTAATTTCCCGCCATTTCTGGAGTTTACGAGTGCCGTTCAGCGTTGCCAATTTAGCTATTAGACAAATTTCCATCAAAATTTGTGCAAATTATTTGCCCGAGGGACCTTAGCTTTAAATATGCTAAAAACTGGCATATTTAAATAGCTAAACAATGTCAAATAATTAGCTAGGCAGTATATAAAGCCAAAAAAAGATAGATTCTTTGAAATCGCCATAGTGCCTATCAATTTTAGATATTTATGTGGCATTAATTTTATTCTTTTGCCATATAAAATCAAAATTATATATTTTGTGATTTACATTCCACCCTAAAGGCCTCTAAGCAGTTGTGAAGTAACGAGAGGTTAAGTCAAAATCTCATACAAAATATGAGATCTTTGTTTTACTTCCCGTTACTTCACAACTGCGTTTTGGGCTTAAAGTAAAAAGTAGTAAAGTTAGCTACAGTAATTACTTCACAACTGCGTACAGAGCTGTACAATGTAAACGAGGGTTTTTGGTTTTATTTACACACTATTTACACGGCTTTACTATTTACACAAGGCTTAATACAAACAATGGGCGTATTCAGCAGATAATTCCGATAAGCGATTTCTGATTTACGATTTGCGATTTCTAAGGAGTCTCTGCTGAATGACATTGATTGCTAAGTTTTAGGCATTTTCTGGCTTTAGTACATTTGTGCAAAACTATATTCGAACTTGGAAAATGTAAGCTTTAGTTATAAAAACATTTGACACTGGACATTAAAAATAAAAGCACCAGCCAAGGTACCACCAAGTGGGAGTTTTTTTTAGTGAAATGGAAGAAATCTTCGCTGAAGACCGAACCGTCTCTGGCTGCCAAACCATTTCTCCATTTGTGACCGACGATGAAAACGAAGAGCAGCATCGCAAATTAAAAGGTGTTGTAGAAGAGACTGTGCCTTTCCTGGGTAAAAATAGCTAAATTGGCAACACTAACAGCGTGCTGTTATTTTTAAAAATAAATTAGCGGCGCGGGAAATTTTAGTTTAACATCGTGCTGTTAAGCGACCTTAGAATGCTGTTAACAGAATATAATTATGCAACACAAAACTGAACCCAGACAGCAATAGCGTGCAAACAATCAAAGTAGCTCACCCAGCTAACGAAAAATCATATTAAAATTTATTGTTTAAACATTATTTAAACTTTAACGTCTTCTTACACACATTTTACAGCACTGGCTCGTTTATCGATAGTTATCGCCCTGGCGTTGCCACCACGTTCAGCTGTCAGTGGCGTCCGCCATATTGTCAGTGATGAGCAACGCCAGAAAATCGCTTTGTACAGTGGCTCGCTTCGTCCGTCATGCTGTGAAAATAGTGAAAAAATTAAGTGAAATACACTAAATTAATTAATAAAATTATGTGCAACATGTACAGCAATGGTCTGGTGATAAGACGCGTGTGATTGTGCCAGCTTATCAAGTGTTTTAGCAGCTTAAACGGCCTGGCGAAAAAAAGTAGCAGCAGCAGACAGACAGACAGACTTGCTTGCATACACTTCAAATTCGTTTCGTTCGTATACCGAGCTTGCTGCCGCCGCCGTCGTCGTTGCCGCTGCCCTGTCCCTGTCTTTTCACGCGAGTTCGTTTTTGAGTATATATAGCCAGAGTCTATGGACGGTCGTCAATGCGTGAATATTCTTCTATATGTGTAAGTGTGAGTGTATGTGTGTGTGAGTGCGATTTATAGTTAAGAAAAATCATCAAAAAAAAAAATAAAAAATCCCACGAAAAGAAACGATTCTCCCCCCCTTGAAATTGTCAAAAGTCCAGCGGGACAGAGCCACATCCTTGCATCATCAGCCCTCAAAAGAATAACCAAAAACGAAGCATAAACGAAACGAGACGACAAACGTCAGCAGCAAAAGCAAAACGCAAACTAATACAATTGCCAATGGCCAGGCCAGGTCAGAGAAACCAGCGGATAAATATCTTTTAACAATTGCCGCCGCCACAATAACAGTGCTGTAAAAAACGTGAAAATTCGCAAAAAAAAAAAAAAATATTGTACATAATTACTAAAAGCAAAAAAAAAAAACAGAAAGCAAAAAAAAAATCATTACTGACAAAAAAAAACTAATAAAGCGAGAGCGAGCGAGAGCCATATATGCCAAATGGACCCCTGGCTCTGGCTCTCAGTTTAGCAAGTGCAAGTGAGACGGAGATGGCATGTGCGTGTACGATAGCCGCCAAATGTAAAGAGAGCGAGAGAGTCACGCTAGGGTTGTCAAGGCATGACAATTTTTCGTACGCGGCAGAATAAGATTGTTTTTGTTGTTGTATTGGTTAGCAGCAGCAGCGCACTTTTCTCTCCGAATTCTGCAATTTTCCAATAAATTCAATACATTGATGTGTGTGTTTGTGTTTGTGCGTGCGTTTAAATGTTTGTCAATCCCCCATAAATCCCTATGCAAACTAATAAAAGTCTTTCCGCTAACTTGCAGCTAACAACATAACCTCAAACTTGTCGCTGCTGCAGTCGTCGTCATCAGCGTCAACGTTGTTGTTGTTGTTGTTGTTGGTGGGTTTGCTCTAGGTTTGAGCCATGAATGAGAAAATAAAATCGCCCTCCGCAACGCCCGCCTCAGCAGCAGCAGCTGGTCCAACTGCCCCAGCAGCAGCTGCAGCAGGAGGCGGCAGCGGTGGAGCTGCAGGTGGTGCTACACCGCCCACCTCGGGCCCGCCCACGCCCAACAATAATGGCAACGATCCTAACGCCGCTCCACATCCTTATGGCGCTCCTCCGGTACCTACGGCAGCTGGTGGAGCTCCCCCAGATCCTAATGCTGTCATGCACTATCATCATTTGCAACAGCATCCGCCACCACCGCCTCATATGTCACATCATGGTCCACCCCCGCCAGGTGCTGGGCCAGAGCATGCGCCTGGCTCGAAAGATGAATATGGAGCACCTGGGGCGGCCGCCCATCTGCCACCCCCACATGCGCATCCCGCCTACGCGCGCTATCACACCGGCGACCCCAATATGGATCCCTATCGCTATGGGCAGCCACCGCCAGGTGGCAAGCCCCAACAACAGCAGCAGGGTGGCTCGCCAAATCGTCCGCCCCAGCAGCAGCAGCAGCAGCGCTATATACCAGGACAGCCACCACAGGGTCCAACGCCCACATTGAATTCGTTGCTTCAATCTTCGAATCCGCCGCCGCCTCCTCAGCATCGCTATGGCAATAGTTATGATCCGCAGCAAGCGGCAGCGTCAGCAGCTGCGGCGGCGGCAGCTGCAGCCCAACAACAACAACAGCAGCAGCAACCGGGAGCACCCCCACCACCTGGACATGGACCGCCACCGCCGCCACAACATCAGCCTTCCCCCTATGGTGGACAACAAGGTGGATGGGCACCACCGCCCAGACCCTACAGTCCACAAATGGGACCGTCGCAGCAGTATAGGACGCCACCACCGGTAAGTGGAAGGGAAAGCGGAAGAGCTTTTTTTATTTCTCATTTTGACATTGACACTGATTTCTGATATCAACGACCTCACCGTCACACACACACACACACACAACCAAGTTGCCTTTATGCTTAGCTATCTTCACCTACTCATTCCTCTGGTTGTTGCCGGCAGAGGGGCTCGTCACGTTTTTGTGCACACACATACATATGTACATACGTACGTACTTGGGGAGGCTGGCACTGTAAATATGTATGCAGTTACGTTTTAAGGTTTCGTCTTGGTCGAAAGATTTACCCACCAAGTCAAGTTGTCCTGCCTTACAGACACACTGACACACATAAAACATATTCCGCGAGCCGGCACTTGCCGCCGCCGGAAAACAATAACAACAAAACATGAAAAGGCCACAAAATACATACAAAAAAAAATACAGAACAACAACAACAACCCAAAGGCAAAGAAGAAGCAAAGTTTGTACACAAAATGTGTTGAGGCTTCACTTGCGCCAAACCCGAAACCCACTCCACACTTTACCAACAACCATCGACATAAAAAATGCCCTCCCCATCTCACTCACTCACTCCCTATTGGCAATTGTTGGCGGAGGGCGGGCGGGCGGCCGGTTGTTGTTACTTGGAGTGGAGTTGATAAACTGAATTTAAACTGAAATTTTTTACAAAATACTTTTTTTTTAGTATTTTATTAAAAAAAAAATTGAACCGAAGCGAAATCCTCAACAGTATAAACAAATTGAAAATGTTATACTTTTTTCTAAAGAATGAAATTTTTTACATTTTTAACTCGACATTTTTTAAATCCCTCTCTTATTAGCCTGAATGAGTTTAAATGCTTAATAACCATTTGCAATTCGTATTTGTTTAAACTTTTGTTTTGTCGAAATGTTTAGTGGGTCGATTTCTAATAGGGACATGCTGCAAAGATGTTAAATCTCGTACTGGTAAAGGTTTAGACTCAGGAGTATGTTGGATGTTAGATATTAGGTGTGCTCAATGTGATTAGCCTCTAACTTACTTCTTTTTCATCCCTCACCAAATGGTGAACTATTTTGCAACTCGATGTTAGAAAAAGTCAAAAATTTTGCAATCTGTAAAATTTTGCAGAAGGTTCGGTCCGGGGTTTCGAACCCGTTGTAAAGACTAAGGTTCGGTTCGCGGACCGGTTCCTGGAACCCCTGAACTCAAGTTTTTGGTTCGAACCTCGGTTCGCTTGAACATAAAAGAATAGTTTCGATGTATTCCATGTGTAGAAAACTCTGGATCAAAATTAATTTTTAAAAATAATCAGGCCTGTTCTCGTTTCCACATTCGATTGATCGGAATTAGTAAGAATTGTGATTTCCCAAAAAGGATTAAGGAATTCAGTTGAAATGTTTTGTCATCAAGAGTTTCGAATGAAGATAAATGGTAATTTTGATCTAATAGCCGAAAAATACAGTCGGTTTTTGGAAGCGGGAACCTTTAAGAATTCCGATTCCGCATGATTTGATCGAAATAGGAAACAGGAGCAGGCCTGAATATTCTTTATTTCAATAATGCAATTGTAATTATCGAATTCAATAGCTGAAATTTACAACTTTTGAGAACTGCTTAGTTAATGATCATTAATAAAATCTTCCAAAAGCTGTTCATCTATACTAGCTCTTAGATTAGAAAGATCAAACTTAAGTGTTGAAAAGGCTCGTTCAACTGATACCTGAGTTGCTGGAACAGCAAGTATAGTTAAGGAAATATCTTGTTAGTCCTTGTTTTTTGACCTTTCCAAAATTTTAAGACATTTGTCGATGAACTGAAGAGTTAGTAAACGTTCGCACATTAGGTAGATTAGGTAGGTTAGTCTAGCACTATTTTTTAAAATTTTCCATATGCAATAGATTTCAAATAGTGTAAGTACGGAGTTTCTTATAAAGTGTGCGAACTCTAGTAATGTCAAACTGAACTTCCCTAAAAAATATCGTTATCTACTAAATTTAGCACAATGAACTGTAATTATAGAGTCCTCCATGGAATCTATTGAGGTTACTTGAGGTTACTACCTCTACTACAAATCAAGAAATGCTTTTGATTCACATGAGCAACATTCATCAACATTACATTCTTCATAGTTGCATTCCATTTCTGCTCTGCTGTTGTCATTTAAAAGTTATCCTGCTCGAACCATCTTCGATCCATTATCGACGGTGATAGTATAAATCTAAACTAAAGAAATGTCGTAGGATTGGAGAACTTCTTGAATGATAGCAGTCAGATACAAGGAATTGCTACATTTCCTTGTGTGTGTCGTTAGGCAAGCTACTTATTTTTGTGAACCGAACCAAAAAAAAGAAAAAGTGGTCCGGTTCGGGTTCAGGTTCGAGGAGACAAAAATATCTCCTATATATATAATATATATATAAAATCGGATCCAAAAAATCCCGAACCGGTTCTTAGGGATTCGGTTTGGGACCGGTTGGCAGCCTTGCTTTTAATAGTAAAATAAATTTTTTAAGAATGTTTCATAAACCTAGGTCAATAGTTGTCGGTATTAAAGGCAGATTTAGGTAATATAGCCGAATATTGGTCTTCAGTGATGGCTTTTAAGATGGTATACGCCCTTAAGGCACGAAAAATTTTGTATTGTACACAAGGCTGCAAACCTCTCAAATTTTACAGAAGATTCGGTCCGGGGGTTCGAACCCATTGTAAAATCCAAAACAAAATAGTTTTACTTTCGTTTTATTAATTCTACGTAGGTAATAAAATTTATATATCTCTCTATTCATTTACTTAATCATAATATTCAATAGTTAATTTATTGTAATTATCAAATCCATCATGACATTAACAATTTTTAGGAACAGCTTAGTTTAAGCATTATATCTTACAGGAGCTATTCATCTATACCTGCTCTTAAATCAGAAAGAACAAATCTAAGTCTTGAAAATGCTCGTTCAACTGATAACTGAGTTGCTGGAACAGTTAGTATAGTAAAGGCAATATTTTTTAAGTCTTCGTTTTTATGACCTTTCCAAAATTCTAAAACATTTGTCGATGTATGTAATGTATGTACTCTTTGACAATTTCCAAAGAAATCTATAACATCATATACAGCTTTTATATTTGATATTTGGTTTTTTATTGTTTTTATTGCTTTCATAAGCTGCAGTTGCTTTGCAACTGTTTTTTGTAAGCAAAATAATAAATCTCAGGTCTGAGAATACTGCAACCAATATTGGTACTGATCTCATAGTAGAAGAATGTTTGTCGGGGCACTTAGATAGTAATAAACAATGATTTGCTGAAGATTTAAGAACAATTGTTCGGCGTGAAAACCAAGCGTAATATAAATCACTTGGTGTAGTAATTGTGATCTATACTGTCCGTTCAAAGCCAAGTTGATTAATCATATGGTCAAACGGTTTCTTTCCGTATAATCATCATCATCATACTTTATCTTGTCACTTTACATCAAAAATTATTCACGCTTAGTTAGAAATGCAATCGCTTATAGTAAAATCTCCAGAGATTTCCAATATGTATCGTTGAATAAATTAATTAAATTGGTGAACCGAACCTCATTTTTCGATAAAGTCGGTTCGGGTTCAGGTTCGAACCCCGAAAAACACCGAACCGGTTCTTAGGGGTTCGGTTCCTCACCGGTTTGCAGCCTTGGTTGTAGAAGTAAAATGCAGTTTCTAAGGCATCCATTAAGCCCAGTTTCATTATCTTGGATCAATATTTGTCGGAGTTATTAGCAAATTCAGGTCAGTTATTTCTCCTCGTTTCGCTCTGCTATAAAAATAACAAATTTGAACAATTTTAACTTGATTTTAAGCTCCAAATTCTCCACAATTCAAAAGCGAATAAATTTAATTCAAGTTCGTTTGAACTCAAATTATTTGTTTTACTTTTATCTGTGTTAAATCTTGAGATTAAGATATTCATGCTGGAATTTTTACGAGAAAAATCAAAGGAATGAAATATTTCGCAAAAAAAAGTATTATTTGATTCTGTTATGCAGCATTTCCGCTGGTCCCTAAAAAAAGTGCGGGATCAGTCGGGACGGGATTGAATTGAAAATTATTGGTCGGGACGGAATGGTATTAGTGTAGGGGAAAAATTGCGGGACCCGAGAAAACAGTGCGAGATCGGGCGGGACGGGATTGAATTGAAAATTGTTTGTCGGGACGGTACGGGATACAGTTGGTGGACGGGAACGATATCTGTAGTATATACTACGTTTAAGCTAACAGTATAGAGCTCGAGAAACATTGATGTTTTAAAAGTCTGACAATTACATTTACGAAGTACTTAAATTGGAAATTAATCGGGAGTGACACAGAAATCACTAGAGATTTTGGTATCAATTTGAATTGTACAACCTCATATGTAAAGTGAAAAGTATATCTTCGGTTGCTAGATCAGTGGATGGTGAATTTATGCGATTTGGAACCAACTGCTCAAATCTACTTGGCTTTGAACAGTCGGTTTAAATTCGCTTTACTTTCGATATCTGATCTAGTAACAGATCTGTTTTGTGCCACTTCAGATATAAATTCAAGCAGTTTCAATTTGAAATACAATCGTTTATACGAAAATCACTAGTGATTTCTGTGTCACCCCTAAATATATTTATTATAATAGATATATCTATATATCTTCTATCTTTGTATGTGCTAAACAACCACTTATATCTCAAGAACGGCTAGACGGTTTCTGGAGATCTTTGATATATAGGATTTCTATCCGCTCCGAATAGCAGAATATCAATTAAAAACTCGAAAAAAGCCTATCGGTCCAAAAAAAATCTCGAAAATGTGCCAAATGTTATGATCGGATGTGTTTCAGAAATCTTTAGAGATTTTGCTACTAGATTAGACGACAAAAGTTGGGCGATTTGAAACCGACTGCTCAACGCCAAGTAAATTTAATGCGTACGGTTTTACCGACCTATGATCTAGTAGCCGACCTAACTCCTATCGTTTCACATATTAAGTTTTCCTAGTTTAGTTCTAAATCAAATCGTTTGTACGAAATCTCTAGAGATTTCTAGAACCCATCCGAATAGTTTAGATTTTCATCAAGATTAAATAATTGGCAATTGTTAACGGGTACCAATCGGTCAAACAAAATCGCGAAATTTAAAAAATTTTATAATAAGTTTAACTTATCTGGAAGATTTAATAGTTGGCAATTGTCGACAGTTAAATAGGAGGAGTAGGCCAATCGGTCCAAAAAAATCGCGTCACATTGATAAACATTTGAAAATAAAAAATAACTGCTGCTAAAAACAGTTAAAGCCTAGTACTGAGGGCGTTCGAATTTTCCTTTCGTCAAATGTAGTTCACATAAATAGAAACACTTTTAAAAAGCACATGAGCATCAAAGCAACAGTATTATATATAATTAGAAACATCTTGGCTTTGCTTGGCTTTGCTTTGATCCGCATGACGAGCTGAGTTCATATAGCCATGTCCGTCTGTTTCTATGCTATCTCCTTAACAGTATTAAAGCTATCTCAACAAAACTTTGCACGAAGTTTTTTTGTTACAAAGACGCTGCACATTTGTCGGACACGGCCGGATGGGATGACTATATCATATAGCTGCCATTGGAACTATAGGTCGAAAAAGTACTCCCTTAAGGCCCTTAAAATTTTAGAATTCAATTAAATTTTTTTTAAAGCTTACACATCACAAATAAAAACGTACCATCATTATCAACTACATTTTCCAAACCCCGTGGCTGAACTTGTGATCATGCCAAGAATTTTTTGGGAAATATACAATACTCCAGGCCTGCTAGGAATGGCGCGACCAGTGAGATAAGTCTGCCGCTTCTTAATTGCTAATTCTTTTGCGATCGTTTTTTTAAATTCTCTTACTTATCCGGTAAGTCTTTCCAAGGGCGATGAACTCCGGCATGGCGGCAAGCTGATCTCCAAGACTTTGCCTAGGCCTTCTGCTTCCTCTTTTTGTTCTCCAAAATGCATTTGTTTTACTCAACAGGGTCTATAAGCAAATGTTCCTCAGCCACAGAAAAGTTATTCGCTCTTGGTCTTTTTGATGATTTACTTTGATTCATCATCGCAAGCAATTTTATTCAACTATTTTGCTAAATAATTACCAGTAACAATAATAGCATTGAAAACCAATAAAACAACAAACAGCTGTTCGTTGACAAGTTCTAGTCACACTAGCTTAGCGATAGCAATGAATCGATATCGGGTGAAACTGTCGTGGAGAAAGCCAAAAGACTTAACCTCAGGTCCATTTTCCAGTTACAATCAAAATAAACGACACGAGTGTCTAACCTAAGAAATTTATAGCCAAAAAGAAACTTCTAAATAATTTGAGCAACAATGATCTCTCTGGGGATGTTGCAACATATCAAACAGAAGGGATTAGTGCACAAATCAAATTGGCCACTTACAAAGTAGCAAACAACAAATCATTAAAATACTGGTGGAACGATAACTACCTAGTTCCAAAGATACATAATGCCATTGAACAGTCAGACATACATTGTATAGACTTGATATGGATAACAGGACACAAAGGAATTAGTATAAATAAAAAAGCAGATTTAGCTGCTCAAAAAGAGTTTACGTTAGGCGACATCTTAGATATAAAGTTTAGTATCGGAGAAGCAGTCCGCATAATAAGAAAAGAGGCATTTACATGTTGGAACCATCATCACATAGAAACCTCCCTTGTGAAGGAAAGCTTTTTTGCCAGTCTTTTTCCAAACAGGCTAGAGACATTAAAGTAATAAACAGACTCCGCACAGGGCACACCTATTATAAGATATTTTTGCACCAAATCAAAAGAGTGTCTTCAATTATCTGTGATATCTGCAATGTAGCTGAATCAGCTATTTTCAAATGTCAGAGATTCACCTCGCTAAGGAAAAAATTTAAAATTTCCAAACACTACACTAATTTCACTTATATTCTAATGTCCAAAGAATTACTTCATTACAGAGAACTGGCCAAATTTATAAGATAAGCTAAACATGACATATAATTAAAGTTAAATTAATAAACAAGTTCTGTTGAAATTCGTGGGTTTTCCACCGGCCAAGCTCCTTATGCATCGAAAGTTCCACGCGCTCTTTCGAAATCGATAACTGCACTACTGAAGATGCGACCAACAAAACTATCAACCCTGTGTGTTGATTAAAGCCAAAAAACGAGGCTTTGATGTGAAACATGATGCTAAATTTAAGGGCTTAATTTCAAAATCACAAGCTCTCTCAATGGTATATAAATCAGCAATGTCAATCTTTCAAAAGAAGAAAACTAACAGGGAGTAGAAATACCAAGAACAAGATCACTTTCTGCTGTGTTATTTCTTTTTTTCTGTAAGTCTTGATTATTTTCCATAGAAAAATGAATGCAAAAACAGTTTCCCCTACTTTTCCCGCTCTGTTAACCCACTGTTAAGTCGCTGTCAAGTGACAGTTAAGTCACTGACAAGTCACTGCTTAGTCACTGTTAAGTCACTGATTAGTCACTGTTTTCCCTCTTTTTTCCTCTTTCCACCTATTTCCCAGTCTTTTTTCAGCACTTCACAAAACAACAACACAAAATAAGCATGAAGTCAGCGTCACGTGACGCTAAAATCAAATTTTTTACAGGCAGAAATTGTAATTTCAACCGTGAAATAGCAAAAAGTAGAAATAATTTAAAACCCTCTCTTTCTCCCCTCGTCCCCTACTGTTCCCGCTCTATTAACCCACTGTAAAGTCGCTGTCAAATGACAGTTAAGTCACTGTCAAGTCACTGCTTTGTCACTGTTTAGGCACTGTTAAGTCACTGATAAGTCACTGTTCCCCCTTTTTTTAACTCTTTTTTTCTCTTTCCACCTTTTTCCCAGTTCTTTTTCAGCACTTTACAAAACAACAACACAAAATAAGCATCAGCGTCATGTGAAGCTAAAATCAAATTTTTCTACTACTAAAATCTTCCGTACCGAAATTGAAGATGTTTCACATCAAAAGATAAATTAACCTCAGGTCATTCCGAGCGGCAAATTTGTCCGGCCGGTATATAGCCTGAACTTTTGAGAAATTTCGCCTTAAGTCAAAGACAACGACATTATGAATTTCTGTCATCCTGCGGTATTCCCTGCTTTTCACTTTGGCTCGTTGTTCAAAGAGTTGGTTAGCTAACAATCTCTTGATGTGGTTGACCATGTCGAAAGCATTGTCTTATGCTGCTTAAACCCGAAGCAATGGTTGTTGTGGTAGCATAGACGTACTTATGGTTATTCAGAGTTCAGACATGCAGGTCAAATATGCGTATCTGGTATAATATCCCCAGCAGTCTCAGCATTGTGGGATCTGGCCCAATAGCATTTGAGGGCTTTGAGTCTGTGATTGCTCGTCTATGCTGAAGGACAACAGTTTCTCTTATGCTTGTTTTTATCGGCGTGTTAAGGTTGACAGACAAAAATTGCCTGTTTAAGGCTGCGATGCACTTTGCTGGTGTTGTTGTTGTAAAGACTGGGAAGATTCGTAAGTATAGTGTGAAAAGAAAGAAGAGAATAAGGTAAAAATTAATAGACATGTAGAACTAATCTGGTACCAAGTAAAGGAAGGAAAGCTGCCTCGACTGGGCGGGTCCATAAATCTAAGGGAGTGAGTACAGTGGGGTTAAGGGCGCACGCAAAGAGGTGGTTATTAGTGTCATGCCGGTTGAGTCCACAACATTCGAGTTTTTGTTGCTGGCCTGTCCACATCTTTGACCTACGGAAAGCTAGCACAGCAGAGGGTTCTAGAGGTAGCCAACATAGGTACCAAATCTTACCATAATCATTAAACTATAAGGGAAAATGGTTAAGTAAACCTTGTCAAACCAAAATAGTAAATCGAATACCGTTTAGTAGTCCAGATCTGTCAATTGCGCGGGGTTATTGTTTGGTATAAATATAGAAAATATAAATAAAAGATAACAATGTTTGTTTATTGACAACACACGTGATGGAGGGTAAAAAAAATGCACGTTTCTGTGCTAAACCACAAAACCGGTTGTGCCCGCCTTAATCATTCATTTTCGATTTGATTTTGGATGCAAAACCCAGGAAGCATATAATTATTTATGTGTGCATGTCTAGAGACATAGAAATTTGTGAATGACAGAGAGCGCCGCCTTGGTTAGCCAAAAAGTCAATGAACTTTAATAATAATGCGGATGATGATGATGATGAGGAATACGACGACCGCGACGAGTTAGAAAAATATAAACAAAACAACCTACACTCAGGGCTAGACAGAGAGACTATGCGACGCGACCTTCGAAAGCTTTGTTGATGAGATAAAAAAAAAAAAAAAAAACAAAATCATTCCATATCAACCAACAAGAACAAGATGGGGGGAGGGGGAGGGAAAAAAATGCCGGCAAGTGTGACTTACGCGTGCATGCAATAAATACATGCATATGTATGTATGTATGTATGTACATAGGTACTCAACAATGCTAAAGCAAAGAGACAGCAGCGGCAGAGGCAGAGACCGAGGCAGCGGCAAGTAGGCACCGTAATCAAAA
The DNA here is from genome assembly GCA_037044535.1 of Lordiphosa magnipectinata. Taxonomy (NCBI): domain Eukaryota; kingdom Metazoa; phylum Arthropoda; class Insecta; order Diptera; family Drosophilidae; genus Lordiphosa; species Lordiphosa magnipectinata. The sequence goes on along the minus strand of JBAMBO010000704.1, from coordinate 342,788 downwards.
AGGCAGCAATATACCGAAACTTGTTGTTGTTGTCACAGCTGACTCGGACTAAGGCAGAACTGTTGGACGGGGGGTGGAGGAGATGATGGAAACAGCAACCAAAACAAAATAAATAAGTGAGAAACCGCCGCTACAATCGACGAAAGAGGGCTCGACTCTATATATGATGACATGCCATTGAAACGGACATTTTAGTTCACCCTGCGTTGAGTGAGTGAGCGGAATGCAGCTAGAAATCAATTTACTCAACAGGTGCACAAATTTAAGAAATTAAAGATTTCAAAAAGGGGGAGGGGAGAGAAGTGGCTGCCGCCGCTTGCATGTCTTTGTTATTTCGTTTATCTTCTTTTATCGAATGGTTTTTTTTTTGGCTGTGCGGTGGCGGAGTTGTGTATGCTGCCGGTATCTTTATGCTGTGTTTGTGTGTGTGTGTGCGCCTTTAAAGTTTGACCTACAAAAAGTGGAGCGCATAAAACCGTTGCCTTTTGCCCCGTTATTGTCCTTGTGTTGTTGTTGTTTGGTTGGTCTCGCCTGTTTGTTATGTTGTGCCCTTCCTTTTATTGTGTTTATATTGCCTCCTGCCATCCGACTCCTTTCTTTAAGATTTGAGTTCCTTTTTTTTTATTTTTGACAAGGTTATGGCTAAAAGAACTCTTTAAGAATTTAAAATGATTACATATTTGGTACAAAAAAGTACAAATTTAAACTATGTTCCTGACCCTTTACCGTAGCGAAGTTCCATTTGAAGCTCACTTCTGAGTACTTTTGCGATATATCAAATATTTTACAATTGCAAACCGGGTTTGAACCGATAAAGATTCTTAGCGCCTCGAAAGCTTCATTTTTAAGCGCCTCCTCTTGGCGAGCATTCGCGTAGTTAACTCTTTTTAGCCACCAGTTTGTGTTTCGCCCTATTTTCGGATGTTCGCCAAGCATTCAATAAACTTTGGCATGAAGGATTGATTCTTATAAGTTTCAATATCAACTCCGGAGAGTTTTTGGATGTTTTTTTCATATTTTGTATTGTTTTAGTACGTATTGTTATTGTTTAAGTACTTTAGCCAGCGGTGGGCAAGCCCTTGCTCTCATTGCTCTGAGACATTTTTCCGGCAATTGGCCCCAGTCAGTCTCATAATAAACTGCCACGCAATTAACAACAACAAAGTTCATGCGAATCGTAGCATGGCGCCTGCCAGACGCGCACACAGACAGCGCAAAAGCTGCATTTTTAGCGATTTAGACTCTCCGATAACTGTTGTTTTTTCTTTTGTTGTTTCATGCCCACCGCTGTTCTACACATTCACATACACAGTCCTAGGACTACCTCTAGAAAGAATTCGAATGTTGGTCTTCAATATTAAATCGGAGGGCAACGTTAAATATCTAGGTCGTTTATAGTTCGTCCACTCGACTCGAAACAGGCGTGACGAACTTCTCATTTTAATCCCTCTCTTTGGTATAATACCACCACTGCATACAACGATGCTGACATTTCCAACTTATTTGCTGATTTTTTCCAAACAACCTACTCTAAAACTTCAACTCATTACCCTTGTTAATGAAAGTACTGTGTTAGAAAATCTTAAACTTGTAAAAACTTCCTTTCTTTCTGGTCGGAACGAAATTCCTAGCTGTGTTCTCAAGAATTGTACAAATGCTTTATGCAAGACTCCTTCTAAAATTTTTGAATTATCTACACCACAGCTTTTTTTCTGATATCTGGAAGGAATCCTTTATTTTATCACTTCATAAAAAGGAAGTAGAACTGATATTCAGAATTATCGTGGGATAGCAAAACTTTGTGCCATACCAAAACTTTTTGAATTGGTTATATATATAACTTCTCAGTTGCAGCACCAGTGTTGCTCACTTATGTCTCCATCACAGCACGGGTTTATGAAGCGCCGGTCTACATCAACAAATCTTCTCGAGTTTACTTTCATAATAAGGGACGGATTCAAGCTGAAAAATCAGTCAGATGTTATTTTCACAGATTTAAGCAAGGCATTTGTTTCAGTTAATCAACTTTTGCTCTTAAAGAAATTATCACTTTTAGGTTTTCCCAATCCCTTAGCCAACTGGATTTCAATGTACTTGGCGAACCGCACACAGAAAGTCTTATTTAACAACACTCTTTCCAAGTGTGTTTACGTCGCACAACCTCGAGCGCATACATGCGGTAACAGACCTTGGCGTATTACACAAAGAAAAAAAAGCTACACGAAAATGTAGGATTTTCAACCCAAAACGTTTCGCCGCGTTTAGCTTTCTCAGTTCTCTTAGAAATGAGAAAGCTAAACGCGACGTGCAGAATAGCTACACGCGACGTGTTGAAATGTGAAAGCTACACGCGACGTATTGAAAAGCTACAGGAATCGTGTAGGACTTCTATATCTGAAAGCGGCGTGCAGAAAAGCTACACGCTACGTGTTGAAATGAAAAAGCTACTCGAAACAGTATGGGTTCAAAATCCTACGTTTTCGTGTATCTTTTGCATTTTTTTTCTCTGTGTATTCAGCCATAATATGAACTTTTCGGATCACATTGGGATTATCGTTAGCAAAGCCAAAGGGCTGTTCGCATTTGTTAAACGTTGGTCTAAGGAGTTTGATAAGCCATACACCACTAAGCTTCTTTACGTCTCACTTGTCCGACCTATACTTGACTACTGCTCATGCATATGGTCTACACACAGTATGCCATATACCAGGGCCTTATTGAGTCGGCGCAGAAGCAATTTCTCCTGTTTGCCTTACGTGGACTAAACTGGGAACAACACCGTCGCCTGCCATCGTATGTGGACAGACTCCGTCTATTAAGCCTACCGTTTCTGCAAGATCGTAGAATCTGTCATGGAGTTATGTTTCTTCATAAACTAATAAATGGCCATATTGATTCTTTTTTTCTTTTGAGCCATATTAATTTTTCAATCCCAGCTAGATCTACACGACAGTTCCGACCAATTTTCTTAAATATAAGTAGATTGTAATGTGCAGGGTGCTGTGTTGAACTGTACATTCTTACGATGACTTTTTAACACATTGGCTGTAAAGCTGGATTTCGAGGTGTGCACCTCGTCGGATTGTCGGGGTTCTTTTCTACTCTCCATTCTGCCGTACGCACACATTCCCATAATATTTTAGGTGCACGATTAATAAAATAGTTCTGAAGGAACATACTACCAATCATTAGACCTTAGAAAATGTATATGCGAAACTCTGAAGCTCCCGACGGATACTCGTATCATATTTCAAATAGCGGTGGGAAATCTAATGACCTTGATTCCCTTCTTTACCCTCCCTGCCGTTTATATACGGACCCTCGAATAGACTCAACACAGGCTTAGATGCCGCTTGACCTCTTCATGATTTACTCAGGACGAACAATCAAGAAGGGTTTTAGAACATTATTTAAAATTTAATTAAATTCAAATGGATAGATTGGACTTCATATAATTCATGTTTCATTTACTTAGGTATAGATGTGATAATGATGTTTTTAAGAACTAAGGAAGAAGGACAATATAAATGACTAATTAGTATATCAAAATATAAGATGGAAGTTGTAGTATGGGCAGAGTACTAAGTTAAAGGGGATAACATAATTCAATTCAATTGTAGGATTAATTCAAATTCAAATAAAATAATAATTGGGCCATTTAGCCACATTCTTACCAAACTTTTCAGCCGTACTCACTTCGTGACCGTTGAGCTCAAGGATGACGATGAGGGTTAACTGTGGTGGGATTTAAAACAAGTTATAAGCATGCATATGTTCTCATTGAAAATACATTTTAAATTCCATTTGTGTTCATACCCGATACCCGGACTTAATAAAATGAACTAACTTAAGTATACTTTTTAACTAATAATATTGAAGTTAAGATCATATCTTTAATATCACGAATAATTCCTATTGAATAGTTTTAGAGGCCCTGCCGTGTGCATCAGTTCAATGCAGGCGCGACTGCAAAGTCAACTCGTGCAGTTTGAGAAGCATTGACCAAAAAAGATGTGACAGACAGACAATATAGCGAACTTCATTATGACGAGGCTGGCCTAAAATTTAAGTGATTATGATTTTCTTGGCATTGAACTTGAATTTAAAACAGCTGATAAGCAAAAGCCAGAAAACAGAATGCATAAGCGGAGCTTTTCATGGTGCGCTACTCTGGAGTGATCGGGTATGCCAATTATATAGGGACCCTTACCTGACTTGTGGGGGAAAGGTTAATATCAATTGCATGTCGAAATGGTTTCGCTCCAATATCACTTGGCTATATGCATTAGGAACATATTAATTCTGCAACCGGTCACAGCACTGCTCAATATCTTAAATCGCCATAATTTTTCTCTTCTTAGCACTTAGCAGATGAGTTGATATCGATCGGAAGTGGATTTTGGTCTAGTTGGTGATGTTAAAGGTGCTAGCTGATCCGGTGTGCCTCCCAGCACCTTTGCTAGGGCGTGGCCAACATCTCCTCCCTGGATGAATCGCGTCCCAAAACACGATTTTAACCAGGTTTTCAATCGTTGCAGAACCAGGTACCGGATTGCACCCGGGTTGGCAGAAGACACAGTGCACCGTATTGGGTTTTCCACGTGCACTATAAAATAATTAGTTATTTCATAAACTCATTACTTTCACCATTTGAAAGAGTATACATATATCTTGGAGAAACGAGTTCCGGAAAATTAAGTAGTTTTAGGGAATATTTCTTGGGTTACGTCACTTTTTACTTATCCTCAGTGTACAGAATGTATGGGTTTCTTACTCCGAGCGGATGAGGCCATAGCATTGATGCGTGGTATATTTAATCCCCGATGGTAAAGAGCTTTTCTTTTAGAGAGAGAAACAATGTTTTACTTAATTGCGATCCCTTTGTGCTCCTCAGCGCAGACATAGGCAATGTGAGGGAGACGTCCGAACATAACTGCATAATCGTATGATCTTAGCCCTCTGCCACGTTGCATTGAGTGAAAGCTCGGCTGTGGAAAACTTTCAGTTGAGCTTAAACTTTAAGTTCTTTCTTTTGAATATCGTAGAGCGCTTAGATTTCAAGAGAATGGAGTTTTACGATAAAGCTTCGGTTTGTCGTCAAATTTGAATCAATTATTCTGAAACTGGCCACAACAAGATGTAATTTCGAATCTTACGACCCGTTTCAAATTATATGCACGTTGTATAACGATTAATACCATTTGTTAAATTCTGAGTGTTCGATGTTGGAAAATGTTTCTAATATTTTGACATACTTATCTTCCCAGCGATTGTAAATTGCCTCCGCCCACCTGATGTTCATGTTCCATGTTCTCCTAAAATTAGGATTAACTATATGTTGACAGCTAAATTTGTCAACTCTATTAAATAAATACAAATACAATTACAATGTCAACGAACTAACATTGAACTTTTAGGCAAAACTATTGCAGCGTGTTCTAGTCAATACAGGGAGCGGTTGCTATTCTACTCTAATCCACCGACTTTAAAGATTTCATGCTTTGGATTAATGGATACCTGTTCGCACACCTGAGTGTCGGCTCGGTTGAACAAAAAGTATAAACAAACATAAATATGAGGATTCTGGTCGATACTGTGCGAAATACTCTCAAGACCACTAGAGAACTTTTAGAAAGACTCAGAATGAAGCTAAGACCCCACCCCCACACAAATAATTCACCCAAATGTTGGACTATTCCTTCGTCCTAAATGCAATTTCACAACTTGCCTTTTGGTTTATTTTCCTTCTTGAATTTCCAAAGTGTCTTCAGATATATTTTTAAACCAAACCTTCTTCCAAAGAGTTGGGGACGTGGTTTGGTAGTACATAATTTTCGACGGCTCGGTTAAAGGTTCCAAAATACGGGGGCTCTTTCAAGCTTGCTATTTCCTAGCTTAGAGAACATTTTTGCATCTTTACGCGCAAAGATAACCCGCCGTTTCACCCTTGCAATTTCATCTTCACTTTTCAATCAATTTGTTTTGTTTTCCTTTTCATTTTTGTCCACATGCGGAATGTTACTTTGTATGCATTATAACTTATATTCCCCGCATATTGTGTCCTTTTTTGTTCAACTTGCACATAATTTTGCACGTTCCATAATCCTGCAGCGTTGCCAGGGCAACCCTTACAAATGCTGGATGGGTTGGCTTTACCTTTTTGTGCGCTTCAAAAATCGCATTTCCCCCCCGTACAATTTATGCAAGCTATCCTCCTGTGGGTGTGTGAGTGTGTGTGTGTGCGTCTGTGTTATGAAATTATAAACCCAAGGCAGAACCAGGATCAGGGACCACTCCCTGCGCACATTGCCATGGCACGGCTGCTGCTGCTGCTGTCGCCGCTCGCTACTGCGTTTTGTTTTTGCCTCGCGATATTATAATACATGTAGCCGGCTTTTAACTCAGAAAACCTACCACCACGGTGGAGGCAGAGTTGTTCAATGTTTTTCTCCCCTCGCTCCTCTGTGCCTGCCTGCCACTCTCAAACGTAATTTCGCTCGTTGTGCGTCGTCAGTCGTTTCCACCGCCCGACCGTACGACCCTTGCTGCATTAATTCAAATTCCACTTCAGCTTCTACCCGCTGCTGCTGCCGTCTGCTCGCCTGCCTGCCTGCCTGCCAGCCCGCCTGGCTGCCGTACACATTTCTGCTTTTGATTTTCATCCATGATGAGTTTTCCCTTTTTTTTTTTACTTTATTTCCCATTGCTGGTTGGTTGACTGCCTGCCACTGCCCTGCCGCCTTCGCTTCGCACACAAACACACACAGAGCACGAAACCATCCATTCATGTTTCCTGTCACCCTGCAGTGGACCGGCCGACCGACCGACCGATCCGACCGTCGTTGTTGTCCTCCTCGGCCTGTTTGCCTTCTAGCCAGAGCTCTATGCCGGGGCTCTGGGTCTGCTGTGCTCTGCATTCGTTCGTTCATTTGCTGTGAGTTTCCATTAGATTTATTGCCACATTTTACTCCGGCAACGTTGCCTGCCTGCCACTGCTGTTGTTGTTTGTGAGGGCGCCTCTTCACTTGCCGTGCCAGGCCAATGTGTGTTTGTGTGTGCGTCCCTCGCCTCCTTGTCGCACTACGTCAAGTTGAAAATCCTTTCATTAATGGCATATAAAGCTCTTCTTCTTCTTTTTTGCTTGTCCTGCCATATCCACCACGTTCTAAGGTGTCTCTCATAGTTTCTACAATGCATGCTACTTTGTTACATGTTCCCCCCTCCTGTGTTGTGGATATCTTGCTTCCTTTGACTGACTGAGTGACGAGTCACGGCAAGGCGGCAATTGGCTAGCTAGAGCGGACTATTCCACGGAATCCTATTCATTTGCAATGATTTGATTACTAATTTTTCGCTAGTTATGCCCTTTGGAACTCAAAACAAGGAACATTTAGCAACAAAAAACGAACGCGAATAAGGTTGTACTGTCCTGAAATGGAAACCCAATAGGTCAGATAGGACTGATTCCGATCAGACCGTACCATGAACCGCACCTTTTACATCAGCGGTGGGCAGGCTCTTGCTCCAAGATTTATAAGACGCAAGAGAAATTGTGTTGCAATTACCTCGATTCGAAGTCTGTGTCAGCAAGTGCAATGTGCGCGATCGAGACTCGACGATAACGATGGTTTTGTTTCGTTTTATTGATACGTTTGGAATTGATGTTCTACAAAACAGAAGCTTTTATGGGTGACGAAATGAAATTTTTCTAATTAGGTGAAGGTTTTGGTTAGAACCTAGGAAAACATTAGATAGAAAATCAATTAACTTGTTAAATATACAAAATAATATTCCGAATTTCTTCATATTTGGAAAAGCCTATTTAGGTTAGGCTAAAATAATATAAATAATCGTTCTGGAGATAATTTTCTTAATTGTCATCTTCTGAAAGTGAGATTGAAGTCATATTTAAGCTTTGTAGTCTATGAAAATTATTACCAATGTGTCGTTGAACGTTATACTTAATATGAATCGAGGCTATAACAAAGACGAACTCCCTGTCGCACTATATCGACAAGACAACCAAACAACGCTTGGCAGAACTTCAGATATTTCTTAAAAAACATCTTAGTAAAGGGTGATTTATTAACAGATTTCCGATTTCATTAAAAAAAAAAAGTGTGAGTGTCGTTAACACTCACGAGGCTTTGATCTAAAACATGATGCTAAATTTAAGGGCTTAATATCAAAATCACAAGCTCTCTCAATGTTATATAAATGAGCAATGGCAATCTATCAAAAAAAAGAAATCCAACAGGGAGTACAAATACCAACAACAAGATCACTTGACAACAGTCACAATAGAATAATAGGCAGAAAACAATTCAATCTTGAAATAGCAAAAAACACCAATATAAATTATTTAAAACTCTGTCTTTCTCCACTGACCATCTGGGTATAAATTTGGCATACTCTCTCCAACATATCGGCCGGTATGTTACGAATAAATTCTTCAATATTGGCTTCCAGTGCGTCAACTGTTGCGGGCTTGTCGCTATAGACCAGGGGCCGGCAAAACACACATGCTCACTTTGGCGTTGCTTGTATGTGTTTAGCTACGCGAGAGCGCGCTCATTTAGCACATCTTTGTTGTTGCAAAGAGAGCAGTATAAGCTTGTATACTGTCGGTGTGTCGACGTCGCTGCCGCAGAGCTTTGTTCAATACACTGGAGACTGAGACGTCCCGGACTCTGCTATAGACCTGTAGACCCACAAAATATAGTCTAAAGGCGTTATATCGCACGATCTGTTCACCGAACTCGCCTCTCAATTGGGCCATTGTTTCGCCTGCTGTGTGGCATGTGGCACCGTCTTGTTGAAACCACATGTCAGCCAAGTCTAGCTCTTCCATTTTGAGCAAAAAAAAGTTTGTAATCATCGCACGGTAGCGCTCTCCATTCACAGTAACGTTCCTGCCTTCGTCATTTTTAAAAAAGTACGGTCCAATAATGCCACCGGCCCTTAGTCCACATCAAACTGCATTTTTCGGGATGCATTGGCAGTTCTTGCAATGCTTTGTGTTTGTTCACGTATCCATTCAAACAGAAATATGCTTCGACGCTGAACACATTTTCCGATAAAAAAGGAGGACTTTCATCCAACTTGGCCAGCGCCCATTCACCAAAAGTTAGCCATTGTGGTAGGTCTTCAATTCTTGCACCAGCTGTATTTTAAAAGGTTTTATACCCAAATCCTTCCCTTACCCTTAACCGAGCATGAATTTTGATAATAAAATTTAATAATCTGCAAGCGTTGTTTGTTTGTAAGTCGATTCATGGTTAAATTATAGACCAAAGTGAACATGTTTGACAGTAACATGTGACACGAAAACAGCTGAGCTGCCAAAAACAGTGTGACCAAAAATAAAGTTGCTAAAAATCATCCTTGCTAATTTTTGTAAAACCGAACCGATATAGCGGAAAAATCGAATTTGTTGAATTTTTGGCACTCCACACTTGTCTCCGGGTGTGGCGGACCAGTAGTATGTGTGGCTGCTGGTGCGGGAGGTTGTGGGTTCGATCGCGCCTCAAACCATCTAATAGAAAAAGTTTTTTTCTTTCTCTAGAAAAATGCTTTTACACACCCGGTCACCTTCACCAGCTACTGGCGCCAGCTGTGAAGTAACTAGCCATGAAAAAGCAAAAATTCTCTAACTATTTCCGTTCGGATTCGGCGTTAAACTGTAGGTCCCTTTCTCTTGTGTGAAAAATTATAAGCACACACGCCAAGAGATTGAGAGAAGCTTGGCCCTGGCCCTCCTTTGGAGGTGCTGTTTGAGCCAATTTTTACACTTGTCATAAATATCTGGATTTAATGAGATATGTGCGACAGAGCACATATCAATGCATCTTTAAAAAATTAAAGGCGCATATAAGTTGAGCAGAAAGTGTCTAAGTTGGACCCTAAAGTCTGACAATGTTGGTTTTATGTCAATTTTCTTAAAATAATTCATCCCATTTCAGCTAGAGTGGTTATCAATAACAATCTCGGCATATAGACCAACTAATGTTCTTATTATGAGAATTTTGTTGCATTTATATCTGCGAATTTGGCAGAGCTATAGCCTGTTTAAAAGAAAAATAAATATTCAAATTTATGGGAGGAAAACTAGATTGCCACTCTAACTCTGTATAGCAACTGTAATGAGGCTACTTGATTCAGCATAAATTGTTATATGTAGATGATAAATTCTACGTTGAATCAAGTAGCTTTTTAACAGTTCCCATACAAATTTTCAGTGCGAATCTAGTTTTCCTGCCATAAAGTTTTATTTGTATTTTAGTCTTAAACAGGCAGTAACTTTGTCAAATAAACAAATTTAAATGCCATCAAAATCATATAATTAGATCATATGTGCTCAAATAGCTATAATATTTATCTAATAACGGCGCTAGCACAAACGGAGTGATTTATTTTGAAAACAAAATGCCAGAAAAAATTCAGAGAAGTCTGACTTTAGAGGCCAATTAGGACACTTTCTGCTGTACTCATAGAGCGCTCATGATTTTTTAAAGATGCATTGACAAGAACTCTGTCGAAAACAGATAATAATTCCAGATATCCATAAATCCTAGAGTGTCATATCTTGGAAACAAGAGCTGATGGAGCTAAACCGAAACCAGTTTTGGAATCAGTGAACACAAACTTATCATAATTTGAAATCAAAAGGGCTGCACCTCTCAAAGTTGATCATTTTGTTGGCCTGTGTAATTGTTCACCAAACCTACCGAACGTGCCGTATCAATTAAAACCAGCTTCCTGCTTAACCTCAGTTGGCGACATCTACGAATGGTGGCGCCATCTGTGAACCAAGAAACGGGCTAAGGGTTGCCAAGATATATTTCATGACTGGCGCAAAAGTATTTTTAAATTTTTATACCCTTGTAGAGGGTATATTAAATTTGTACAGATGTTTGTAACGCATAGAAGGAAGCATCTCCGACCACTCAAACTATATATATTCTTGATCAGCATGACGAGCTGAGTTGATATAACCTTTTACCGTCTGTCCGTCCGTCTGTTTCTATGCTATCTCCTCCGATAGTTTTAAAGCTATCTTAACCAAACTTTGCACGAAGCCTTTTTGTACAAATACGCTGCACATTTGTCGATCAGATGACTATAGCATATAGCTGCCATAGGAAGTATAGGTCGAAAAATAAGTTCTAGTGAGAAAAACTGGTTTGTTTTTAATGGTAGCGTCTTTATACCCTTCAGTTGTGAATTTGATCAGTTTCCACACAATTTTGAGGAGTTTGGTCAGAATCGGATGAAAATATCGTATAGCTGCCTTCTAACAAACTGTCAAGCAAATGCGCCATCAAGCTGCAAGGGTATATAAACTTCGCTCGAGCCAAAGTTAGCTTTCCTCTATTTTTAGTTTTATTATTGGAGAATATGACTTAAATTTTAATTATCATTTAAAAATGCACCATAAACCCATATAACACAAATTTCAATTCGAAAAATTTCACTTCAATATCGAATTAACTCATAACTAGAAAAAGGGAAATTATTTTTTTGCAAGAGATGCAACATAGTTTTAGGGATGGAACTTTATATTGGACACAAGCCTTCTAACTTGATTTTCAAATAAGAAAATTAATTCCCTTAAAGTTCTGTGACGCCGACTGACTTTTTAAGAGTTTTGCAAACTAACCGAGTCCAAAATCTCTAGAGATTTAAAGGTAACACCCCAGGTGGATTCCAAAGAATCCAGATTTGACTTGGTTAGAAAGGTACATTAGATCGGAACTCAAAACGGCAAAATGAAAAAAAAATAGGTTATGGCATTCCCAAAGCTAATATTTGTTGTATATTTAATAATTGTGAAAATCAAACAGTAAAACTGTTTTCATTTTAAATGGACGCGGCAGGGCCGGCCTTAAAGTTTTGAAAAATATTAATCATACGACACGTTCACCAAATACAAATTTTTAGCAACAAAGTTCATTTTAATTGCTGTCATCTTTTAAAATTCAAAAAGGGAACTTCATTTGTGGAAATATAGCAGAAGAAAGTGCTGTTCTGTTAAGCCCAATTTTTGATAACACGCGTTCCTTAAGGCTCGACTGTTGAGGCTGATCAAGAATAAGATATAAATAAAGGATTGGCTAGTTGATATCGCATACATAAAAAAAACAAATCCAGTAAATTAACATAGTGCTCTCTTTTTGTTTTGGAATTCGAAATAATTTTTGAATCAATTATGTGATAATAGGCATCACAACGAGAGCGAGGTCAAAAAGTGAGTGTATTAGTGTGTGAAAAAAAAGCGCCGTTAATTTGCTTCGACCTGACAGCATCAAAGGCTAGCCAGCGACTTGAAAGGCTTTTTGCTCTCTTCTCCTCAGCTTCGGCATGCGTTCGCCTCGTATAGTTGTAAATAGCGAAATGTCTGCGCCCCCCAGGGGGTTCATGTGACCATCACTGCTTTAGAGCCTATTCGCGCCCAATAAAACTCTTGTTTTTTTACTTTTTTTTTTCGCATACTATACAACAAAATGCATCAGATAGTGGGGTCAGACCATGACATTAAAAATTTCATATTCAGGAGGTCCAATCTAATGTACATGATCTACTACTCATACTATTCACTCCACTAACTTCTATGTATATTCGGGGTGAAAATGATTTCTTCAACTTATATCTAAGATATTTCTGAATCCGATTGGCGTGAGCTGCTTGGTTTTTGAGATTGCACCAAGGATGTGAAGATATGATAATCGTGGCACACAAACATTGAATTATTATGATAAATATTTGCACTTGAACTTTATGATAAGTTTTGGTGTGGGAGCAGCTTTTAAGCATCTTGGTTTTATGGCCAGCATTTAGTTTCATTCTTCGCCTTTTTTTTGTATGATTGGTTTGCCTTTTTTTAATCTGCACATTTGTGACTGTCAACTGAAAATTTACCACCCGAGGGTGCGTCGCCTGTGTGTATACACACACACACACGCACGTACATGCATACATACATACGTGACGCGCATTTACGGAATTGGTTGTGGAAAATCGATTAAAATGATATATACAATAAAACGGAATGTGCATTGGCCCACACAGATGCCAATGGCGGGGGTGGCCGGTCAGGCTGACAGCACAAATAATTGAACTCTGAGCTAAAACACACACACACACAGAGAGAGAGAGATAGAGACAAAGAGAGAGAGAGAAAATCTATGCGCGCTCTCTCCTTGTTGAAATATAAAATTATAGAGATTACCTTCTTGGGATACACACACATATGGCAAAATTATAATTTGACTCTGAAACTTTTCATTTTTGCAGACAAACACTTCCAGGGGTCAGTCACCCTATCCGCCGGCTCACGGTCAAAATTCAGGTTCCTATCCTAGTTCGCCACAACAACAGCAGCAGCAGGCACAGCAACAACAACAACAGCAGCAGCAATCCGGACAACAGCCCGGTGGTGTTGGAGCACCCAGTGCACCAGCACCACCACCTGGTTCTGGACAGGCACAACAACCACAGCAAAATACACCGCCAACATCTCAATATTCGCCGTACCCGCAAAGATATCCCACACCGCCCGGTTTACCGGCAACTGGACCCAATCATCGAACTGCCTACTCGACGCACCAGGTGAGAAAAGGCTAAACCAGATTAAAAATATCAAAAATGTAAAACTCCCCTCGCTCTTTGCAGTATCCTGAACCAAATCGGCCTTGGCCAGGCAGCTCATCGCCTAGTCCTGGTCCTGGACATCCTTTGCCTCCCGCCTCTCCGCATCATGCACCACAACCGATGCAGCAGCAGCAACAACAACAGCAGCCGCCTCCGCCACATGGAGCTGCTGGTGGACCACCGCCCAGTAGCAGCCCGGGGCATGCGCCGAGTCCATCACCGCAGCCCTCACAGGCATCGCCCTCACCGCATCAGGTAAATTCGATTAAATGCTTAAAAATGAGGTAACCATAGTTGGCCACCACCTCAAGAACTGGGTCAATAAACCTACCTAACGCATATTTTGGGCTTTTGGAGCTCCCTCCCCCCCCCCCCCCCTGACTTTATAAATTGTTTTCGTCTTTTCGTTTGTTGTCTTGCCTCGTCCCGTCGCGCTTTTGTTTTTATGAATTTTAATGATTTTTATTTTGTTTTGATTACTAGTTCTCCCCCCGCACCTGAACCTGCCTCTTGTGTTTCACTTTTTCCAGCTTCACTAAGCAATATTAGGATTTGATTTTGTGAAATTTGTGTGGTAACAACATGTTGAGTTCCTCGACAACAACAACAACAACTTGCTCATTGGGGAGGTCTTGAATGCACCACATACCGACATACATATTCTGGTGACGTAGGTATGCATGGATGGATGTGTATGTGTGTATGTCTGTGCGTTTGTTTTGTACCCCATTTATTCATTCAGCATGTCCGCGGCAACGGCGGCGGCCGTCGACAATCCTCCTGGCTCTCATACCAATTTCTTTGGTCTTATTTTTTTTTTTTACTCATTCCCTTTATATTGTAGATGTTGTTGTATGTATGTATGTGTGTTGTATGCACAAATACACAGATACCATGGGGCTACACTCAAGATCACACACAAAGCGTCTGTTCCCATATATATATTTGGGTCAATGCCAAGGTCATTGTTGTTCTTGTTGTTGCGGGTTGTTTACTTTTTATTTTCCTTACAAAATCATGCGGCTTTGATTTGTTATGAGTCGCGCAGTCTCAACAGAGGAACTGGCCGAAGTCACCTGCATGAAATTGATGGACATTTCTTCTGAATGTTAATAGTTAGTGCAGGGGAAAAGTACGTCCTTTCATCTGAGCTCCACTTGGATTTTGAGCGGTCGAAGCAGTACTCGAGTTTTCACTGTATTTGTATTCATTGTGTAATTACTTATACTACTTATCCTATGTGTTTGGAAAATATAATGCTAACCGGCCGAGTTGTACTCAACCAGGGCTGGGGGTGTGGGTAGAAGGTCAAACGCGAGAAATGATATGATTAACGGAGCACTGCGTACTCCGAGAGACGACTATGATGCTACCGAGAAGATGACAAGCGTGGTTAGGTGCAAGATAATACACGAGATTGCATGCAAAGCACACTCCAATTAAAAATATCATTTACAATGATTGAGGCTTAGCTGAGCTTCGATTGAGAAGTAGGAAAAAGGTTTTAAAATAGTCGAAGGTGTCTTAATCTGAATAAAAAACCAGTTGGTGGCCTAATTTATAGGTTTTTGTCCCTGTTTTCTGCGCCAAATTTGATCGTTTTTGCTTAAAATCATTGTCGAGTGTCTCCAAAAACTCTTAGGGCCGATTTCTCATCTTCTACATAGCTGCCATGTGTCAAATAAAGTTGCAGTATAGATTTAGATTTATTATTTTACCCAATACAATAAGACAGAATCTTATAAATTAGCATTGGTCACACAGTATAAAAGTTGTAACGTATATAATAAGTGTACCCTAACTTACTAGCTACGTATACAAATAGGCTTTTTTTAAATTTTTATTTTTATTTTAGAAGTATATAGTTTTTTTTTTTTTTTTTATCATAGAACTTTTTAGCGGCCTCTAGGTCTATTAGTTATGATTTTCATCATAACATTCTCCAAAAAACATTTTAATCTATTTTGTCTTTTTATCTGTTTTGTCTTATAAAATATTCAGTTAGCTGAGTTTTGAATTGCGTTGCGTTTCGAATGTCTTTTAGGAAATAAGGGAGTTCGTTCCAGCAGCGAGCAGCGTAAATATAAAAATGTTTTTCTGCACCGGCTAATTTAATCCACGGAGTTATTAAATTTTAAGTTCTCGTGGATGATGCAAATTTAAATTTATCAAAAAGATATTTCGGCTGAAGGAAGATGAGAATTTTCAGTTTTATCCATGATTGGTCAGAACGTCTACGGTTAAAGATGTATCTCGCTATCGAATTAAACGCTACATTAGGTCTTTGCATACTACGCGAGTCACAGATGCCGAGGATTTCGATACCGTAGAACAGGGGTGCCCAGAATGAGCTTACGAGCGCGTGGAAGCCAATACAAATGCACAAAATACAACTCACGCAAGAACAACCACAAGAAATAGAAAGAGAAAACCCATTTTTGTTTGTGTGTGATCGCTGACAACGCATAAGCAACATTGTTGTTGCGTTCGAGTTTGTCGGATACATTGGAGAGAGAAAAGAGAGACTCAAATGAAATTGTGGTTGCACACCTTCGCTCAGAAAGAAAGAGAAGAAAGCACGCATATGAAGTCGTTTTTGATTTTTATAATCTTATGGCCGCGTGAATCGTATGCGCGCGGCCTATTCCTTTGCGCAAAGCAAAAACAAATGCATGCTTGCGGAATAGGCTTGGGCACCCCTGCCGTAGAATAAGGTTGGAGTCATACACGCCTTTGCCACAAGCATTATTAGATTTTCAGGTATATACTTCTGAGATAACGACAGCTGCCTAAGAGAACTATATAACTTCCCACTTGCATTTGCTATATGGTTACTCCATGAAAGGGTACCATTAAGGACTATACCTAGATTAGTAGCTTTATTAACGTATTCAAAAAGTCATTAATAGTTAGGTTAGGCAACTGTCTGAAGTCTATTTTTTTATTTACTCTGTTATTTGTTGGTTTAAGTGACAGATGGTGCTATCAAGATGTGAAATCGGCTCTAAATGTTATATCCCAGATATAGTCTTTTTTTATACCTTTGTGGAGGGTGTATTAAAATTGTCCGGATGTATGTAACGCATAGAAGGAAGCATCTCCGACCACATAAAGTATATATATTCTTGATCAACATTACTGAGTTAATATAGCCATGTCCGTCTGTCCGTCCGTCCTTTGGTTTCTCTGTCAGTTTTAAAGCTATCTTAACCAAACTTTGCACGAAGTCTTTTGTTACAAAGACGCTGCACATTTATCGGAACCGGCCGGATCGGATGACTATATCATATAGTTGCCATAGGAACTTTCGGTCGAAAAAGTAGTTTTAGCTAGAAAATCTCTTTTGTCTTCAACGCAAACGTGCCTAAACCTCATATTTATAAGTTTTCTATGCTATTACATAATTTCACCAAGTTTGATGAAAATCGGTCAACTATATAAAATAGCTGCCATACAAAATATAGTTCTGAAAAAAGTCTTAGTAGAAAAAACTTTTTTGTTTTCAATGCTATCGCTCCCAAACTTGTTTCTTATCAGTACTATATGCTACCACACAATTTTGCCAAGTTTGACCCAAATCGGATGACTATAGCATATAGCTGCCATAGGAATTATCGGTCGAAAAAGAAGTTTTAGTGAGAAAAACTTGTTTGTTTTCAATGGTAGCGTCTTTATGCCTTCCAGTTGTGAATATTATCACAAACTATTATGATGGCACGAAACCCACCATTAAATTTGGGAGTTCGATAACAGGAACAAACCCTACCTTCCTCCTGGTTAAATTTTTAGTACCACCGCCGACTTCCGAATTTGGTGTCGATTTTCGTTTAATCGTTTGAATTTACAATTCAAGTTGTTTCAAATTATACAACAAAATATGTGGTTACTAGTTCCCGTCGACCTTTTCTGTCGCATCGAATCCACTTGTCATTTGGTTTCAACTGCTTAAATGAGTTCAAGCTTTCTCAAACCTAATCTAGAAACCGTAGATATAATTGTCACTTACTATATAACGTTAAAATTGAAACCAAACGGGGGTTCACCCGTTTGACGGCCTTTTTTATACCCTTGCAAAGGGTATGATAATTTTACCCAGAAGTTTGCAACGCATAGAAATATTCATTTCCGACCCCATAAACTATGTATGGGCATTTCCACAGAAAAGTCCACCAAGCCCAAAAAATGAAAAGTATTTAAAAACACTCTATTTTATAATTTTTTCATGGGGAAATAATCAAAATGAACTAATATGAGCCAATTTTAAATATATTCATAACCCATTTCCAGATTTTCGTATGCAAAGTCGCTCAAGCGCCATTTTTCTCATTTGGATACGTTTTGTTGTCATAAAAATGTCTTTAGATTGCATTGATTTTTGGTCTCTAAACTATTTCTAAGGGTACAAAAAGAAGAATTAGTGCAGAAGACAACTTAAGAAACTATGTGAATGCAATTAACTGTAAGTTTCTGCTTTATATTATAACAAAAACAACATAAATATAATGAGGAAATTTAAGTAACGTAACGTCACGTCAGATACTTATGCAAATAAAAAAAAATTGGCAAACATTTCTGAATAAGATAACCTGGAAAATAAACTTGTATTATTTTAAATCTTACGAAAAAAAATTGTATACAAAAAGCTTGCCCCAATTCGCAGAGTTTTACATTTTTCTAAAACAAGTCAAAGCCCACTTCCGTTTAATGTAACGTCACGCCAGCATATATGTTTGCTTATATCTTTAACACCTTATGATCGATTGATGTCATTGTTTTTGCTAATTATAGTGCTACTTAAGTGCTACCCAAATATAGAACGATCTTTTTAAAAATCCAAGATTTTCATATTTTTTAAAAACATCTTTTCGTACGAACGTAACGTCACGTCAGTTTGGAAATGCCCATATATTCTTGATCAGGGCGACGAGCTGAGTCAATTGAGCTTTTTTCGTCCGTCTGTCTGTCTGTTAGCAAACTAGTCTCTCAGTTTTAAAGCTATCGAGCTGAAATTTTGCACAGTCTTATTTTTACTGCAAGCTGCTAATATGTCGGAACCGACCTGATCGGATTACTACATAAGATGACTACATCTCATAGCTGCCATAGGACCGATCGGTCGAAAAATGTGTCTTAGTGAGAAAACTTTTTTTGTTTTCAAGTAAATCCCTCTTAAGGTCGGTTATTATTTATATTAATCGCTTTCAAACTAATTTGAGAAAGTTGATCGACATCGGTTGACTATATCTTATGGTTGCCATAGGACCGATCGGTCGAAAAATGGGTCTTATTAAGAAATTTTTGTTTGTTTTTAATGTTAGCGTTCTTAAACTCGCTGATTACTAATTTAAAATGCTTTCAAATAGATTCGCAAAATTTGGTCGAAATCGGATGATTATATCTTAAGGCTGCCATAGTACCGATCGGTCGGAAAATAAGTCTTAGTCAGAAAAACTTTTTTGTTTTCAATTTTTTCGGTCTTAAAATTTGGTAGAAATCAGATGTTTATCTGTCGGAAAATGGGGTTTAGTTAGAACATTTTTTTATTTTTATGTAAGCGTTCAAAAACAGCATTTTGCAAGGGTATAAGATCTTCGGCACAGACGAAGTTAGCTTGCCCTTCTCGTTTATAACTGTTTTTTACGAATTTTTTGTTTTAAAGCGATTAAAACATACAACTTTCAATTTTTATACCCTTGTAGGGGGTATATTAAAATTGTCGAGATGCTTGTAACACATAGAAGTATACGACCACATAAAGTATATATATTCTTGATCTACATGACGAGCTGAGTTGATATAGCCATGTCCGTCTGTTTCTCTGCTATCTTCTACGTCAGTTTTAAAGCTATCTTAACCAAACTTTGCACGAAGTCTTTTGGTATAAATACGCTGCACATTTGTCGGAAACGGCCAGATCGGATGACTATAGCATATAGCTGCCATAGGAACCACCGATCGAAAATGTTGTTTTAGTGAGAAAAATTTGTTTGTCTTCAACGCAAACGTCCCCAAACCTCGTATGTATAAGTTTTCTATGCGTTCACATAATTCCACCAAGTTTGATAGGACTACTATAGAGTATAGCTCCCATAGAAATCGGGTGTAGAAAATGTATATAGGAGGCCTCGTGCAAAACTGCGGCTATAGCCTGACAAAAAAAATTCAAATGTTTTGGAGACTATAAAAAAAAATAGTTGCCCGCTTCAGAAATAATTACCCATATATAAACATATCAAATCTACATATGGGTATTTTCATGATGTCGAACGCGACTTCATCATCATGCTCTAATATATATATGTATATATATATGGTGCTCTAATATCTATATATTATATATGGGCATTTCCACCAAAAGGTCCACCAAAAGCAAAAAATTAAAAATGCTTAAAAACACTGTTTTATCAAATTTTCAAGGGGAAACAATTAAATTGAACTAACGTAGCAAATCTTACATTTAACCATAACACACTTCGAAATATTTGGTTTCACAGCTGCGCTAGCGCGAATTTTCTAATTTGAACATAAATTTTGACATTTTTTTTGATAAAAGTGCCTATAGACTGCACTTACTTTTGCTATCTAAAATCTTTCTGAGGGTACAAAGGGTTATAAAAGAATGCATAAGAAACCATGAGAAACTATGTGATTGCAATTAATTGTAAGTTTTTGCTTCGCATTATACAGAAACCACATAAATAAAATGATGGAAAAAAGTGTCGCGTTCGCAATGTATGTACGCATCGAACCATATTTTATTTTTAAATAAAAAAAATAATGAAAATTGTTCGATCAAATAAATTCTAATATACAGATAAATTATTCAACAACATTTTGAAACTAGTTGCACTAAATGGTTTTGGTAGATCTCGCTGAGTTTTGCTTTTATATTGATGACCTAAAACACCACTACCATTTTTTGTCGCGTGCGAATCGCTTTTTGATTGGCTTTATCTTGGAACCAGCACTAGATGTACTCTACTTTTTTCCCACTAAATAAAGTGCTTCGAAAGTGCTATAAGTTAAAGTAGCAAAAGAAAATAAAATGATTTTAATTTGACTTCTATTTGACGCGTTCGACATCATGGAAATACCCATATATACAATTTTTCAACTGAAGCTTTACAGAAAACTGTAGGATGAAATTTCTAAGCTCATTTCAAGGTTTTTCATCTTGTTTTTATAAGATTGCAAGATTCTCGAAAAATCTAGATTTTAGATTGACTTAGACTCGCCCGTGACTGACAAGAACTATCGAACAACAAATTGTTAAGCTAAGATTGTTCCAAATTGTATGTGCCGTACGAACAACAATAGTTTTATAGCAGCAAATACGCACGGCTCATGCCATACGCCCACACATATACACATATGCATGGTCTTGGCATTTGTTCGAGACTTCACCTTCGAGTTGATGATTTCTGCACACACCATATAGCCCAAGGGAAAACTTCTTTTATACATTTTAAAAATCTGCAAATGGCACTTAATTTAAGCTAAATAGGCCAATTTATGGAACTTTTCGGTCACATATGTTAAACAAAATATAATTTCAGTTTTAAGTCCTGTAAAATCTGCTATCATGACTATTTAGCCAAATTCGCGTTTACATTTTGTGGCCAATTTGGAATGCACTAGCAACTTAGGAGGTTCGCTATATGGTAGTTCGATTTTGAATGTACTTAGTATTAAAATTAAGCTAGTGTTAATTTAGTAAATTTTCACCAATACGGCTATTGGTAACACTTACAACTGCGACGTCTTTACATTTTCCAAACCTTGCTAAAAAAAAAAAGTTAGAAAATTTTATTTTTAAGTACTTTTCATTTGTTGGTCTCGGTGGACCTTTCTGTGAAAATGCTCATATCGTTTTACAAAAATATCGATTGATCGTTACGATGTCGACTACGATAGTAAAGGTTTGGTTTGGACATGCGAAAAAGTTCTGAAGACTCCATTTTCGGCGAGGTTCGGTTCCGAACCGTACCGAGGTCAATAAAAGTATCAAAATATAATGAAATTTACAAATTACAATGCACCACAATGCAATTCTTAAAAGTTGGGGCTAATGATTGGAGGGTTGTGAAATCTTCAAGCATTTGCATAAAGAAGACTCGTGACCGAAACAAAATTTTAAATTTGAAAACGAAGATTTTGCTGCCCACCGCTGTTCTAGTTTTTGCCTCCCATTCTTTAATTTTGGTTTCAAATTTAAGCTTTAATCCTAAAATTGTAAATTGTGTTTACCAACCGCTCCAACATTCTATAGTTTTATTTAAAATCGATTTTGAAGATCAGAGACGCAGACAAGAGTTTATCTATCTTCATCGTCCGTGTCCTACTTCAACATGGCTTGGCGGCGTCATATGCTTTGCCTGCATTCAATTTATACTGCAGTATGATGATGGCAATGCAATGCCGCAACGCAACGAAGTTGGCAATTCAGAGAGGTTTCTGGGCCCAAAGCCACATGACTGCCTTCTGCCTACTGCCCGCCAGCCCGCCTCTGCCAATGAACGAACAATTTTGCCGGTTTTTCCCTGCTCTGTGTGTCGCATTGTTGTTGTTGTTGGGGATTTTAGTGCTCCACTGCTGCTGTTGTTGTTGTTATTGTTGGCGGCATCATCATCGTTTTTCATTTTAACAGGCGCAACAAAAATATAAAAAAAAAGCCAACGCAAACGTTGAGTCCGCTCATTTTAGTTCTGCCTTGCTTGTTTTTGTGCTTTTATATGTATTTGCGATTGTGTGTGTGTCTGTGTGTATCTGTGTGCGACTGCGGTGCGCTTGTTTTTCAGTTCACTCGTTTGGATACATACAGCAAACGAACGAGCCCAGAGCCCGAGTCGGAGCCAGAGCCAGAGCCAGCTTTGGCTTTAGCTTTACCGGCTGTCGACTCTGCTGGCTCCCAACTCGATTCATGGGACATTTGCCTGAACACAAAGTGGTTGACTGGCTGCTGCTGGTTGCTGTTACTGCTGGCTATGTCGGTCGGTCCGACGTTTGGTCGGTCTGACGTGCTGTAAGTAGTCGAGAGTCGTCAGTCGTATGCTTAACGAACAGACCGACTCTGCTCTGCTGGTTGGTATATGGAGAGTCTCTCTGTGTGGATATAAATGTGTGTGTATGTATTTATTTGCGTGCTGTTGGCGTTCCCTTGTGCCATTTGCGCCAGAGCCACAGCCACACAAACTTTCGTTTCGCTCATAAAATTTCAAGCAAGCACAAACAAAAATTGCATGAGCATACACAGACACACACACAGCCGCACCGCACACCCACAAATACCTAATGAACGTTCGCCTGTGGCTGTGACTGTCGAAACCGCTCAGCTGTGTGTGCCCCCAACCACCTTCCACCTACCCGCTGGTTGGAGCAAAAAGAAATAACAGAAAAAATTACCGACCCCACTGTCTCGACCCATGCTCCAAGTCAATCTCAATATGTACGTGCCATGCTTGGCGAAATAAAAACCATTGCACTCGCATACGTTACATGCATACAATATGTACATGTGTGTGTGTGTGTGTGCATACGGAATGGGAATGGTGGACGTTGCAATGTTGTTGGGCAAACTATTTTTCACGTTTTTTTTTATTATTACTTTTTTTTTTGTTGGTGTTTCTAAATTCCTTCTCCTCTGGCTTTTGTCTTCTTGATATAATCAGGGTTGCTGCGCCAAGCCACAAAGGTCCAACAGCTGACATACACTTGGGGAAAATTTATGGGAGTCCGGATGGGTTGGTCTTACGGCTTTTGACATTTTTAGAGATTTTGTATTACCATAAATTCGTACTAGGTTAATCTTCAACCATTCTGGATTGCTTGGGAACCTATCTACTTAAATCAGGCCGTATGTCAATTTTTCTGGTTCTTAAGCGGGTGTACCATCTAAAAGTTACCTCAAACATGCTTATTATTATCCAGAACTCCCATAAATTGTGACCTAAATTAATATGTTTGGCCATTCTGGATTGCTTGGAAACTTAATTTCTTCCATTTTATGGCTCTTAGGAAAGTGTACCATCTAAAAACATCCAAGATATGGACTCAATCCGTCGTATAATTATCTAGAACTCCTATAAATGTTGACCTAGGAGGTTAATGTGTTTGACCATTCGGAACTCCTTTGGAGTTCGTACAATAGGACTTTTCCTTAAATCCTGCTTGAAAGTACTTTTTTTAAAACTGACGGAGGAGATAGCATAGAAACATACGGACGGACAGACGCGGATGGATCATTAACTTATAACCTATGAAATGATTTAAGTATTTATTACATTGTATAGATATGGTATGGGTACTACTACTGTATGTTAAGATTGCAAATTTCAAAAGCAGCTGATTTCTACAAGATTCGAACGTTCCAAAAAGTGGTAAAATTAGCCATTTTCTGCATTTTAATTTAAAATTTACAGCTAATTGATTAAAGATATGGAGTTTATATAACCAGATTCGGGTTCAGCGTGTCGAACTTGTCTAGAATCATTAATTTTTATTTCCATTTGAGCTCCTGTACTGAGTATTATGAGTTTTGACTTTTGTAAAAACACTTTCTTGACTCTTTAAAATTTGTTTGTTTTTGTGAGAAAAACTTTTTTGCTTTCAATGTTAGTGTTCTTAAACGCGGTCATTATTAACATTAAATGTTTTCAAACTGATCTGCGAAGTTTGGTCGAAATCGCTAAACTTTGGAGCGAGCTTTTTCAAGTGTATTAAAACTTCGGCACAGACGAAGATAGCTTTCCTTTCTCGTTTGACTTTATATATATTCTCGATTTTAGAATATGAAAGAGTTAGAGCCATCAATTATTGCGTGTAGGTTGGTGTATACTAGTGTTGAGTTGTTAATGAGAAAGTGAACAAAATGGAGTTGTTCTTTAAACTGAACAAGTGAACATGTTCTTCAATGGTTCATTTTTGTTCAGCGAGTCTTGTTCAGTCTGTCTTGTTTAGTCTGTCTTGCTCTGAGTTGCTTGAGTTGTTCTAAGAGCTGCTCAGTCTCTTTTGCTCACAGAGTTGTGCTGTATCTCTTGCTCTGTGAATTGTTCTGTCTGCCTTGCTCTGTGAGCTGTTCTGTATCTCTTGCTCTGTGAATTGTTGTGTCTGCCTTGCTTGTGAATTGTGCTGTCTGCCTTGATCTGTGAGCTGTTCCGACTGTTCGGTCCATGATACAACTATAACAGGTATGGCGCTCAGCCAAATTTTGAATTAAACGCTTTTGCTAAGATCGCGAGAGAGAGAGCTGGAGAGTGAGCGCTAGAGTAAACGACGCACATTTACACAAATTAGGTACATATGTGTGTAGAACAAAAAATCCAAGCAAATCAGCAAAAACAAAAAAACAGCGATCAGTGCTACAAAGAGCTGAAATCCCGACGGCAAAACAAAAAACAAAAAAATCGTGCGCTCACACAACCTTCCGCCATAGACCTAGAACTAGTGAACAAGAACAACTGAACAAGTGAACAATTGAAAAAGAACAAGTTTACAACTGAACAAGTGAGCAATTTGAGTGAGTTTGACTCACTTAGAAAAAAAAGGACAAGTGAACATGTTCAGTGAAATGAACGTGAAACATGAATGAATGTGAAACATGATGCTAAATTTTAATGGCTTAATTTCAAAATCACAAGCTCTCTCAAGGTATAAGTACTGGCAAAAAGACAGTTTTTGGATTCGTTTGAATAAACTCAATCTTTTAATCTTCCCTCCCACTCCCCACCCATACCACACCTTCTTCCCACCTGCTCCCTTCCCGATTAAATATAAAGATGCTTCACATCAAAAATTTGACAAAAAAAAACACTGAAGTTATGCACGAAACAATGTTTGCTTGCCTTCTATCATGGACAGTCGACAGAGACCAGTTTATAGCTCAGGGGAATTTCGAATCATAATCAAATCTAACTAGTTCTGGATATTATACTTCCTATGCTTTCATTTGAATGCATAAAAATAGGCTGTACCATGCTTATAATAGCTCTAGAAGCACATCCAAAATGCAAGATGTGTTTAAAGATGCGTATCAAACCTATAGTACAGTGAACAAATTATATAATTTGTATTTTTCAAAATCATTTAAATGTTAACGATCCTATAGTTTTATATAGATTAGACAATAATTCGACAAATTGTTTAAAGCTAACGCATAGGTTCAATACACGCCTTTATGCAGTAAACATTCTTAGAAATTCATCTCGTTTATGTTCAAAATCCCATTCATATATAATTTCCATCTTCAGTTCTCGTGCATCTTAAACTTATTTAAGCATTCAAGCATGTCTCCACTCTGTTTCTTTTTTCTCCGTGTACCCATCTCTTGACTGGGACAATTGATTTACATTTGTTTTCTATACCTGGGGTACCCATAATACTGCCTATGACCAAGCAGAAAATGACTTCAAGTGCACACAACACACATCTTGAAGATCATGAGAGCATAAATTCTCGACAAAACTTTCCAAAATTTATCAAACAATTTTTTTATTTTTTTTTTTGGCGCGCAAAAATCTTTATCGAACTTGGCATTTTGAACCTCGCTCGTTCGCTCGCGCTGCCCCAACCAAACTCAGTTTTATAAATGATTTCATTGTTGTTATTGTTGTTCCCGCCGCGCAGCGCTTGTTTTTCTTTCCAAGTAATTTTTCTACACGACCACAACTACAGAACGTGGGGCCGCCTTCACAAAGCATTCTATCTGGTCGGTCTTGGCTCTTGCCTGGCTGGCCGCTTGCTATTCTCGTCATCAACGCCGTCGCCGCCCGCCCCACACTCTGTGAAACGAACGCGGTGGAGAAACCGAATGGACGTCGTCGTCGTTGCTTATTTCATTTTATTATATTCCAACGTTGACTCTGTCTGTGTGTTCCTTATCTACGTCTTTGTCATCGTACGTTCGCTGGGTTCGCTTCCAAGCGCGCCATAACTACCACAGCAGAGCACAGCCACTTGCCCGTGGTCGCCCCTCTCGGAACGCTTCAAGTTGCAGCCGTCGCCGTTGTCGTCGTTCCACATAGCTTTTGTGCCCCGTGCCCGTACGCCGCGCCGCCTCTTCCTGCCTTGGCCTGGCCTGGCTGCCTGCTTTGCTGTTGCCGTTGCCGTCAGTTCGTCGTACATTTCATTTCACTTCACTTAATTTCTCAGATACCAAAACGAACAGCGTTGTATTTTTCTTGGCCCCGCCGCTCTCTTCTTTGGGTTGGGGGTCTCTTATGTGTGTGTCTGTGTGTGACTCGAATTGCTGTCGACTTAAGTCTTTCTGTGTGAGTGAGTGTGTGTGTCTGTGACTGTTGTTTCCCTTTGGCTGAAATTGTTCTTGATTTTCTTATAGTTATAGGCGGCAAAAAGTTAAAGTCGTGTCGCAGCGCGCCAAGAACAACTTGGAGCCAGATTTGGCGTTTATGATTTCTCTGTAAGCGACGAGTTTGTCAAATGCAGTTGAAAATGACCCAATGTCAGCAAAAGGTCAGCAGCCACACCACAGCTCAAAATTGGATACAGGTGCTCACTTATTGTTGTGGCCCTCTTGTTTGCCATTTTGGGTTAATTCGTTGTTTTGCTGTCACTTTCATTTAAATACAAATAATAACGCCGGCCGGCTTTTGTTTGTTTTTGTTATGGCTACAGAAAAATACTCCCAACCCCAACTTGTTCTTCATCGTCTTCTTTCTCTCTCATTGCAGGAACTAATTGGACAAAATAGTAACGACAGTTCAAGTGGTGGCGGGCACAGTGGCATGGGTTCGGGTCCACCAGGTACTCCAAATCCGCAGCAAGTTATGCGCCCCACACCCTCCCCCACTGGTTCATCCGGCTCACGTTCCATGTCACCAGCAGTGGGTAAGTAAACTCTTAACATATGATATGTTTTTTTAGGGGGTTGCTGCAAATAAATTTCAAAATCGAAAACAGATTGGAAAACAAATGATAAATTGTAGCTGTAAAACGAGGGTCCTTTCGGTATTTTGACCACACACCTGATTTGTAAACGGCGGAAGGTTTTTCGGGATTTGCCCCACAACTGATTTGTAAAACGAGGGTTTTTTCGGTTTTTTATTGACACATTATTTCCACAGTTTTTTATTTACACACGTCTTCCTTATCTTCAAACTATTCCAAAGACTACAGTTCGAAGAATAGTTTGGAACAGATTTTCAAAAACGTTAAAGCTTGTTCCTATTTTGGACTTTGTTTAATTCATGCGGAATCGGAAATGTTCAAAAACCGACTGTGTTTATACGGCTCTCAACTTGAAATTAACATTTCAGGCTTGTTTCCGTTTTCGATTTCTATCAAATTATGCAGAATCCAAACTGAAAACTCTTCCCTTGGCTGATTCGGCTTTATCTTCCAATTTCCGTATATCTTGATTCAATTGATTTGATGTCTGAAAGTTTTAACCGTATTATCTAATACTATATTGGATAGCAGACCTCTTAACGATTCCGGTCGATCGAATTCGGAAACGAGAGCAGGCCTGTTTATCTTTATCCGACTGTATTCAGATTAGTCGAATTTGGAAACAAGAACAGGCCTGGTTATGTTACATGGAATCCGTCGACTTCTATATATATATATATGTATTAAAAATCGCGGTTTGTCCAAATGCTGAAAACGACTGGACCCAATTGGATACTTCCTTCTACTAATTTGTTGTTTGCTACGAAGGCGACATTTCGTTTTTCAGTTCAATTCAATTACATTTGAACACGTGGCACAGTAGGCGGTCATTCCATTGGTTTTGTTTTTCCAACTGTTTGCCAAATTTCAATTGCATCTTTTTCGTTCGTTTGTTTCTTTCTTTATTTTGGGTTATTTAAAAGATAATTACTTAAAATTCAGGTGACTCTTGAGCATGTTTTCTTGTTCAGTTCCTTGCTTAAGCTTAGTACTCAGATAAACTACATTTTCGGCATCGCACTTGACCGTTTGTTCAGAATATTACCGTTGGGTTTAAATTACGCCAATCGATGATTTTTGGTGGTACTTTTGCTGCTGATATTCCGACGGGTAGGCGTCTGAATAATTACAATAGTTGTCATCTTGTTGGGGAACCAGCAGCGTGCAACGAATTGTAGGGGATAGAGCCAAGGGGACACTTATGCTAAATAGATGAGGTGACCCGAGTGACGCCTTTCATGAACCCAAAGGTCGGAGGGATGTCGTCTATTAAGACGTCTTTTAAGCCAGTTTGTCGCCAGATCAGAGGCGAGTCTATTGGAGCCATCAGTCGGTCATGATACCTGCTGGTGTGCATATAGTTGTATGCGCCACTTACAAGATAACATCCGCAATGCGCTGAAGGACTCGGCTTATAGAAGACACTAGTTTCTTGAAAGGCCGCTCAGTTTTTATTTAAATTAAACAAATTAAAGTTTACAACCATCAGAAAGTTTAGATAGTCAGCACCCAACCAAATAAGCCAGCGCTTATGACCTTTAATTGCACATATAAGAGCACATCAGACAGGATTGCCTCTATTGAGAAGTATAGGAAGCTACATGTTCCAAATGTGTAATCCAGCTTGTTAAAATTGGCAAAGGTTTCCAGATCCTTGGATTGCATTTCACGCATGACTAGCTGGGACTACTCATCTCTGCCTTCTAGTCGGAGTAAAGGTCTAGCCAGCCTCAGCTGCACTTTGCTTGCTTTCATCCAAAATGCGTCATATTAGGAATTCCAGAAGAAAAATGAACTAAAAGTGAAGTCGTAAAACGGCTATACAATCGTGTACACCAGCGGTGGGCATGAAATTTGAGTTTGGGAGCAGCCCAACAACAACAACAGAAACTAAGAACTAAAAAGCTACCATTATCAGCGAGCCTTGAGCGCCGTTCTCCGATTCACATTGATTTTGTTGTTGCTCACAATTTGAAGCAAATTAATTTGCGACGCAGTTTAGTGTAAGACTGACTGGCGCCAATTGCCGAAAAAAATCACGGAGCAATGGGAGCAAGGGCTTGCCCACCGCTGGTATACACAGTTGTGGGTACGCACTTTTGATAGTATAAGGCCAATGATGGTCGAACCAAACACTTAGGTTCGATAAGTTTAGGAACCGGTCCGCAAATCGAACCCTAAACTTTACGATTTGTGACTTTTATTGAGCTGTTCTTTGCTTTGAGTTGCTGTAGGTTATGAACTAAACCACTTGCTGCTGTAGACGTCTCAACCGTTATTCTCTATACATAAAAGAGTTTGTCCTGACTGAATCATTGACAATCTACGCACAGCCCGAATGGAAAGCGATAGAAGGCTGATATATGGACAGGAGTTGCCATTTGTGGTAAAATTGAACCCCAAAGAAAAAAAATACGGAAAAGTTTGTATGGGAACAGTTGTTAAAAAACTATTTTTCATCCGATTGACTTGAAATAATTTGATGTGAACTTCCATAGTGGGAAAATCAGCTCACGGGGTGTGAAATCGCCCGGAAAATTCTGCTTGCAAAAAAATATTTTTCATCTGATAGGCTAGAAACTCCGTTAAGAATAGTATTAGAATTAATTTGTGATTGAAAATTTGAATTGAAATGGTGTGAAAATGCTCGGAGAACTCTTTTATGGAAATAAATATTTCTCATTCGATTATATTGAAACTCGGTTTGTAAGGAAAGATTTGTGATGTGTCTTCCCGATGTTGGAAAATCCACACCGAATGAGTTGCGGGGGTTGGGTGAGGTCGTCTGGGGAGATGGAGCAAATCTCCTTACTGTAAGAACGCAGCAGCAAAAGCTGGCATGTATATACATGACCGTCACTAGAGCTTTTGATGGAGTTTACACCACTCCACCATACCATCTGCACGAAAATAAGAACACTAACTAGAAGCAACACTAAACATACCTATCTCCGTACAGACGCTATACAGCAAGATGGAAGAGATAGCGGAGAAAGAAGCAGAGGAAAATTGGAAGATCACAACCGGCTGCAGAATCTCAAAAATCATGTGCAAGACAAGAGACAAAAAACTCACGCACTATATGCTACAGCTCCAAAGTAGAGACTGTAGACTGCTTATAGGCATACTAACTGGTCACTGCCTAGCAGCTGCTCATGCGAAAAAGCTAGGCATCACGACAACGGACATCTGCAGGAAATGTAAGGAACCTGGAGTCGTCGAAACTCTGGAACACCTCATCTGCAGCTGCCCAGCGATCGCTAAGACAAGATTAAGACATCTGCACTCCCCAAGTCTCACCTCTCTTAAAGAGGCGGCAAGGAAGTCTCCCAAACAACTATTGTCATTTGCCAAAACGTCAAAGATCCTCTTGGAAATCTAATGGTACCCAGAAAAACCACCCGGCCTCACTAAGGACCGTAAAGTCTATGTGTGGCCCCTACAAGGAGCCAGCCGGAACTACCTACCTACCTAACTAGAAGAAACATATAAAATGCAACCAAGCACAATTCAGTGGCATCCAGACGGGTTCTTGACGCTTCAAGGATCTCGACTTGGGGGTAGCAGGACCGGGCAAGAAAGAGGCAATGGGAGAACTAACAAGCATTTTTGAAGCCTAAATATGTGCAGACCTTTATATGGGAAAGAACTACCAAACTAACAAATAATGCACGACAGA
This sequence comes from Lordiphosa magnipectinata, assembly GCA_037044535.1. Taxonomy (NCBI): domain Eukaryota; kingdom Metazoa; phylum Arthropoda; class Insecta; order Diptera; family Drosophilidae; genus Lordiphosa; species Lordiphosa magnipectinata. The sequence goes on along the minus strand of JBAMBO010000704.1, from coordinate 311,557 downwards.
ATCTTATATGCGATGGGAAGGAGACAACTAGGATGAGTATTTTGCAAGTTATTCGTCAAAAACTGTTTCTGGAACATTCTTATTTGTCTAAAAGTGTCACATTCAGTGTCACAGCGGAAAATTCCCAAAGCATTTAGTACGTTTACTGAATAAATGAGATTCCAAATAGATCCGCTTTTGTCGGCTGATTTGTCAAAGTTATATTTTATACCCATAACCGTAATCGTAACCGAAACTCGAAACAGAATAAGGTTAATAACCGCAACACGTACCGTAACCCATATCCCACAACGAGCGATCGGCCAAAACAGTAACCGTAACCCTAACCGTTAGTTAGTTTGTTGTTGGGGGGAATAGCGCACTGCGACCAATACCGATCTATTGTGCTCCTATACTTAGTTTACAACTCTTCTAGCAGCCCTTTTTCCTGTACGAATGTCAGGATTTTCGTGGGTTCTAGGTTGCTTATCTTGTTGGGACGTAAGCTGTGTTCCCCAAATCTGCTGAATCTGCGCCTCGCTAGAGCATCGCAGTGGGCTAGTTTATATTCTGAGGTCTCCTCCTTTTCTTCACAGTATCTACATAGTTGGGTGTTTACTATTCCCAGCTTGTACAAGTGACCCCGCAGCCTGCAGTGGCCCGTGTAGAGCCCTGTCAGGATCCTGAGGGCATTCTTTCCTTGTTGGATTAATTTCTGGAACCTTTTCAGGTTATGGTCCACTATTAATGCTTTTGCTTGTCTCATGCCCCTGGTGTTTACCCAGGCGGCTGTTCTAAGCGTATTCTCTTTCTTTCTAAGGAGCTCCCTAATGGTGTGTTGGCCTAGACCAAAGCAGGGTTCTGGTCCTACCATTGCAGTGGCTGCACCCTTGTGTGCCAGTTCGTCGGCCATTTCGTTTCCGTGGATGTTTTTGTGTCCCGGTATCCAGCGTAGGGGCAGGTTATTCCTGCTATCTAGTTGATCCAATTTGTTCTGCGCAACGGGAGATAACACATATTTCGGCTTGAAATATGCTTGCAAATTCTCCCATTGACTCAAACCTTTTCGTTCCAGGTCCTGCTACCCCAAGTCCAGCTTCTTGGGGTGTCAAAGACCCGTCTGTGTACCACTGAATTGTGTGTGGTTGCATTTTATATGTCTCTTCTAGTGAGATCCAATCTCTCTTATTACTTTTGTGTACAGTGAAGTTCCTGTCGAAGTGGAACTCTGCCACCATCTCGTCTCTGGGTTGAAGGATTGTAGGGATTTCTTTCTCCAACCTCTCAGAGTCCCTTAGGCCACCCTAACCGTTAAACGTTTCGGTTTTTATCCCTGCTTTTAAGAATATGTAAAATATTAAGAAACAAGATGTAAAATAATGATTGAGGGACAATGAGGGGGAACACACTTTCAAATTTAACTAAACACTTGACAAACAAAAAGAAACACAGAAACATCCCTTTATCCTATAACCCAGGTCAAAGAGATATTATTGAATGAAATCGTATTGGAACAGGGTCGTTTTGAGATCGAAAGCGATTTGTAGGACACATGGGAAATAGCTGTCCCTACGCTGGATACACAGAAATGGTAGGTCCAATAGTCCCTAGTCTAGACCAACAAAAGTAGTCATAGTGAAACATGACTACAACAACAGGTTCCAAAAATGGACCCATCAGAGACAGAATGCCCTCAGGAGAGAATGAGAATATTTATTTATTTATTTAAATATTAGCTATAACACATTAGCAGTAAATAATATTATAACTAATAGTGGAATAGAGTAACGAGTAACAAGTACTTAGGCCCTATCTTACAAAGTTATTTAGATAGTATTAAATATGTTGCAATTATTGAGAAGCATTGAGATAGTATCGATGTTGGATTTATTAACAATAGCAAGTACAGAAGATGGGGATTGGTTTGGAAAAAGAGAGACCCGAATATTGTCAAATTTGGCACAGGTGTCTAGTATGCGAGTTGTGGTTAAAGCCTGTCCACAATGTTGACAAGTGGGGCGAAATGCTGCCAGAAAGTGGGTGACCATGTGTCAGTTGGCAGTGTCCGATGCGTAGCCGGGAGAATACAGTGGTGTTTCTACGCGAACAATCATTAGGGAAAATGAATCTTTTCCCTTGTAGTATTTGCGGCCTTGTATGTGTGCTGGAAGGAGCTCCAGTCGAGCGCTTGTTGATGTTGCAGGTACAATTTGATTAACCTTTGATGATCCTTTTCGATGCAGGGGATGGACGCCTCGTCGGCCGATTCGTTTCCAGCTATTCTTTTGTGACTAGGAACCCACAAGACTTTAACAGGTGTTTTGATGCAGGCATCTCTGATGCTGCCGACTATCTGGTTTCCGATTATTAATGTTGTTAATAGCTTCTATGGAAGAATGGCTGTCCGTGCAGATCACGAATCGTCCTTTTTGCCGTTGGGCAAACCGAACTGCATAGAGAATGACCATCGCTTCTGCTGCAAAGACCGAGCAATAGTCAGGAAGCCAGCCGGCTGAAATTGTCCAAACGTATCTACACATGCGAATGCAGATACGTTAAATAACCAATTCCAATCAAGAAGGCGGAGAATGAGAATAAAAAACACCCAACTATGCAATTGCTGCGCAGAGAAAGAGGATTTTCTATGTCAGTTTTGTGGGTTCATCAAGGAAACGCAAAGTTCTGGCTAAGTTCAACCCACACCAAACCCAGTGCAAGCAAACGTGATATGGGCAGTGGAGACTTTCTTAAGCCACTCTCCGTCTACCGCCCTCTATACATTATGTGCTGCACTGGATTGTAGACTCGTTTGGTCAACCTTGCCAGGCAATTTGAATTTAATAAGCGGTTAATCCATTAATTGTAGATTTGAAGACCTCAATTACTATGGCAAACAAAAGGGCGAGTTCCATACAGAATTATACCTTCATACTGCTCTCCTTCCACACTTGGGCATACCAAGATTTGTCACGTGTTCTATACGTCATCTAATTGACTTAAACCTCTTAATTTACCTTGGCATCACCAAATATATAAACAACTGCATCTTGTCCAACTCTAACGCCTTTCACTTTTCTTTCTTTATCAGCCCAAAATCATCCCATTTCGCGTCCAGCGAGTAATCAGTCAAGCAGTGGCGGTCCCATGCAGCAACCTCCGGTGGGCGCTGCTGGGCCGCCACCACCACTTCCGCATGGTCCCCAACCACCACCAACTGGACAGCAACAACAACAGCAGCAGCAGCAATCTCAGCAGCAACAGGCTTCGAATTCTGCATCGTCGGCCAGCAATTCGCCACAGCAGACACCACCACCGTCGGGAGCACCACCGCCAAATCAAAATATCAACAATATGGCCACACCACCGCCACAGGGAGCAGCCGGTGGCTATCCCATGCCCCCGCATATGCATGGTGGCTATAAAATGGGCGGACCGGGACAAAGTCCTGGTCCTGGCCAGGGTTATCCGCCACAGCAACCCCAGCAATATCCTCCAGGCAATTACCCGCCACGCCCACAGTATCCGCCGGGTGCCTATGCCACTGGGCCACCACCGCCACCCACTAACCAGGCGGGTGGGGCTAACAGCATGCCATCGGGCGCACAAGCCGGCTATCCCGGTCGAGGGATGCCCAACCATGGGGGCGGCAGTCCACATGCACAGTATCCACCGTATCAGTGGGTGCCGCCATCACCGCAACAATCGGTTCCAGGCGGTGGAGCTCCCGGTCAAGCCATGGGCAACCATGTGCAGGGCAAGGGCACTCCGCCACCAGTTGGTCCAGGTCCTCCACCACCACAGGGCAGTGGTTCGCCGCGTCCGCTTAACTATTTGAAACAGCATTTACAGCACAAAGGTGGCTACGGTGGCAGTCCCACACCGCCGCAGCCGCAAGGCTATGGCAATGGACCGACCGGCATGCATCCCGGCATGCCAATGGGTCCACCGCACCACATGGGTCCACCGCATGGACCCACAAATATGGGACCGCCAACGAGCACACCGCCGCAATCCATGCTGGGTGGTGGCCAGGGGGACAGCGTTGGTCCGGAGCATATATCACAGGACAATGGGATTAGTTCGTCGGGGCCGCCGACGGGAGCCGGTGGAATGCATGCTGTCACATCTGTGGTAACCACCGGGCCAGATGGTACGCCCATGGATGAAGTTAGTCAGCAGAGCACGCTCTCCAATGCATCGGCGGGTGAGTAAATGGACAGCAGTTAATCCTTTGCTTAATACTTACTTCTCCTCTTTGCAACTCTTTTAGCATCCGGCGAAGATCCACAATGCACCACACCAAAGTCGCGCAAGAATGATCCATATAGCCAAAGTCATTTAGCCCCTCCGAGCACATCTCCACATCCCGCTGTAATGCATGCGGGCGGCGGCGGTGGTCCTGGCGAGGAGTACGACATGAGTTCGCCACCAAATTGGCCACGTCCAGCTGCTAGTCCGGTAAGTCTGGCTCCATTCCCCTTAAAAGTTCAACTAATTATCCATGCATCCTTTCACAGCAAGTGTTCAACAGTCATGTTCCTGTGCCACAAGAACCATTTCGCAGCACCATTACCACCACCAAGAAATCCGACTCGCTGTGCAAATTATACGAAATGGATGAGAATCCAGATAGACGTGGCTGGCTAGACAAGCTGCGCGCCTTCATGGAGGAGCGGCGTACACCGATCACTGCCTGCCCGACCATTTCAAAACAGCCACTCGATTTATATAGGTTATATATTTATGTAAAAGAACGTGGCGGATTCGTCGAGGTATGCAAGGTGCCGTAGTAACTCCTTTTACTAACTTCTTTTTAGATTTACTAGCAAAAATCTCAAAAAACCAAACCAAAATCAACCACCACCAAAACAACGTAGTTAACACCAAAGAAATCCATAAAAAACCAAAACCAAATTCGGCTACAGTAAAAACTAAAAGTCAACTTAACTTGCACAAGAGCCCGCCCAACCGCCTCTATCTCTCTCTGTCTGTAACCCTCCAGCCTCCAGCCCGTTCCAAGTGTCCAAAAATTTTAGCTGCATTATGAGTAAAAGACTAGCCTTCAAATGGTGGAAATTTAAGATTTACACACTGCTTTGTATTTTTGATGCATGTCTTCCTTCTCCTATCTATTCCTTTAACACACTCTTGTCAGCCGCATGATTTAAAACTGAATCTGAACACCAAATTGGCTGCATCATCTCCAATTAAATTTGCTTCATTTTTTAGAATTGTTGATTTTAAATCGGGGAAAATCAACAATCCTAGCTTTTATTTACCTTTCACCTTCTTTTACTAATATCAAAAACTAATTTTAAAAAAGATGCTATTTTATATGATTGATATCAAATTTATGCTTGTTAAAGGCAGGAGAAACTATTACCTTCCATTAGAATATGAATTGAAATGAAATTGCTACTTTTAATTCTATACAGAGAAAAAAAAAGACAATTTTTTAATGATCCTTTGGACGATTTTGGTATCCATTTGAACAGGTTAGTCTTAATACCGTAAAAAGGATATTAATAATATCCATTTAATGTTAAATTGATCTTAGATGTGTATCCAATGGAGCTGGAAATCGTCCAAAGGAAATGAAAAATGGATATAATATAAAAAATGGATATGATAAAACAGTGGAGGGCATGAAATTTGAGTTTGGGAGCAGCCCAACAACAACAGAAAAAACAACCGTTATCAGCGAGTTTCGATCGGCCAAAATGAAGCTGGTGCGCCTTCTGTGTGCGCGTCTTGAAGGCGCCGTGCTCCGATTCGCATTGACTTTGTTGTTGTTCACAATTTGCAGCGAGTTAATTACGACGCAGTTTATTACGAGACTGACTGTCGCCAATTGCCGAAAAAGAAATCTCGAAGCAATGGGAGCAAGGGCCCACCGCTGTGATAAAACTATCCATTCAAAATGTATCTTATGGCCCTTTTTTTCTGTATAAAAAATACATTTTGGGTCTGTTTAAAGACACGAAAATTGGAGTCTGGAAGCAGTCCAACAACAAAAACTGAAAAAACCAACCTTATCAGCGTTTCTCAGTCGCACACACGGCCCTTTTTTCGACGTTAAGCATGGATTTTTTGTTGTAACGTACTTTCTTGTGCGTCTGAGTGATGCCAGTTGCCGTTAAATGACTCTCAGAATACTGGGAACAATTGCTATAGATTCCAGATACCTTTTCATGCTGACAATGACGATTAATCGCAAGGGAAATCAGTTTCCTCTTAAATCGAATTCAGCGAGTTCTTTTTATAAGAAGGAAACCAACCAGTTGTACATATTTACGATTTCGAAGAGAGAAAGCTCGACTGTAACCCGCATACCAACGAGCGGGTGGGAAAGTCCACTTTCGTCTTCTATGCGTGTGCAGGAAATCTATACAACCGAGTGGGTGATGACCTAAAATGTAGTCCGATGGCTGTACACTGGAATCATACGACCAATCCTACTGCTACAAGTTTCAGTATAACGGCCGGCCAAGCAGAATGTCTTCATAGACCAGCTTATGTCTGAAATATGTGCCACTGTTGAACTAAAAACGACACCACTAGACGCTCTTGAAGCGACTCTCAACAAACTCTCCTTTAAGAGACTCAAGGCTAGGGTAACACCCTTATTCCCACAGTCAGGGATTATTTCTTCAAACTCTTCCACATCTTTATTTCGTCGAGAGAATAGTGGAATCAATGTCCTTCAGTACCGTAAAACTTCTTCAACCAAGTGGGAGAATGTGTGTACTCTGAAGGGAATCGGCAGCAGCCGCCCATTCAGCAGAAAATTTCGATTATCGATTACCTATTTTCGATTTGCGATTACTGACGAGTCTCTGCTGAATAGCCCTGATTGCAGGCTTTAAGATATTCAGTACTGTTCCCGTCGAAAATCCAAATTATCTGCTGAATGGTGGGGCCCATTATTTCATGCTCCCTGATACTGTAGTGTCTGCCAGGCGGACATTCCAAATACTCAAAGCAGATCTTGAGTATAATTTGTGGTCTGCGATTTAGTTACTTACAATTCGATATTATTCAATGGTTACCGCAAATGTCTTCAAGAGATGGCAGAGCAGTCTGACATTCACATCATTTGGATCTCTGACCACATGGCACATCTGCACGAGTATGTATTTTTCTGCTTCGTGGATTGAATCACCCCAAAATGATTTTCGCCACTTATAGTGGGTTCTTGCGACCTGTTTTTGATTTAGTCAAAGTTTTTGTTTGTGCTGGCTCAAAGGTCAGGATTGATTATAATTTAATACAAATCAATACCATTTTTAAACAGAGATAACTCACAACATTTCGGAATAGCAATGGTAAGTCTGGACAGGCTGTTTCGGAATTTACCACAATTCACTCATCAGCAGACGTTGTTGCTTTTCACACGTCAAGCCCTAGTCAAACTCTCCATTTAAACGTTCGAATTGTCTCGAATCATTTGTCTCTCTCTCTCTTGAGATAACAACGTAACGGAGCTTACAGTTGCTTTTTCAAAGAAGAGAGCAATAATTGTGTGTGTGTGCTGTTCGTGTAAAAATGATACTCGAACTCGAAATCAACAAGCATTGCCGCACAAATCAGAAACAGTCACTTTGACAGAAGAGTACACAAGGCCCTCATTCGCAAAAATACCAATAACAGAACGAGTGTGTATATGATTTGACTTCATATGTTGGGTTTTTGTCACACCGCATACGCTTTTAAGGCGAGTATTGATGCAGTCAAAAAAACAAGCACTCTTGCAGATCTCTGGTACAAAGGTACGCCAATGCCCAAGTGTAGTCAATTTAAGAGATTACTTTGAGCTCAAAGCAAACCAGAAATGTCAAATGCTCTCAAACTGCAGGATGTCGCACCACTGCAATCTGCACTTAGCGGGCCTCAATGCTCAGTTAGGGCCTTAAGAGGGTACTGCCTGGTCGGGACTCATGCCGCCAGACTTCTGCATAAGTACCCGGTACGGGAAAAAGAAGATACCTTGTTCTTGAAGAACCCATGTTCTTTTTCTGCCGCGCCCTGAGTCAACGCAGACAAAATATCTCTGCACTCACTTACTAATGGATTTCTCTGATTGTTGCCGACTATTAGATTCATTCAAGCCACCGGATGGCTCTAAAAGCCTTCAACGCTTACCTTAGAGAAATGAATGTCATCATTAATTACTTTCTCAAAATTTGGGTTATTCATACGCCCAATGGGCAAGAACATCTCGTGGATTCTTTGAAGATGCGAGGGATATTTCTTATGGAACTCAAATTTTGCAAGATAACCAAGATAGTGGTCCTTTCTCCGACCAAAGCGAGGAATTTTTTCTTTAAGTTCCCTCCACAACCGCTCAATGTTGTGGGTGTGGGCGCTTGAAGACGGGTCCACAAAATTCTGCTTGATGCTAATATTCCTCATTATTCGAGCAACTATATGCACGTTTTTTAAACGGATGACATCAAGCACAATAAATTGGCCAATTTCATCCATGGTCGATGGGAGCAGTCAAAAATGGAGTTCTTACGGAGGCTTTGTAAGAAATTGCACTAGAGCCTCTCCTTCTTCTTACTCCAACTTTCCAGCCAAGCGGTGCTGTACCTGAATCGTTCACGATTTGTCTCGAGAACGCATAAGAGATTGAACCTCGGACATATCAAATCCTTGACTATGACACCGTGATCCGTCAATGACAAACGGCAATCGGTACAGCACATTTTCGCAAAGTTACCATTCAAAGTGAATAAAACGACCAATGAATTTATTTCTGCGATAAATATTGACATATATTTCAAAAGAATATGTGATCGAGCATACATTTGTATGTGCAAAAACGCAAACTTTGAAATTCAATTACAAGAGAACCATGGTCGAACCATGGTTAAATTCTATGGTTAAGCTATAAATAGACGAAAGATGGAAATCAAATAACCCAATCGAAGTAGCCAAATTTTGTTTTATTTCACATAAATAGAAACCCTTTCTAACAGCACATGAGCATCAAAGCAAAGGCAAGGTGTTTCTAATTACATATATGAAATACTGTGACGAAAGGAATTTTCTGTCGTTCTAAGTACGGGGCTTTAAACTATAATTAGATGAAAGATGGCAACCAAATAACCCAAACGAAATAGCAAAATTTTGATATTCAACATAAAAACATCATATTTTAGCATCTTGATATCGTTTAATTTGTTTTTCATTAAATATTCCTGCATAATGTTTGCCCCATCATATTTTTGCATCCATTTTTTGTGTATTATTTCCGTTTAATAAGTAGACGACACCCAATTCTTAACTCACAGTAAGCTCCAACTTCTCTTCAGTTGCTAGTTTCTATTCGTAAGCAGAGCTGTTAATTGAAATTACCATTACAAAAAGAAATGAAGTAATTTTCGGTAGCAAACATTGGCCGTGTTCAGCAGAACAACTTGCTCCCTGATCAAAAATAAATTTGCAATAATCTTTCTACTGAGCTCGAGTAATGCGGTATGATGATAGCCAATTTCGGGTATCATGATACGGGAAATAGTACACTACTTTAAAGTGATTCTGCTCCCTGCAACAGAAACTATTTGATGCATAATTTTTTTCTGATACCTGCTCAGAGATCAACTATTCTGCTGAACACGCCCATTAAGTTCTAAAGGTAATGAAATATTTAGGAATCGTATTGGTTAATGGTAATGAAATTGTTTACTACACCAAAATGGGTAATTGGGATCAAATTTATTTACCATGAAAATCATAATTTAGTTTTTTATTACCCAAAAACAATTTCAATGGTAATTCAGTTTTTAATTACTTCAAATATATTATTTAACTATCTAAAAAATCGTATTGGGTAATGGTAATTAAATATTTAGTTACCCAAAAAAATTATAATTATCCCAAATGAAATATTTTACTACCCAAATAATCGTATTGGGTAATGGTAATTACATATTTAATTACACATAAAAAATGGTAATGGTAATTATGTTTTTAATTACTCCAAAAATAACATTTAAATTGTAATGGTAATTAAATTTTTACCCAAATTAAATATTTAATTACCAAAAGAATTGTATTGGTTAATGGTAATTAAATTTGTAGCTACCCAACAGAATCGTAATGGTAATTTCAATTCTTAAGCTTATCCGTAGTTAGTTAGATTATACTAATAACACAAACTAATTCGTGTCCTGGACAAAACGGGGCTCACATCACAAAATGCATCCAAACACAAATTTCGTTTCTTGCTCGCCAACTCAACTTTTTTTTCTTTCCAAACTCCTTCTTCTTCTTCTTCTTAACATCGATTGTGCTCAAATCTTAGCCTATATAACTAACCCATCCATATGGGTCATTTCCTTCATTTCATTTTGCCAGGTGACCAAGAGCAAAACTTGGAAGGATATTGCCGGTCTATTGGGCATTGGGGCCAGTAGCAGTGCCGCCTATACGCTACGTAAGCACTATACCAAGAATCTGTTGGCCTTTGAGTGCCATTTCGATCGCGGTGACATCGATCCAGGGCCCATTATACAGCAAGTGGAGGCGGGCAGTAAAAAGAAGACAGCCAAAGCAGCTTCGGTGCCATCGCCAGGTAACTGTTTACGCCAAAATCTGTTGGATATTTTTGATACCTTTTGATACTTAATTAAACTGAATGTGTTTTTTTTTTTGCACAAAACTTTCCCTTCCATTCCAACGATGTTATCAACCAAAAATTGCAACCAATCGGTGGTGGCCATTTGGATGCGGGAACAACAAATTCTACAGGCTCGTCGAACTCGCAGGATTCGTTTCCAGCACCGCCGGGTGCTCCACCAAATACAACAATCGATGGCTATGGGGGTTATCCAGGCGCTGGTGCATATCCGGGTGGCAGTGGTCCTCAGCCCGATTATGCGGCAGCGGGACAAATGCAGAGACCTCCCTCTCAAAGTAATCCGCAGACACCTCATCCCGGTAAGAGAAAGCAAAGAGTTTTCTAGTACACGAGCGAACCTAGGCTTAAGTTTTGTTTTATGTTAATATGTGTTTGTATATATATATATATGTATAATATATATGTGACCAATAGGTAATGCTTAATCCTTAACCATATTAATTTCATGTGTGTATTTTGTTTTCATTCATTTTTATGTTTTGTAACTGTAAAATGTGTGGGCGCACCTACTAAAAATGTACAAAAACACCACCAACAACATCCACAACAACAACAACAACCACCACCACCACAACAACAACAACCACATCGATATTGCACCACACCATCTCAACGTTATTCAAAACTGTGTCATTGATTTCATTCATTCATTCATTCATTCATTCATCCATCCATCCCATCAAAATGCTGCTGCTTGCCGCTTCAGGCACACAATCAAATCAAACAGCCGCCGCTGTTGCCGTTGCCGGTGATAATATCAGTGTGAGCAATCCCTTTGAGGATCCCATTGCTGGCGGTGCTGTGGCCGCTGGTGCTGTTGTTGCTGGCGCTGCTGTTGCGCCCCACGTTGGCCATGGCCCACCACCACCGCCTCCGCATTCACCGCACGCCGCAGCCCAGCCACAGCAGCCGAATATGGCACCACCGCCGCCGCAACAACAGCAGCAGCAGCAACCACCTGGTCCACCACCACCGCCACAGCAACATGGGCCTGGGCCAGTGCCACCAACGCCGCAGCATGCGCGCCCCGGAGCACCTTATCCACAGGGTGGCTCCTCTGGTTATCCAACGCCTGTGTCTAGAACGCCAGGTATACTCATCCCTTCTTATTTTTGTGTTTATTTGTTTTATCATTTGGTTTGTTTTTTTCATGCGGTTTAAGTTATGTTTAAAAAGCACCTTGATTCCATGATTTAAGTTTATGTGTGGTGGTCGCCTTCTACTAACCTAGTTGATCATTTTTTTTTTTTTTGGTATTGGTTATTGATAAATTTTTGCATGCTCCAACCTTAACTATTTTAAGATAATCATTGTGAAACATCTGTGACGACTCCTTTAAGAGAAATGTTGAATTTGAAGTTCCTATTCCCCACTAGTAACCAGCATGGATATAGTCCATGTAACCCAAGGGTGTGTCATCACATGATCTAGGTGGTAAACAACATGTGTGGCATGTTTTCACGAGCTGTTTGGCACCGGCTTGCGGGGGAACGAAATGTCATCAAGATCACAATTAAGTTTTTAAAGGAATATTGACAGTTCTTGAAACTCTTTGAGTTTGACAATTGAAGAGGAAGAAAGTGAAACTAGTGAAAAGACTTCTATTATTATCACTGTATGGTCAAAAGTCACCTGACTGAAAGTTGATATTAACTTTGGAACCTGTTCAAACTTAATCAAAACCGGTTTTAAAATGGGAAAGTTAGCACACATAAAATTTCCAGTTCATATCTTAAAAAATTTCTGAAATATGTTCAATGTCTACCCATTCACAATGTATACCTTTTGTCCAATTTTCCAGATCAAAGCTTAAATAATTTTCGAGATTTGGACTCCAACCCCTTTTAAGCTGGTTTAACCGACTGGTTCGGTAAACTTCATATTTTCCACCTCATAGCTTAATTAATTTCTGAGATAAGCCTCAAAAACAGTTTTAAACCGGTTCGATACCGTTCTTAAGCCAGTAAAATATCCAACTTGATATTACGAATAGATCAGATTAAAAGTTCCAAGTTACGAGCCACACTCTGATACCGTTCCTGATCCAATAAAATATCCAACTCCAACAGATAACAAGTTCATAGTTTGAATTACTTCTTAGATCTGGCTCTGAGCCACTTTTGATCCGTTTTTAACTGGATTCGAAACTGTTCACAGACTTGGGACATAGCCTATGACTCTTTCCTGATTGGCATGAACATTCTGTGAAAATTTCATGAATATCGGATCAGCGGTTTAAGATGCCTAAAAGAAAAAAACCAGATTTCGTAAATAACATACACTTAAATAACATTGTTAAAAAAAACATTGTTATTTATATATAAATAGCAGGTGTGTATAAACATGTTTTGAACAGTGTTTTTAACAACTTCTGTCAGAATAACGAACACTGATAAATAACAATTTAACAGTTCAAAATCGTAGGTGTTTTAATCACATACATTGTTGACACATTAAAAAACATGCTTCTTTACATTTTGAACATTTTACAACTCGACACAAGAGAGCAATATCATTTTGAACACTGTAACTACAAATTGAACTTCCATTTCGAATCTTCACTTTCGCTAAACTTTTGCGATTTAAGCACGGGTTTTGGAACAAATTTGGACTCAAAAACGCAAAATTTTTGCGTATTCGAAAATGGGAGCATGGTTGTCGACGGGTAAAACAGGAGGCTTAGGACAATCTTTCCAAAAATATCGCGAATTTTGCAAAATTGGATCAGTTTCGATTATCATGAAGATTCAATAGTTAGCAAATGTTTCTAAGGGTTTCTAGAAGGGTAAATATGTGATGAGAACTTGCAAAATTGTATAATTAGTTTAGATTGTCATAAAGACGGGTAAATATTGGGGTAAATAGAAGGTGTTCATCGAAATTGCAATGCTTAAGCGCAATCCACAGTTAACGGATCTCCATGGTAATAAAACCGCTAAATGCTGAAGAAACTGCATTTCAAGACAGCAAACGATCAAACATAACTACTTTGCCCTGTTTATGACAATACTGAACCATGGATGGCCAATGATGAAGAACAAACAACTGACGGACGCGCGAACAGTGCCTTAATGATAATTTGCACAAAATTTCGAAATATAATATAAATAATAATATAATATAATTTGTGGTTACAGTGTTTAAAATGTTATTGCTTTCGTGTGTCGAAACGTGTTTTTTATTTGTTAACAATGTTAGTATTTGAAACATACTTTATTTAAAGTGTTAAAAACGCCTATTGTTATTTATCAACCGACAAAAATTTTATAGAACACTTTTCAAAACATTTTGAACATTTCTAAACAAACAATAAAAAAAAAAACAATGCTTACTGTTTTTTCCATTGTTTAGAAATAGATGTTATTTACATTGTGTGTTATCTACGAACCCTGAAAAAAACATACAAACATACTTTCAATTTTGAACATACATATGTGTAAATGTATAGATAATCACCTTTCGAATCAATACAAGATTTGGCAAGAACAAGCAGCATTTTAAACGAATGTTGCCGAAATATACTTCAGAAAGGTGGCTTTTACCGGTATCCTTTCATGGGCGAATGCAATTTTCCAAAGTGATAATAGTCACACGGAGTAAAATCAGGCGAATATTGGGACAAGTGTAACCAAAGACTCTAGAACTCACAAAGATATGATTATTGGCCTTACAAGTAGATGTCAGGGAAAGGGATTAACAGGCGTCTGCGTATCGGCCCCCAATCATATTCATAAATCAAGTATGTTCACAACCATGTTTTCAATTCCATAGTTCCATGTTCATTTCCAAGCTGGTATGTCAGCTCTTCTCTAGAATAATTTGTCAGATTTTTCGTATTCCGCAAAATTTTCAACACCCGAGTATTATAGACATTAATATTTTTACAAGTCCAATTGCCATTTGTACATAGATACAATTTGTGTAATTTTCTCTCTTTTTACTAGTTGGAAACCACCAGTCCAAACGAGACTGGCACTAGATATCAGTGTTGCCAACTTTTGTCGAGAAAAAAAAACTGTTTTTGGCTGGACCGAGAGGGAGAAAAAGCTGTATTTTTCTAATTATTTATGGTATTATATAATTCATCTGTCTGATGAAGTTCCTCCTCCTCATTCTTGTCGTAAGCCTTAGTTGTGCCTACTCATTCGATTTCTGAGTTTTGATTTCACAATTTTAACCTGACTGAAGAGATGCTCAACTTCAGCGTTTGACCATGGCAAGGACAACATCTGAATTGCAAACGAGGCGTCTAACTCTAAAAATCTTTGATTACCTCCAGTGTTGCTTCACTCCAAAACTTTTTAGTTTCGTCGTGGTTCTCCCACGTTTCTCTAAACGTATATTATTATATTGACCCTCTATTTTCCCATTATCTTCTACGAAAAATTGTTCCAAAATGGAAATAATGCTTTATGTTTTTGATGTTTAAATGTGTAAAATGTAAAATTGGCTGAAACAGCACCTCTAGGAGGGCCAGGGCCAAGCTTCTCTCAATCTTTTGGCGTGTGTGCTTATAATTTTTTCGCACAAGAGAAAGGGACCTACAGTTTAACGCCGAATCCGAACGGCAATTAGTTAGAGAATTTTTGCTTTTTCAAGGCTAGTTACTTCACAGCTGGCGCCAATAGCTGGTGAAGGTGACCGGGTGTGTAAAAGCTTTTTCTAAAGAAAGAAAAAACTTTTTTTCTATTAGATGGTCCGAGGCGGGATCGAACCCACAACCTCCCGCACCAGCAGCCACACATACTACTGGTACGCTACACACCGGTGTTTAAATGTAGTGAACCGAAAATATGTCAATTTGTTGAAGAATTCCAAGATTTTCAGGTAACCGGCAAAGCCCGTCGCGTCATTGTACTTTGAAAAAACGTTCTAACTTGTGGCATTTTCAATTGAATGGGTTTAAAAAAAAAAAAAACAAATACAATAAGTTTCATTGTCATTTCATTGGCATTTTCAATAACTCCATTAAACTCAAGAGTTATCAGATTCATACTTCCGAAGCCAAGCCTTAAACTCCGGGTCCTGCAGCCAGACTTTACGATATTTTTGTTTGAAAACTTATGGCATTTTTGTTAAACGATCTGTAAACTTAGCTAGCACTTAGAGAAGACAGTTTCCTGAACCTTAGAGGTGGAAAATAAAGTCTAAAAACGACTGACTGAGGTGACCAACTCTCGATTGCTTATAAGTTTGGCAAACGACTACAAAACGAACAACTTTTTCGTTTTGGTGTTGCAAGAACATGAATCAATTCCACTTTCGAAAAATTGCCGTGAAAGTAGAATTGTGAAAATGGCTGATTGTTGGGTTGAATTTTAATTTTTTACATTTGAGGGTTCCCTAGGTGGCATCCAAAAGGTCTTACTACATCCAGCTTCCAAACTCAGTGACCGGACCCAGTGTCAGACTAGTAGCCTGTTGCAGAAACTGGACTAAACTCGTCCACGTAGTGTCGCGCACATCATTTAAAGCGCCTCATACACCGCACAAATTTTTGCGCCAACGCTAATGTGTGCTAGTGAAATATGGGTGTGCGTGTACCTATTTCACTAAAATTTGTGTGATGTATTCGACGCTTAAAATGTCTATGACCTGAGTTGGACTCAGTACAGGTTGATTAAAACATAGATCTATGTGAGCCACAAAATGGTGGATGTCGTTTACTTTATTTGTGTTGCACAATTCGCATTTATTAGTAGTGTCCCTCCTGTAATGAATCTATTTCCATTTAACAGTATAAAATATTTATATGTGAATGGGATTTATTTAAAAGTTTAATCGAAATAGGATAACTCCATTGTAGTAGGTTCGAATTATATGAAAATGACCGCCATGATGTTAATATGTACAGATTTATCGATATTTTAGTGTTAAGGTATTTTTATTAAAACATTGAAGGATGGTCACATCCTAGGTAGACACTGTAAATAAAATGAACGAGACAGACATACAGATAGAAAAGATGATACAATAACTACAAGGTAGCGCACTACGCAGCTTCTTGGTTCGATGACTCAAAGTTGTAATCTGGTGTATCCAACCGACATGGTCGCCTTGGATTTCTTGATATAGTGCCAAACTTCTATCGCAAGCTGTCGAAAAATGTAAGTAACGACTGAGTGGCCCTGGTTTTTGTGTGTGCGAAAAGACACTTCCGGTTGCGCTACCTTGTAGTTATTGTACCATGGAGAGAAAAGCCATGTATCGACAAACCGTATAGAGAAAACCCTTTAGAACCAATGTATATAGAAACCGTGTGTAGATAGAAAACCACTATCATATGTACTTGACTAGGAAATGATGGGACTTATCAACAATCATTCACAGGTAAATTGTCCACTGGGGGGACAAGCAAATAAAGTAAAGTAAAGTAAAGTTTCTCCCTCTAATCAGTAATCAGTTCATCAAGACTGGCAATTCTTTGTTGCTTATTTCTATCAATCTATAGATGTGATTTGGATTTATGATTTTTGTTAAGCTAGCATAATGATGACTATCCACCATCTAAGCTTTAATTTCCAAACACCAAAAACATTTCTAAATTCTTTTGTGTTATCATTTTGCAGGCTCTCCGTATCCATCACAGCCAGGAGCTTACGGTCAATATGGTTCAAATGATCAATACAATGCCACTGGACCACCTGGTCAGCCATTTGGACAGAGTCAAGGACAATATCCGCCACAGAATCGCAATATGTATCCTCCCTATGGACCGGAGGGAGAAGCGTGAGTGCCAATTCTCAATTATCCACACAAACACACGCACACACACACAGACAAGCACAGTTTGATTCAGAGGGATTCCAACTGTACTGTTGTGCCTAATTAAACTTTGAAATGACGAAGAGAGTTTTAAACTGGGACTGATTGATTTTTTTTCCACCCTTCACAGTCCACCTGCTGGTGCTAATCAATATGGTCCATATGGAAATCGACCCTATAGTCAGGCACCACCGGGAGGCCCTCAGCCACCACCTCAGGCCGTGGCGGGCGGACCTCCAACTAGCGGGGCACCAGTAGCTCCACCTGCTGGCGCCTTTGCCCCAGGGACGCCCAATCAGCAGGACTATTATAGGCCACCGGAACAAGTAAGCGTAACGTAAAACATGTTTTTGAATCCACGTCCTCTCATTTCATTATCTTCTTTCAGAGCCCGCAACCTCGACGGCATCCCGACTTTATCAAAGACTCTCCTCAGCCCTATCCAGGCTACAATGCGAGGCCTCAAATTTATGGTAAGTTTTACAATTTGACTGATTGATACCTTTTGCTGACGGTTGTGTGGTTCTGTAGGTGCTTGGCAAGGTGGTACCCAACAGTATCGTCCCCAGTATCCCGCCTCGCCTGCTCCACAAGCCTGGGGCAGTGCCCCACCGCGAGGTGCTGCACCGCCCGGCGCTCCTCATGGCCCACCCATTCAACAGCCCGCCGGAGTAGGTCAATGGGATCAGCATCGTTATCCACCCCAGCAAGCGCCACCGCCGCCGCAACAACAGCAGCAGCCGCCATACCAGCAAAGTGGTCCACCCGGCCAGCAACCTCCACAGGGACCACCACAGTGGGCCCAGATGAATGCTGGTCAAGCGCCACAGCCAGGTGGTGGTATAGCGCCACCGGGATCACCACTGCGTCCGCCGTCTGGGCCTGGCCAGCAGCAACGTATGCCGGGCAGTGCACTGCCAGGCATGTCGCCGCAACCCCAACAGCCGGGTCAGCCGGCTCAACAACCGCCGCAGGTGCCAGGGGCCATGCCACCCGTGCCCGGAGGAGGTATGGTGAAACCAACGTATGCCATGCCGCCGCCAACTCAGGCTGTGGGACCGCCAGGTACAGGCGTACCCATGCCCGGTAGTGCACCTGGTGGCATGATACCACCAAAGCATCCTCCAATTGGTGGACAAATGGTGGGAATGCAACCGGGTCAGCAACAACAGCCGCCACATACACATCCCCATCCACATCAGCATCCGCATCCACATCAGATGCCCAACCAGCAGCCTGCCTATGGACCACCGGTGCCAGGTCAGCTGGCCAAGAAGGAGCTGTGCTTTCCGCACGATTGTGTGGAGTCCACAACACCGGTGCTCTACAGACGGAAGCGTTTGACCAAGTCCGATGTCTGCCCCGTGGATCCTTGGAGAATCTTTATGGCCATGCGGTCGGGTCTGTTAACAGAGTGCACCTGGGCACTGGATGTGCTCAATGTGCTGCTCTTTGACGACTCCACAGTGCAGTTTTTTGGCATTTCAAATCTGCCCGGTCTGCTTACCCTGCTGCTGGAACACTTCCAAAAGAATCTCGCCGAGATGTTTGATGAACGTAGCGAAGAGACTGCAACGCCGGTGGTGCCCTCCGTGGACGAGGCTGCCGATGACGATGCGGACAGTGGCACGGTAATGTCAAACACAAAACTACGAGGAGGCGGAGGACGATCCTCTCGTTGTGTGCGTAGCATTTGCAGTTACAACCGCAAACGTCACTACGAGAATATGGATCGAAAGAGTGGCGAAGACTCTGATGAGGACGCGGACGAAGGCATCGACTTGGGTCAGGTAAGACTACAGCCCAATCCAGAAGAGCGTTCGTTACTGCTCTCATTCACACCCAACTACACCATGGTCACACGCAAGGGTGTCCCCGTACGCATTCAAGCGGCCGATCATGAAATCTTTGTGGACGAACGCCAAAAGTCATGGGACATTGACACCAATAAATTGTACGAGCAACTGGAGCCAGTTGGCAGCAGTGCTTGGACATATGGCTTCACCGAACCCGATCCGCTGGATGGCATTATTGATGTATTCAAATCGGAGATTGTAAACATTCCATTCGCTCGCTACGTTCGCTCCGAGAAGAAGACGAAAACGAGGCAGGCGGCGGCGAAAGTGTCGATCAAGCAGGAGGAGCAGCATCAGGAAGATGGCACAAGTCTGCTGCTGCAACAGACCTACAACAAGAAGCGGCGTCTGGTCAGCGGCGGTGTAGTCGAAGTCAAAAAGTCCAAACCAGACAGTGATTGTCGCACTGTGGACATGGAAATTGAACCTCAGCCTCAGCCCCAGCGTCTTACCAATGGCTTAACCAAGGAATTCGATCCCAAGTCAACAGTAAGGGATGCTGCCCAAGTTCTGCAACGAAAGCGCGACTCCAGCTACGAGGATGAATGCTATACGCGAGACGAGGCCTCCCTGTATTTGGTCAACGAAAGCCAGGACTCGCTGGCCCGTAGGTGCATTGCACTCTCGAACATCTTTAGGAATTTGACATTTGTGCCGGGCAACGAGACGGTCCTGGCCAAATCGACACGATTTCTGGCCGTGCTGGGCCGCCTTTTGTTACTAAATCACGAGCACCTGAGGCGCACACCCAAGACACGCAACTACGATCGTGAAGAGGATACAGACTTTAGTGACTCCTGCAGCTCGCTGCAGGGCGAACGTGAATGGTGGTGGGACTACCTGATCACCATACGGGAGAATATGCTGGTGGCCATGGCCAATATAGCCGGCCATTTGGAATTGTCACGCTATGACGAACTGATAGCCCGACCCCTGATCGATGGCCTGCTACATTGGGCCGTCTGCCCCAGTGCCCATGGCCAGGATCCATTCCCCTCGTGTGGCCCGAACACGGCTTTATCGCCACAGCGTCTGGCCCTGGAAGCTTTATGCAAACTGTGCGTGACGGATGCCAATGTGGACCTGGTAATAGCCACCCCACCCTTTTCCCGGCTGGAGAAACTGTGTGCGGTGCTGACGCGGCATTTGTGCCGCAACGAGGATCAGGTGTTGCGCGAATTCTCGGTCAATCTGCTGCACTACCTGGCAGCGGCGGACAGTGCCATGGCCCGGACGGTGGCGCTGCAATCGCCCTGCATTTCGTATTTGGTGGCCTTTATCGAACAGGCCGAGCAAACGGCTCTGGGTGTGGCCAATCAGCATGGCATCAATTACCTGCGCGAAAATTCCGACTCCATGGGCACCAGTCTGGATATGCTGAGGCGAGCAGCAGGCACGCTACTTCATCTGGCCAAGCATCCGGATAACCGTTCGCTGTTTATGCAACAGGAGCAGCGTTTATTGGGCCTGGTCATGTCGCATATCCTAGACCAGCAGGTGGCATTGATCATATCACGAGTGCTGTATCAGGTGTCACGTGGCTCGGGCCCCTTGCATTCCGTGGAGTATAGATTACTGCAGCAGCGCCAGCAGCAACTGCAGCGAACGCCGGCAGCGGCAGCGGAGAAGCCGGAACAGCAGGTTATAGCGGAGGCTAAGCCGCCGCCGACGGCGGTGGTCAATGATGACAACAGCAACAGCAGCAGTCAACAATTGCCACCGGCAGCCACTTTCAATGATGTGAGCAACAGCAGCACTAACAGCAACAGCTGCGGCACCGCCAGCAGCAACCAGACCAACAGCAGTAGTGTGGGGAGTCAGTCCAGCCAGCAGCTGAACAACGCAGCCAGTGAGCAGTTTCAAACGCAGCACCAGTTGCCGGTTAGCAAGGCGGTGGTGTCCAACAACACATCCACAAATGTGGCAGCAGTTGCAGCAGCAGCAGCAGCCACAACTGTGACTCAGCCCCCGGCAGCACCGCCAACCAATGCAGGTACCACCACAGCCGTTGCGTAGTATACAACCATGATGCCAGCGTCTTACTATAGGGAGCAGAAACAGAAGCATACGGAACTTTGAACGCTACAAAAACACAAACAAATTACTGTAAATTTACTTAACATAGCAAGGGCCAGAGAGAAGTCAGAGAGAGTTGCTGCTGCACAGTCATCGTCATACAATAACAACTGTATATTTTTTCACTCAAATCTATGGTAAATACATGTAAGCAGCAATTACACCACCTCCCC
This sequence comes from Lordiphosa magnipectinata, assembly GCA_037044535.1. Lineage (NCBI taxonomy): Eukaryota > Metazoa > Arthropoda > Insecta > Diptera > Drosophilidae > Lordiphosa > Lordiphosa magnipectinata. Next base: position 290,063 of record JBAMBO010000704.1, on the reverse strand, counting down.
CCCTCCCTTCACCAGTTCATTTAACCCAGCAAAAGAGCAAGGGAGAAATTAAAGTCAGTGTTGGTGCATAGCACTCTCACGTTTACACACAGGGTTCGAAATGACTTAACTATTAACTAAGCTAAAATTATTATTTGACTACGACTAGGATATAGGATAGGATTTCATCAAGTAGTATGCTTTAAGATATGAACAAAAACTAAACAAAATGATATTCAATAGTCGCTTTATAACATTTGACCATTGAATATTTAGTTGTTTCGAGTCGTTAGTCGTTTGGAAACATTTGACTACCGACAACGGAAGTCTGTGAAATAAGCTATTTGTTTTAAATCCAATTGCTTCCATTTTTTTTTTTGCTAACGCTAAGGTGGCTAAATTGTGCTTCCAAATATAAGCAATCACTCAAACTTTCACTTGCTAATAGCTTCGTAGTTCGGCCTTTTACAATCTGCAGCAACTTTTTTTCCCAAATGAGTTTATAAACGAGTATATTTCATCGTCAGAAATGAAATTTCTGCTGATCACATTCGAGTTTTTTCGAGTCCTCAGTCGAGTCGTTTTTTTGATGAATCACATTTTCAGCAAATGCACGAGTCGTTTTCGAGTCTTCCTTAAATCGCACATGAAACTAATCTCTTTTTAATCATCAAAAAGGCTCGAAAAAGACTCACCAAGCTGATTCTTGATAAAATGATCTTCCAAATGCTAGGAGGGAAGGGACCACCCAATAAAGATGACAAATTTTTCCACCGCAAATGTTTATGACTCATGATGTTGGATGTTAGATGTTAGATGTGCTCAGTGTAAAAATCCTATAACATACATAAATACATAACTTATAGTACATTTAGGGCCGATCTTTTGCAAAAACTAAAAAATAACAGAGTAAGGGCCGATTTCTATTCTTCCAGATAGCTGCTATGTATCAGATAATCCGACAAATAGTGAAATTTCGATTTCATTGCCTACTAATTGCATCATAAGCTATCTGCCACTTCGACCTCCAGATAGCCACTATGTGTTAGATAGGCATTTGACTTTTTGCCATTCACTGTAAATTGACATAATATTTGGGGTGGGTTTTTAATTTGTGCTAAGCAAAACAATTTGTAAAATGAATTTGAACCGGGCTATTTGCCTTCACTCACTGGAAGATTCTGATGAAGACACAATTTATAGAGAGAGAGAGTATACAACCCAAGGCCGAACTTCTTTGAGGACATGGAAGATTCCGTATTCATAAAAAGATTCCGGCTTTCAAAGTCTACATGTCTGCTCCTTTTAACAAAAATTGGTAGCCAGGTCGAGCCAATCACTAATCTGTTTGTACCATTTAGCATTGAGATTCTTTGCTTGTGGTAATTTCCTAATTATTGTTGGTGGGGACTTTTGTGGAGTTGCGCAAAGTCATTTTGGAGGATGTGGTTGCAAGATTGCCTGGTTCATATCCTAAGCAGTGCGCTAAATTCCGGTCTTGCTGGCGTATGTGGGCTCCTGTTTTGCCCATGCTTGCTCCTTTAGTTTCCAAGTGACCGTATCTGACTTCTTGTTCTCGATGACATTCTTGTTATCTTCAACTAGAATTAATACTAGTTCCCATTCCTCCTCGTCTGTAAAATTGTTAGCACGTTCCCTTTTTGCTGTGTTTACTATCATTTCAGATGACAGACAAACTTTAAACCAACATAAATTGACACTGTAAATCAGCTGATTGAAAGTGCTTTATAAGAAGCTTTATTAGAGAATTTGTCATTCATATGTAAACGTTTTAGATAAGTTTATACATAGGTTTTGTAATCCAATCTAGTTATGTGTGACTTTATCTGTTGCATAGCTTTACTTGTCAAATAGCTATTTCGCAATTATTTAGAAGATGAGAAATCGGTCCTAAATTTTAAGTTTATCTGACACATAGCTGTTTGGAAGAAGAAGTACTATATTTCTATTTTTTCCGTATTTTGGAGCTCCAATCTCTAGATTTTAAACGCAATTAGGAAAAAAAAATTGACAAATGACACCTTAATTACCTCAATAGGCCTGCTTATTGTAAAACTGCGTCTTCTTTTTATTGAAAATATGGATAATATTGATGTTTTTTACAGCAAAATATCTAAATCGAATTGGCCGTGTTCACCAGCACAAATCGATTGAGCTAGTTCGATTGTTGTGGCGAACGAATGTGATGTGCAATCATGATGGCTGGTTTTTGTGATTGTGATGGATGAAAAAATCTGAAAAATTCAAGCTGTCATTTTAAATGAAAACGATAACTTTCGCGCATACTATTTTTTTTTTACTAAATTTCCATCAAAGCCATTCAGCATAACCCAATCAACTTTTTTTTGGTGGATGATGTTTGATGTATGATTTTTGATGTTTGAAGTATGCTGGTGTGAAGATGGCCAATGGTTTTTTTTCAATATCGAAAAAAATGTTTATGTAGATAGTTTCTAAATATCCGAGTCGACTATTTAGTCGATGGTCAAGTCAACTGAAACAACTAAATATTGAATAGTCAAATGTTACAAGGCGACTATTGACGCATCATTTTCTTTAGTTTTTGTTCATATCTCAAAGCATACTACTTGATGAAATCATATTTTATGATATGTTTCCAAGTCGTTAGTCAATTCAATAGTTGTAAGTCAAAGTTTCAGACTATTGCTAATATTCAGTTAGCATTTGAACATGCTGTTACTTCAAAATGGAAGTGATAAAATGTTAAAATGCTGCAAATGTAAATGTGTTGAATGTTATTTACAAATACTGATTTAAAGCACACGGCAAAGCGGAAAGGCGAGTATAACTAAACACACACACACACACATATATGGCATACGCACGCTATGGTTTATCATACATATATTAAATATATATATATATATAAATATGCATAAAGTAATATTAAACATATGTATGTATATGCATATATATATAATATAGAAAATAGATTTTAAATTCTACTACACACTAATAATAACATTAACAATAATATTACTACCTACACATATTACCATGTGAAGAGAAACTCAATATAGTGAACAAAAACGGAGAGGAAAACAAACCGAAACCTAATAACTGTATCTGTATGCGTGTGGCAAAGCAAAGCAAACAAAAGAAACACCCAAAATATTAAAACAAAACAAGAAAACAACCTATGTAATACAATTTAATGGATATTGATGTGGACAACACACACACACACACACACATGCATTAACATTAAACAACAATTGTACATACTTAACTATTATGTAAATTTCTCTGTATTTCGGTTTACGCAATGTTACAAAGCACATGCAAGTGGCAGCCACTGCATTTCGTATTAGCGGGAGAAGTAACAGATTCCAACACACACACACACACACACAGAATCCGAATGTTGTAATTTTTATGTTAATTGTATTATTATTATTTTGCTGTCGTGCTGCTGCTTCATTATAATTTTTAAAAATGTGTATGTTTCGGACTTACTTAAGGCGTAAATGACAAGATAAATAAATTAGGTTTTTATCTTAATCTTAATTTAAAAAATCTATATATTAAATAAATAATAAAAAAAAAACAAACATAAAATGCTACAAACGAACATTAAGCACACACACAACGCGTTTAAGGACGTGTCCACCACCCAGAGCAAGCCAGTCGTCACTTGATTCCATTGACTGCCGCCTGCTGCTGCCTCCTGCTGTTGTTGATGTGACATCGTGAATTTCGTGTAGTTGTTTTTGCATGGAAACAAAAATTGAAAACAAAACAATTATATATAAACTCAGCATCTCGATATCGATATATAAACATGTAGTTATTAGTGTATAATTTTTGCTAGGATGTAAATGTATGTCCCCTCAAAACTTAATTTAATTATTTAATTAATATACATACATATATATGATATAAAAAAGTTATTTGGTGTTTTGTTTGTTTTTGTGGGGCAAATGATAAAGCCATTTGATAAGTTTGAATGGTAATTTGGTTACTGTAACTGCTCTAGAAACTACACGCTTTTTGTCGCAGTGTAAGCATTTCTTCATGCCAATAAAAGCTCCGTGGGAAAGCCTAAACGGTTCTAGGCTTGGAAACGGCTAGCTTGTTTGGAAACTGCGGCCAAAAATACTTCCAGTAGGTACAAAAAAGTTTAATTTAGAAGGGCCAGATGGTTATAGTTATTATTTCCATGATCTCCGCAAGATCCGCCATCATTTGGACCGTCTTCATAGCAGAGCTGGAGGTGTGATGGTATTTGGGGCCATTCCCAACTATGGCAACTGTAAACTAAAATTTCTGTCATCAACGATGAATGCGTTGTGTTACAAAGAAATATTGAAAGAGAATTTTCCATATTTTCAAAACCTTTTTGGACCTCTACCATGGATATATCAGCATGATATTGCGCCGATACATACAGCTCGGGTTGTAAAAGCCTATATACAGAGCCAAAATGTGGACCTACTAAGCTAAAATTCCATATAACGAGAAAGGAAGGCTAACTTTGTCTGTGCCGAAGTTTTAATACATTTAAAAAAGCTCATTTTGAAAACATTTAATTTTAATAATGACTGAGTTAAAGAACGCTAACATTGAAAACAAAAAAGCTTTTATCACATAAAACTATTTTTCGAACGATCATTTCTATGGCAGCTACAAGAAGTAGTCAGGTTTCGACATATTAGCAGCGTGCAGCGTAAAGAAGACTCTGTGCAAAATGCCAGCACAATAGCTTTAAAACTGAGGGACTAGTTCGCGTAGAAAAAGACAGACGGGCGGACAAAGCTCAATCGACTGAGCTCGTCATGCTAATCAAGTATATATTTACTTTATATGGTCGGAGAAGATTCCTTCTATACGTTGCAAACTCCTGGGCAAAATTATAATACACTTTTCAAGTGTATAAAAACGAGAGCGTAAGTTAAAGTCGGCTCTAACCGACTTCGATATAGCCGTTACTCATGGAAAGAAATGTTTAATAGCCTTCCTGTGTTCCTGAGAGGGACCAGCCGAAAAGTATGCAACATATTTTATCTCGGCTATTTATTATCTGATCTTGATGAAAATATATAAAATATATATATTTTTTTCATATTCTTTGTTGCAAAACAGTATATGGGCATTTCCACAGAAAAGTCCACCAAGCCCAAAAAAAGGAAAAGTAATTAAAAACACTATTTTTAATCATTTTTTCATGGTGAAATAATCAAAATGAACTAATATGAGCCAATTTTAAATATATTCATAACCCATTTTGAGATTTTCGAATGCAAAGTCGCGCAAGCGCCATTTTTCTCATTTGAATACGTTTTGTTGTCATAAAAATGCCTTTAGATTGCATTGATTTTTGGTCTCTAAACTATTTATAAGGGTACAAAGAGTTAAAAAATAATGCAGAAGATACCATAAGAAACTATTTGATTGCAATTAACTGTAAGTTTCTGATTTATATTATAACAAAAACAACATAAATAAAATGAGGAAATTTAAGTAACGTAACGTCAGGTAACGTCACATCAGATACTTAGGCAAATAAAAAAAAATTGGGCAAACATTTCTGAATAAGATATCCTGGAAAATAAACTTATATTATTTCAAATCATACTTAAAAAAATGTTATACAAAAAGCTTTGCCCAATTCGCAGAGCTTTTATTTTTCTAAATCAAGTTAAAAGCCACTTCCGTTTTATGTAACGTCACGCCAGCAAATTTGTTTGCTTATATCTTTAACTCCTTATGATCGATTGATGTGATTGTTTTTGATGATTATATTGGTACTTAATTGCTACCCAAATATAGAACAATCCAAGACTTTCATATATTTTAAAAAGATCTTTTCGTACAAACGTAACGTCACGTCAGTTTGGAAAAGCCCATATACGTATTTTCAATATTTTGCCGAAATATGCTTAATTGGCGGGATATAATGATTTGAAAATTAAGATTTTTAAAAATTTTATTAATGTCAATTGATTGCTATCCAATGCCATTGGTAAAAAATATATTTAAAAAAATCTGTAAATTTACATCCCAAACTTTCAAATTACTAACACTCAAAAATTATTCAATTTTTTTTGGTTACCAAATATCGGAAATAAGAAAACATAAATTCATTGCCGCGAAAGGGACGTTGGTTTTTTCTTCATTTTTTTCTCAAAATTTTGTCTTGTATCCAGGAATTTACTGTATAAGCTCTAAATGGGAAACTGACTAGTTCCAGAGTTATGGCCTTTCTTCTCAATTATTTAATTTTTTTTTTTTGAAACTAACAATTGGGGTATTCACCAGCCCTCATAAAAGCATAAAGCAAAAAGCGTAAACTCCAAAAGAATACGACACAACAACAAAACACATAGAAAAACAATTATCAACTTTTTGTTGGCCTGGGGGTATGTTTATAAAATCGCTCGTAAAAGAGAAAAAGTGGAAAAACTTGAACTGTTCAAGGTAAAGTGTTCCCCAAACCTGCTCTCTGTTAAGGGTTCTTATTTTTGACAGTATGAATTTTAACGTCGTCGAGTAAGGTTGTGAGCGCACGATTTTTTTCATTGTCAGTGAAAATTTGCGTATAATTAAAATAAAATTTAAATTATTTAAAAAAGTGTATATGTTATCGGTTCATATGTGTGTATTATTTTATATGAATTTGATTCACTATAAGATATCAACATGTCCACGAAATATTGCATGTTATGCCGCTCCAGAACTGCGGAACGGAATGTTGCTGTACCTAAAGACGAAAGCAGAAGGGAGCTGTGGTCAAGGAGCACAGGCGTTGTGTAAAGGAGTTCGAGCGTAATTTTTGCAATAAACGGAAAGTGCAGAACGTAATATGTTTGCTTTGTTTTTCTAGCATTTGCCTCTCAGAGCAACTGTCTCAGAGAGCCGAGAGAGCGAGGTGAAAACAAATTATGGTCCCTCTCCACATCGGAGTACGTCACCTTGTAAGTAAATTCACCTTGGTTCAAAGTATCGGCTAAAAGTACTTAGTATCTTACTTATCTGATATAGAAATTTATATACATGTATTTCTGTGTAGCTGTTGGCTGAGTGGATAGGATTGTCGCCTTGTATTTTTTGATATTCCGGCTCGAATCCCGGTAAAGAATCTGGAATTTATAAAATTGTTTTTTTGTTTTATTTTTTAAAAAAGCCCTAAACTAGGACCGAGGTCAGAAAAGATGTCAATCACAAACAAAGATAATATTTTTATTTAGTGTTGGGAGAATAGCGCACCGCGACCAATCTTGGTCTATTGTGCCCCCCTACTGAGTTTACAACACTCCTAGCAGCCGTATTTCCTGTACGAAGGTCAGGATTTTCGTGGGTTCTAGGTTACTGATATTGGTTGGGTGTAAAATGTGTTTCCCAAATCTACTTAGTCTGCGACTCGCTGGAGCATCGCAGTGTGCTAGTATATGTTCGGAGGACTCCTCCTTCTCTTCGCAATATCTGCATAGTTGGGTGTTTGTTATTCCCACCTTGTACATGTGGCTCCGTAGTCTGCAGTGGCCCGTGTAAAGCCCTGTCAAGATCCTTAGGGCATTCTTTCCTTGTTGGATTAACTTTTTGAACCTTTTGAGACAAGAAAATAAGAGGAAATAAAAAATAAAAAGTCAGCTCCATGGTTCGAACACACGTCTTACCGTCTATGAGATATGCATGCAGTGCTCTACAGCACTCAGGCGTCTGAAAAAAGTTGTAAATTGTAAGTATTAAATCTCTATTAACAGCAAAATTCACAGCCTGTCAAAAACAGCTGATTAACGCCAAAAATTACGAGGATAAACAGAAGGGGCGCTCAATAGCTGCGTCGCGTAAATTTACACAATTACGCTTTTACGCGGGCTGGTGAATACCCTAAATATTAGATGTCTCGAAAAGTGAGTATGTTTTGGTTTTAAGAAGATAGTTTTTCTGTGGTTTGTCCCATGTATAGTTTTGCATTTTGAATATCGTGACTTTAAAAATTCTGTAGCCTTATTATAGTGATTTCTGTTTCTGTATCGTACTGTGATGTTTGGTAAAAATTCGTTGGCCCATTCATTGAGTTCTACGGCAGTGGAAATCTGTTTATCGGTTCTCATTTGAAGGCTTGCCCGTCTAGCCATTCTTTTTAGTGTTTCCCCAGCTCCATCGCATGGTCCTTGACCGTGGGCTGTTGCATGGAAATGCCACTCCGCCGATCTGTTAAAATCATTTATATGATAATAGACATTGGAAAAGTTCTTAACGTTTTTAAATTGCTGAGGAGCCCCGTCCGAGAAATAAATGCACTTTTGAACGTGAGGGAATTCTGCGGAAAAATATTCGTTAAGGGCTTCAAGAATAACGTAATGCGTCATGTTTCTTGCAATCAGATATTATTATTATTGTTTGGTGTTTCAGGTGCTGCCCATCCTTAAAAAAAAATACTATCGGAAAAATAGTGGCTTGGTCGTTGTTCCAATGAAATCCTGTAATAGCATTTTGAATAACAAAAGCAAACCAAAACATACTCACTTTCCGAGACATCTAATATTGCAAGTTTCCAAAAAAAAATAATTAAATAATTGAGAAAAAAGGCCATAACTCTATAACTATTCAGTTTCACATTTAGAGCTTAATACAGAAAATTCCTGGATACAAAACCAAATTTTGAGAAAAAAATGAAGAAAGAAAAATGTCTCTTTCGCGGCTATTAATTTACGTTTTCTTATTTCCGCGATTTGGTAACCAAAAATAATTGAAATAATTTTTAAGTGTTAGTAATTTGAAAGTTTGGGATCGGATGTAAATTTACAGATTTTTGAAATATTTTTTTTACCAATGGCTTTGGATAGCAATCAATTGAAAATAATAAAATTTTTTCAAAATCTTAATTTTCAAATCATTATATCCCGCGAATGAAGCATATTTCGGCAAAATGCTGAATGCTGCTATATACTATTTTGCAACAAAGAATACGACAAAAATTATTTCGTCCAAAAAAAAATTCAAGTGGCCGATTATTCATGGAAACGCCTATAGATATTGCAAATATAAATGTAAGTTTTAATTTGAGATCGATATCTTAAAAGTTGTGGGAGTTATTCAACATTTTTTTTATCCTTAGAAAGTTTAGCCCTAAGCTTAAGCATTACCACCAGAAAGTTGAAAGCACTCATTGCTTGTCTATTTTTGCTTTCATTGCTTTTAGCAGTTCCCAACTGATCTAAGCAATGATTGTGTGGAGAGGCAGTTGGCAATCATGCTTTCTTCAGCGAAAAGCCTACTGAAGAGTCGCCAGGGATAGCGATGAAACAGTTCTGTAAAGGCAACCAGCTCTTTTTGGTGGTACAATGCATAAGTTGTTTACAGTTGTGAACAAACGCAACTTTTTCGGACCTAGAGCCAGCCAACTCACTAATTTAACATTAGAAATTAGACATTAGAAAGGTCGCCAAATAAACTACACATTTTTTTTATTGTGAGGGCGGGTCTGGGCGTGGCAAAAATTTAAAAGAAACCTGATCCGCGTGCAGATAATAGGAATCTACATTACAAATTTGGTTGCTCTAGCTCTTCTTGTCTCTGAGATCTAGGTGTTCATACAGATAGACGGACGGACGGACACGGTTTTATCGAATCGGCTGTTGATGCTGATCCAGAACATATACACTTTCTATGATCGGAATTGATTCTTTCTGCCTAATTCATACGTTTGCACGACTTTAGTATCCCCTTTTTACTTATTGAGTAACGGGTATAAAAACTCACAAAACTTTTGGCACTAAAGCCTTTTGGCTTTTCCATCAATGATTGAGCGCAATTTTCAAATCAAGTTGCAAAACATCGTGAGATTTCAGCCAAATTTAAAAACTGGCTATAAAATATGAATTTAATTCTTACTAAAGTGTCATATCTTCCCAACAGACCCGTAGCTAGGCTTGGGACTTGTATATCGCATGTTATTCATTTTAATTTGTTTAATTTGAATCCAATGAAACTCTTAATTTTAAATTTGACCTTACGTATGGATGTATCTTACAATCTGTTCATACTCTCCAAAAACATGTCACTTTTGGAATTTTTATTTTGGCAGTTCCCTTGTTGAGGTGCATACTAAGATTTAATCAGAAATATTTAACAGCTATCCTTTAAATAACGGATATTAGCAGCAGCAGCCTACTTTTGGTATTTTAATCATGCGCTACGGTATTTTCCGTATTTATTGCGTTTGCCATTTACAGTCACACTGGTTGGCAGCAATTCACCGTTCAGTCTAATAAGATTTTTTATTGGAAGCAGACGTGTACGCGAGTGTATCTTATTGGTGGTGTTATCGTTAGGCGTGAAGTTTTTAATCAATTTACGGTAAATCTATGAATAAAAACTACATTTGTAAATTAATTTAATGAATTTTGACATAATTGTAAGAGAAAGAAAAGTGTTTTCATTTACATTTTCCACCCTTCCCTACCTGACGAATGTTTTTCGTGGCTGGGCTTTCGGGGTGCATAAGTGTGTGTGTATGTGTATACTATACTTATGCGCAATGCGTAGGTATATTTATCCGTTTTCATTTGCTGTTCTATTTTCACATTTTCATGCATATGTATCAAAAAATACACGATACAAATTAAAGTTTCTCAAACATTTTAGAAAGTACATGTATATGTGTGTGTACGAATGTGTGGGTTTTAATTGCATTACTGCATTTCTAATATACATACATACCAACTTATATAGACATCAATCGGTACATCTTTGGATGGGTTGGGTTGGGTTTTGATGCTTATGGAACTTGTTGGGGCCTTTTTCAGTTATGCTGGCTGCCACTTTATCGATTTAACAATTCCACCAGCCGCCAAGTCTTTGTACTTTGACGTACCGGCACATCGAATGCCAATGGGGGATAGATGGCCATTGATTTCAAGTGCAAGCTCCAGTTAACAGGTTGTCTTTGCACCAACACCAAACCAATTAATTGGATTGGATACATCGGCAAGTGCCAACGAAAATAAAAAACAAATTAAAACTGCAGCGACCTACAAATACAAATTCCCCACAGCCAACGTGATGCACTTTATGGCTGCCTCAGCCTTAATTATACTATTTAGGTCTATGTGCATAGTTAATCTAGTTACATACATACCTAAATACATAAATGTCGGAGAAGCTCTGTTTATTTCGCGTTTGCTTATGACGCTAAATGTAAAACAAATTTCATAAATTACCAACACTTTCTACATATTGTACGATGCACATACAGACAGTAGCTCATAGGCTTTAGTGAACCAACCAACCAACAAGAAAAGGAAACAAAAATCGATCGATCTAAAAAATTCTGTTGCAAAATGAAGGAACCACTAAAACATAATTCCTGAGCTCACTTCTACTTACGCAAAAATATTATGATTTCAAACTGGTTTTTATACGCTGTACCAAAGGTACACAGAGTATATTAAGTTTGTGCAAATGTATGTAACAGCCAGAAAGAATCATCTCCGACCCTATAAAGTTTATATATTATTGATCAGCATCAACAGCCGAGTCGATATAGCCATGTCCGTCTGTCCGTCCGTCCGTGTGAACGAAGAGATCTCAGAGATGGTAAGAATAAAGAGGTTTGACATGTATGGGACATATATTTCTTATACTTGCAGGCAGATCAAGTTTATTTTCAATTTTTGCCACACCCCCTCCTGCCTCCGCCGCAACTTGGAAAAAACGTCATCACTCTCACAGTTTTGATGAAGGATTCAAAATTGTTTACCGATTTGCTGAAGGAATGATAAAGATGCAGTAGGCAACATGGTCCAGTTTATAAAATAATAGGTAGATGATTTTCGTGTGCTAAACACGAATCTGTTTTGGGAAATGCTCCATCGCGGGACATGACATAAAGCCCTTATGAAAATTAGTCGTAATGGACATCGAAATATCACTCAGGTTTAACATAATGGACATAATGCCAGCTAGTTGGGCCGATGCGAATATTTGAATCCTTTGTCAGAGCACAGCCTAAAGTGTGGAGATATATATCTGAAAAAAACATCAAAAAAGAGTTTGCAAACAATTGTTGCGTTTAAGCCATGCCGACCACAGTATAAGAAAAGTGATTTATTTTGCGGCCACATTTTGATAGCTTCGCGACATATCGTCCAATTCAGTTTCTAAACCCTGAAATAGGATTTCTAGCCCCACTCGCAGAATTCACCAGATAATTAGATTACATTATGCAACAAGGTCCAGTGTATTGAAGGAATGGTGGTGATGATATATGATTTTCGTGTGCTGAACACGAATCTGTTTTCAGAAAGCGTCCATCACGTCGAGTTTTTAAGTAATTTTAGCTTAAAGTTGCAAAAAGTGCCTATTTTGACCCTTTTCAGACACGTTTTGTGGGGAACCTATACTTTTGTTTTAAATTTGTATAACATTATCGTAAATTACTATTTCTATACATTACATTTTAAGGTTTATTAAACTATCCCAAAGAATTGTACGATTTTTTTAAGCGAAGATATACCTTTATAATACATAGTCTCGATAATAATAAAATAAGAAAACTGTCCACTGCTCAAAAGTATGCTTTGCAGAAACGGTACAACCGGCTAGTAATTTGTATAGAATTTCAATGAAAACTTTCAACAAAACCCATTGCATACATTGGGGCGGCAACAATATTTAGAGTTTTGATGAATTCGGATACAATTACTAAAAATGGTACATCTTCATTGGAAAAAAACGTATAATTGTTTGGGATAGTTTATTTCAAAGTTAAGGAGTAGCTTTTTCCAATAATATCAAAGTCAAAACAAAGGTATAGGTTCTCCACAAAAAGCGTATAAAAAGAGTCAAATAAGGCATTTTTTATCTTTAAGCTCAAATTACTAAAAATCTCGACTTGATGGACCATTTCTGAAAACAGATTCGTTTTCAGCACACGAAAATCATTTAGATCACTGGCCAAACCCGTTTTTATACCCGTTACTCGTAGAGTAAAGGGTTACTAGCGTGCATGTATGAACACAGAGGACTTTCCACATAAAGTATATTTGATCAGTATCAACAGCCGAGTCGATATAGCCATGTCCGTCTGTCCGTCTGTCCGTCTGACCGTCTGTCCGTACTGTCTGTATGAACACCTAGATCTCAGAGATAGAAGAGCTAGACCAACCAATTTTGAAATGTAGACTCCTATTGTCTGCACGCAGATCAAGTGTATTTCAAATTTTTGCCACGCCCACCCCGCCCCCACAATAAAAAATGTTGAATAACTCCCACAATTTTTGAGATATCGATCTCAAATTAAAATTACATCAATATTCGCAACATCTATAAGCCCTCCAATTTTCATCAAGATCGGATGATAAATAGCCGAGTTAAAAAAATGTTGCAGACTTCGGCTGTCCTGCCTCAGACACACAGGAAGGCTATTCAACGTTTCTTTCCTTGAGTAACGGGTATTTCGAAGTCGGCTAGAGCCGACTTTAACTTACGCTCTCGTTTTTATTCATTAGGTGTCCCATATAAGGAAAAAATTATCACAAATATTTCTATGGGTCGAAATTTTTTTACACTTGAAAAGTGTCTAGAAGTTTGCAACGCATAGAAGGAATCATCTCCGACCACATATCTGTCTGATTTATATCTGTCTGTCAGTTATATGTCGGAACGGATCGGATGAGATATAGTGTAGCTGCCATAACTATCGGTGGAAAAATGGGTCTTAGTGACAAAAACATTTTTGGTTTTCAATGTTAATATACCCAAATTCAGCCATTATTAATATTTTATGCTTTTACACAGATTTCCAAGTTTTGGTAAAAATCGGATGACTATATCTTATAGATGCCATTGGAACCATCGGTCTAAAAATGAGTCTTATAGCCTATTTCCACCAAAGAAATGAAGCTTCATTTCTTAAAATGACAAGAAGTGAAGAAAATGATATCATTTCTTCCATAGAAATTGTTGTTGCATTTTGCCCTTCATTTCTTTCATTTCTCAAAAATGATGGCATTCCCCACGAAAGAATTTGGTATTTTTGAAACAAGTACTCGCTACTCTCTGGCACTACTCGTTACTCTCTGGTTGTTGATTTGAATTTTAAAATTTGGGTAAATATTCCAAAAAGACCACTGTTTTTGCTGTCAAAAAAAGACGATTTTCCAATGGAAACGGCAAAGTTTTAAGAAATGAAAATCATAAGATATGATGTCAGTGGAAATGGGATATTAGTGATAAATTTTTGTTTTGTTTTCAATGTTATCGTCCCCAAACTCTGTCATTTATTGATATGCTTTCACACAGATTTACAAATTTTTGTCAAAATCGGATGACTATATCTTACAGCTGCCATATTACCGATCGGTCGGAAAATGAGTCTTAGTGAGAAAAACTTTTTTATTTCAATTTTATCGTTCTTAAACTCGACGATTGTTAATTTTATATGCTTTTAAAAAGATTCGCGAAATCTGGTCGAAATCAGATGATTAACTGTTGGAAAATGGTTTTTAGTTGGAAAAATTTTTGATTTTAACTCTGATATTTCAAAAACAGCTTTTGCGATGGTATAAAAACTTTGCCACAGACGAAGTTAGCTTGGCCTTCTCGTTATTTGCCTTATTCCACATAGGCCCAGACTTGGTTTTGTATGTCATGACACCATCGCGTCTGGCTTCTTGCTAATTTAGCATATACTCGAGTAGAAAGTAGCCGGTGCATTACAAAAACGAGAGCGTAAGTTAAAGTCGGCTCTAACCGATTTCAATACCCGTTACTCATGGAAACAAATGTTTATTAGCCTTCCTGTATGCCTGAGGTGGGTCAGCCGAAAGTTAACTTTTTTACAGACGTATTTATTTGCGCCAGTATTAATAGACATTTGTCAATTACTAAATCCACATAAATGACCCAAATTCATCAGTCAAGCCCGACTATTACATACTCTGCACCCTTAATGTCGCAGCTCGAATTTGGTCACGAGTCAAACGGCCAGTTAACACACAACGCACAACGCAGTGCGCTCTCTAAGTCTCTCTCTCTCTCTCTCTCTCTCTCTCTCTCTCTCTCTCTCTCTCTCTCTCTCTCTCTCTCTCTCTCTCTCTCTCTCTCTCTCTTTTGCTCATAACTTGAGTATCGTTCATCCGATCTTTATCATTCCTTCAGCAAATCGATAAATAATTTTGAGTACTAGATATCTCTAGAAAGTACGAACCATCTATCATCAAAACGTAGGAGATATGACGTTTTTTCCAAATTGCGGGGGCGTGAGGGGGCGTGGCAAAAATTGAAAATAAACTTGATCTGCGTGCAGAGAATAGGAGTCTACATTTCAAATTTGGTTGCTCCAGCTCTTCGTAGTCTCTGAGATCTAGGTGTTCATACAGACGAGACGAGAACCGGCCATGGCTATATCGAATCGGCTGTTGATGCTGATCAAGACATATATATACTTTATATGGTCGGAAATAATTCCTTCTGGCTGTTACATACATTTGGATACTTTACGTATACCCTTTACCACGAGTAACGGGTATAAAAATCAAAAGCATTACAGAAAACTGTCATAGCCCTAAGGCCCAAAATGTAACATTTAGCTATTAGCTCCACTTCGGAGGCAATAATTTAGAGGTTAAGGCATAAGATTGATAATACAAATCAACACGAAAAAACTTTGAAGCCAAGCTATTAACAATTTCATAGTATTTCGGCTGTCCTCATTCCGAATCTGTTATCAGTTTGGTAACATCACAATCTATTTCCAAGAAATAACCACACCCTTGGGTACTGCTGAGCCACACACATTTGCCCAAAAAGTCCAAAGAAATTTTTTTTGGAAATTGGATACAACGACCTTCCGATATTGTTCTGAATTAATTTGGCGAGAGATTTCTGGCCCACCATGCGGTGGTCTCTGAAAACAGTTTGATAAATTTCAATAAATTAATTCCATGTTGGCTACTGTAGCACTTTTAGCTGTGTCCCACTGTACCTTCATTCATTCAATTTTACCCCAATGACCATCACCGTAACAAAAGCATAAATATGTAAATATGTAAGTGTGTGTGTGTGTGTGCGTATACAAGTGTGTATTTATGCCCTACACCAGGTACACACTTCCTGCACATCTTTTTTTTTTTGTTGGTGGCACAATTTGAATTTCTTGGGCCTAGGGCATATAGCCAATACCACAATGCCATTCCCAGACGAGGGCGTAGTACCACCACCACTTCCACTTCAACTTGCCACCAAAGCCTGACACAAAGGTTAATGGCCGGTGTTGTTTGCGTGCCGTCCAAAAGACGTTTGTATTAGTTTTTCCAACATTAATATTCTCGGTGCGAGTATGTAGGCTGCTGCTGTTGCTGCTGCCGCTGCTGTTATGCAGTTATTGAGCTTGAGCCCGGCTGTCTGCAAGTTGTAGTAAAACGGAACAAAATAAAATAACAACAAAAAATTGCCGACTAAACAAACGAGCTGCGCTGCGACAGCAACTGCGATTTGCGATGACATTTAAGTCTTGTTAAGCTTGCTGTTGTCTGTGGAGGCTGGCGCATGTGGGGAAGCGACCGGGAGGAGGTTAGTCATGCACAATGATGGTATCATCATCATCATCAGATGAACGCCCTTTGCACTGGGGCGTTAGTTGATTGACACTTTAAAAAGTAAAGTAGGCTCATTTATTCAAGATTTTGGTATAGAAAGCGGTTTAACCCAAATTCAATGAGTGCCTGCTCAATGAGACTCAATGATCGCATGTATTGTACATTTTCAATTTTATGAATCGTCTTTCCACTTTCCCACCAGCTTATGGCCAAAGGGGTGTGTGTTTCCATTTAAACCAGAGATGTAAAAAGATAAACAGTCGCTTGCTACCGTTCGATGTGGTCAGGTGGAAGCTAGTTCACGCACACCCATATACGCTTACTTTTTGAACTCGCTCTACTTGACCAACGCTCTGACTTAAGCCTCATTTGAGAAGAAGAATGACCTGAGAAGCTCTTAAAGAAAAATTATTCAGTAATTTTTTTCAACCGTATCTTTTACCGAATTATGAGGGTTCGGTGTAGGTTCAGGTTCGAAAAATCATTACTTCAGATGGTGCGGATGATGATCCGATTTTCAATTTTTAAATAAAAAGTTTTTAAACAGGTCCTACAGAGGATCAAACTAGGGTTGTCGAATATTTCAAAAATATAGATATCGATATTTTTGACGATATAGAAAAAGTATCATTTCTATCAGGTATCATTTCTATCGAACCAAAATTTAACAACGGTTAAGGTTCGGAAATTTGAGTTTCAAGGTTTTTGGGCGTTGGTTTTGGTTCGAACCTTGGTTCGTTGCAAGTTTTACCCAATATATACAAAATTCCAATACAATAGGTATACACCTGACGCATACATACATTGTAAGACTGTAAGACGTAGATTTTAATTCTTACTGGAAGTATTGTATTGTATTGTAGACGCATACGTATGAATGTATACATATGTACATAGGTAAGCAAAGAAGTAATACAATAGCACTCTCTGATTCTTCGTGTATTTAAATTGTTTAACATATGGACATTTTACATACATATATGTAAGTATGCTAATAACCATTGGGAGTGCGAAAAGGAGAAAATAACAAATCGAAGACATTCATTTTTTGAACCGAACCAAAAGCTTGGGTTCGGAACGGGTTAAGGTTAATCTATTTTCGTCCTCTTGGTTCGGTTCAGGGTTTGGTTCACAGTAAAAAATATGTCGGAATTCCGGGTTCGAACCGGTTCGGTTCAAAACCGGTTTGTAGCCCTGATTTCTATATAAATATTTTAGTGTAAAAAATATCGATATTTTCGATATTTTTCAATAAAAGCCCGGATCTTAACAATGAACAGGTCTATTGAGGTAATTGAGGCGTCATTTGACGCGTAATATGAACTACATTCTGACTCCGCTTAAAAATATAGATGTATATTTATTAAAGATATTTATTTTTTATCTCTTATATCCCACCTAGCATTTGGAAGACCATTAGGTGATTCCTCACCTTGGTGAGTCTTTTTCGAGCCCATTTGATGTTTAAAAAGAGATTAGTTTCATGTGTGATTTAAGGAAGACTCGAAAATGACTCATGCATTTGCTCAAAATGTGATTCATTAAAAAACGACTCGAAAAAGACTCGCAAATGAGTCGAAAAACGACTCTTCATGAAAAGTCGCGGCTAGGGTACCATTTTCTCCCGACAAAAGTATTATATATGATAAGAAAACGAGCGCTTTTATGACTATTTTAATCAGATTGAGGACTCGAAAAAGACTCGAGTGTGATCAAAAATTTCATAAAATGCTTGCTGGGATAACATAAGTCCTGCAAACTTAGTCATGAATTTATATAGAACGATAGAAGTGTTTACTTTTTAAATTCATTATCTTTCAAAATGGAGCATTCGAACTACAAAGCATAAAAAATAACTTATTCAGTTAAATCTACGAAACGTAAGAACTTCTGATTTTACCAATAATCGTTAGACAAAGATTTTAGAAAGACCCGTCGAGTTATGTGCTCATCGGTAATTCGGCTTCTGGTGTCAGAAACCACACTTTTTATAGTCGAAGCCAAGCTTTCCGATAACACGGAGCTTCCCGGTATAATAAGATATGACAATGCCAAGTCAGAAAGCACTGGCAATGCGTCTTTCTCTTCCATCCAGAACTTAATAAGGTCCCGTTCCAGCGTAAATAACGGTAAATTAAAATTCCTACAAGTTCCAAGAAGTCAATAATCATTTATACATACGAAAGGTCTAAAATTTGGTGTCGCACGCCTTTTTTTTGATAGTCGTCATGCTGCAAGGATGTTGTTCTCCCTTCCAAATCCTGTGTGCGACATCAGAGTGTCATCAAATTTTATGCCATTTGTTTGTAAAATTGCTACGATGACGATACGAGCCGTGTGCGGACGGCCTAACATTTACCGTTTTTAAAGATGGGCTGTATTTCAGCATTTCTATTTTATATTTCTAATTTATTTGGCGACCTTTCTAATGTTTAATTAGTGTGAGTTGGCTGGCTCTAGGTCCGAAAAAGTTGCGTTTGTTCACAACTGTAAACAACTTATGCATTGTACCACCAAAAAGAGCTGGTTGCCTATACAGAACTGTTTCATCGTTATCCCTAACGACTCTTCAGTAGGCTTTTTGCTGAAGAAAGCACGATTGCTTTAATAAAATTCCTTTTAAACGTTTTGCTTTACATGTCCAGAGCACAAGAAACCGTTATTCGCAACATCACCAAAATATCATCGAAAAATATCTCAAAAAAATACTCGATTTCCGATATATCGGCCTCGGAAAAATGTGCAATAATGATATTTGCAATTTTGGTATTTATATCGATATTTCGATATATCGATAACATTTTCGACATCCCTCAAACCTGTTGCTGTAAACAAGTGACTTGACGTATAACCCGCGAAAATAATCAAGCAGTGTTAAATCGCTTGATCTTGGAGGCCAATTGAAGGGGCTGCCCCCCAGAGATAAGCGAGTCGTCGAACTTGTAGAGCGAGGTTTATGGCAATTTGGGTCGTCATCAAATTCGGGAAAATAATAATTCAATATGCTGCTATTTTCGCTTCTTTTTTTTTAAATAAAAAAAATACGTGCTGATGATGCCCCCGCATCTTTATGCACACCAATCAAGTGTCGAACTCGACTCATAAGCGACAAGTAGCAATCTTGTATCGCGAATTTTGCTAATTCGCAAAGCCATTTAGCCAAAAATTAGCATTAGATAATAAATAGAGATAGCGCATTAAGCAGCTTCGATATTCACAGTCGGCATTAACTCGTTGATTCAAGGCTGCAAGCCGTTATGTACAGAGATTAAAACCGAAACGAATAACTGTTTTGGCCGTACACTTTCTTCCGGTTAAGGTTTTATGACGGTTATGGAATATGGGTAATGGATATTAACCATACTTCGTTCCGGTTCCGCTTAAGGTTGGTAGTATACAATTTAAACAAAACACTGAGCGAAACCGACCAGATCGGATGACTTCTTCTTGTAGCTGCCATAGAAACGATCGGTCGGAAAATGGGTTTTAGTGAGAAAAACATTTTTGTTGTTAATGGACTATAGCAATCAGTTGCTGTAAACCAATGATTTGACGTATCCCCAAATAACATAATCAATCGGTGTTAAATCACTTGATCTTGATGGCCAGTTGAAAGGGCTGCCTTCCGAGATAAGCGAATCGTCGAACTTGAAGCGCAATGAACCAATCGTAGCGCGAGCTTTATGGCAAGTTGTGACGTCTTATTCCAAATTAAGGTCGTCGCCATCAATTTCATTTCGGGAAATTAGTAATCCCAAAGCATTGCACGATAACGACCATCGGCTATTTTCGCCTAAATAATTATTTAAAGCATTGATTGCAAACGAAGACGAGTAAAGTCTATATATTAATGCAACCGAGATTACAAATCATAAAGCTGACGTAGACGATGCAAATTAGCACACAGCCGTGTAAACGAATATGATCATTTCCACAGCTACGAACGTCAAAATCGTACGAATTTTGTTGCTGAAGAAAAACAAAGAAAAATTTTAACATAAATTTCCGCATATTGATTTTTGGAAAGCACTTGAGTAGCACTTTATTTAATGTAAAAGCTGAGAATTATAGACAGTAAGGTCCCAATATACAGGAAGATAAAAAGGTATACGCAACGTGATTGAATACGGAAGTGCGTTTTGTCTGCTTTCACAAAAAAGCAAAACTCTGCGGAATGCGTTCGAGTTTTTTAATGCAACTAACTGTACTATGATCTGCAATGTTGTAACTATATATTATATTTATAGCTGATTCGGTCAAAAATAAATTTTGCTTTTTTTTATATTTGACTCATTATGATACGCAACGCGACATATGTTACGTGACAAGCCTTTCTCTAACGCTGTTCTTGTGATTCTTTTCAAAAATTTATATATGTATCCTTTAGCGTAATCTTAAAAAACATAAAAATTTTGATTCTGGAACTTATATTGATAAACACAAGATCAGTTAGCTGCATTAAATGAATCGATGTTTTCGGTTTACCTTTCTGTGGAAATGCCCATATATAGGTGGCCTGATATTCAAAGCTAATTAGACGGATTGATGATGAGGATGGATCAAGAAGCAATTTCGACGTTTGATTACTTTTAAATGCAACAGACAACAATATATATCAATCATTGACTTTTAGATGAAATTCAGCAAAAAGATGCTATAAAGGTCGATCAGTCGTGGAAGAAACTCTTCTTTATCACAGATTAAAGACTCGGCATCAGTAAAGGATCAGTTTGTTGCTTTGGCTACTGATGGAGAATTGGAAGACCACACGATCAATGAAGTCGAATAGTTTATGAATTTAAAAAGTGAGCCAGTTACAAATAAGAATCTTAAAGAAATGAGCAAACGCGAAGTTACGAATACATATGGGGAGGGTAATGTTGGAAAACAATTTGGCTATTCAACTTCTATTGAATTTGCAAATAAATTTCCTAGTCAGGTTTATGAATTTATTGATTCAATGTCCATTTCTGAACGCTTTTAAAATTGACAAAACTTCATATAATTTAGGTTTGTTTTTTTTTTGATCTGAAATCAGTTAGAAAACAGGTAATAAAGTCGGTCAAGCCCGACTGTAATATACTCTGTACCTGGAATAGCAGCTGAAATCAGCGCTGCTGAACAATAAATGGTCACACGATATGTAATATTGATTTTTGATCCCAAAAGATACCTCTATTCCAAAGGACATCCTTATACACTTCTAGACCCACACCAGTATTGGTTTATTAAAAACTTCTGAAAAACAATGAAATATAAAAATTTGTTGGGCTCAACTGCGATTCGAACCCTCGACCATACGCACTGAACAAGAAATGGAATGGCATCTCATCGCTCACGACCATCGCCATCGTTTGTTGCCGCTTGTCAAAATTGCAACTTAAATTTTGTCGCTCTCGCTCTCTTATTTATGAACATGTGATCTCAAAGTGGATTAAAGTAAGCACATTTGGAATGATACAAGTTCGAAAGGCTTGGGCCATTCCCTGAAAGCTTGAATTGTGTAGAATATCCTGTTAGTCGAGAGTGAATTTTCAAGCTCATGCCGGGCTTACTCCATGATTAAAAAGATTGAAAATATCCTGACGTTTTTTTCTGTGTATCTCTTACCATCTCTGAAATCAGTTTGTTCATACGGCCGGACAGACAGACAGAATGGACATGGCTATATCGACTCGGCTGTTGATGCTGATCAAGAATATATATACTTTATAAGGTCGAAAATGGTTTCTTCTTTCTGTTACATACCTTTGCACAAACTTAATATACTCTGTGTATGTAAAAATTCCTATTATTTCTTGAATTTCTTATTTAGTTTTTGATTTAAGTCGGCTCAAGGTCAACGGTTGATTATAATTCAATACAATCAGCACAAATCGACAAAGGTTTTGAGCATACATATTGGATAGCAATGGTTTGCCTGTAAAGTACTGTTTCAAGGACCTCCCAGAAGCTCCCATCAGCATTCTTTCTTGCTGTCACACTTTAACACAACTTGCAAGTTCCTTTTATGTCAAATGTCCAAGGAATAAGCATTTGTGGATTACAAGAGCTGAATCAGCCCTGATTTGGAAGGGCTGGTGCTGAATTCATGGCTGCCTTTACATGCATTTCAGCCATGAATTTAACACAGACAGGGCCTACTATACTTCATGACCTTCTCTTCTTTCAGGCATGATTTCAGTAATGAACTCATGGGTAGTACTAAAAACAGTACTGAAATCAGTCGTGAATTGGAGCAGTTCCTACTTCTCAGGTCGGAATCAGCACTGACAAATTCAGTACTGAGACGTAGAACTGCAGGGTAGCTTTCATTCGTGTAATTTTCACTGCTGGCTTATTGACTTCGTTTTCAGGACAATGTAATGTGTTAATGGCGGCAAATTGGGCAAAGCTCTCTCGCGGAGAGCGATGAGAACAAGTGAGAGGGAAGATCAGTGGAGAGTTGGAGAGGAAGGACCGTGGCCAGAAAGGTAAGGGCCTTGCTTCAGCGGAGCAGCGAGCTAGATGACGCGGGAGAGCTGTGATTGGTGGCAAGGGCCACTTGGAATGGGATCGAGGCCCCGGTACAGCGACAGCAGCAGAAGACCCCGGTGCAGCGAAGACAACAGAGGCAGAGGAGACAGGCCCTGCTTGGAGCGGCGGAACGAGGCCTGCGAGGCGGATATAAAAGGAGTGCGATTGTGAACCAAGCGCGATTAAAACCTGAAACGAAGAAGGCATAGCGAGTATTGCGAGTAGTCGAAGCGATATAGCTCGACGATAAGTTGCAAGGAGGTCAGCGAAAGCGAGTGGGGAAAGTGCGAAAACGTCCTGCGAAAGGTCGGAACGAATAGATCGACGAGAGCAGAGAGACGAGTACCAGGGAACTGGTCGAGCCTTCGGTGTGGTACGACAGTAAGCCGGAGCGTTAAGCATCAAACCTGATGTGTAACGATGAATTGTGAACCTAGTCTAAGGCTTACATCTAAGTGTTGAATGCCAACCCAAATACAGACTAAATTACATTGAAATCGTTGTCTTCTTATTTCTGGCAAATTTCCACAATATAAATTTGTTGGAGCGATCTCCGAGCACCCTGAGCTACGCCCAGATGCAAAGGTTCTTTACAGTAACAATAAAGATTAATTACATTTGGTTAAAACTTCGAACACATTGCATAACTTTCGGCTGTCCTGAAAACGGAGCCCATAAGCCAGCGGTGGAAATCTCTAATTTAATTTTCATATTCAATTTATTGTTTAGCCCAAAGTACCGGGTTGTTTTTTTTTTTTTTAATATTTGCATTTGGAGTTTGTGGGGGTGTTAATGCACTGCACGTGTCTAGACCGCAGTCTTGTTGACACATCTCAAAACTTTTTTCCATAAAACTGCCGCCTATGACTCATCAAAAACAACCACGAAAGGAGCAAACCACCCAGAAATTTCATGTACTTGTGTGTGCGTGTACAACAATTATTGATCCTTTTAGCTAAGAATTGATGCACGTTCTTGAAGTGGTATCTAATGCTTCAATAATTTCTATTTTAGATTCAACTCAGCTTGTAGTCTCAAGATGTCCACTAGCCCAAAACCGGTGAAGAAGGTGCCCATACATTTGCAGAGTGCACAGAATCGTGTGTACATCAAAAATGGTATGTGTTAGCCTCCATCAGTATGACTTTATTCTATATGCACCATTTTCAGGCGATATCGTCAATCATGATAAAACGTTCAAGGCGGATGTTTACATTGAAGATGGCGTTATTAAGTAGGTACATTGGTTGCAGTCGACGATTTGATTAACGCATTACTTGATCTACACAGATTTGTTGGCCCCGCTTCGGAGATTACCATACCAGGCGGAGTACGTACAATTGATGCGAGTGGCCTACTGATCTTACCAGGAGGCATTGATCCACACACGCATCTACAGCTTCCCTTTGGCGGTGCGGTGGCTGTTGATGATTTCTATCATGGCACCAAGGCGGCAGTGGCCGGTGGCACCACTATGATAAGTAAGTTAACACACTGCCCTGCACAAAAATGAAGATTTCAGTGTGTTTTTCCTTTCAGTTGATTTTGTTATGCCCAACAGACACGAGTCAATGATTGAGGCCTATGATAAGTGGCGTAGCTGGGCTGATCCCAAGGTGTGCTGTGACTATGGCTTACATGTGGGCGTTACTTGGTGGTCGAAATCGGTATCCGAAGAGATTGGCATACTTTCCAAAGAACTGGGAGTTAATTCTTTCAAAATGTTTATGGCCTACAAGGGACTTTATCAGGTAAAATGATTTGGTATACCAAGAAAATGAATTGTCATTTGATTTCCTTCTTCTATCTGCAGTTGCACGACTCTGATATGTTGGATGTGTTTGAGCGAATCAGAAAATTGAATTGCGTGGCTATGGTAAGTCTATACTAGAGATGGGCGCGGGACCAACCGTTCTGTCTGAATTCTCGTCTATTCCCTGCGGTTCTGATCCTGATACACAATTTTAAACTTAATCCCATTCCGATTTAGCACAGAATTTCGGGTGCCTTTCCTTTTCTTTATAGAGACCAAATCGGTTCTAAAACCAGTTTTATGTGAAAATCATTTAAAAAATTTTAGAGATTCTGAAATCCAATTTTATTACAAATACTACAAAGACGTTTAGAAAAGGTAATAAGAACGCTACCCATTACAGCTTTACTTGATTCCAAATTGAAAATGAAAAGCAAATCTGTTCTGAACCGAACCACACCCACACCGTAACAGAACGGCAAGTTCCAGTTGAAAACCAAACCGGCGTACTTTCAAAAATGCCGAACCCAAAAACCACAACTAAACAGCGGCTCAGTTCACTGAAGCGTCTTAAGACAAATAGCGTTTACTTTCACAGATTGATATTTGAAATTTTGGAAATTTTTATCATGTTGTCAGTCTGTGTTGTTGCTGTAGCGGCTGGGGAGATTTGTACGTCAAGAGAGAAAGAAAAGAAAAGTAAGAGGTAAATTATTATAGAGATGTAAAGTGCTAATCTGGGGTCAAACTGAGGTAGCCGGCTGCCTCGACTGGGGGGTCCAAAGATCTAGTGGTGTGAAGATAGTGGGGTTAAGGGGACAATTGAAAAGGTGTAATGTGTCGTGCGGGCCGAGACCACATGTGGGACATTCGTCGGCGATTTCCGGGTTAATGCGTGATAGGTAGCTGTTTAGGCTCCTGCTTTTCCCCGAACGGAGCTGGGCCAGTGCGGCCCTCGTCGACCGAGGCAGGGTTTTCTCGGCCTGATCGATGGGAGGTGGCCTGCCCCCCAGGACTAGGTTGTCCCTATATGTGTTTACTGCTCTGTTTACAGTTTCGGTGTGTGCCAGCTTCTTGGCTTCTGCACATGATGAGTAAGGAGCTTGTTGTGCTGTTTCCTGATGTAGGTGGTCGGGGTGGGTCATGATGTGGCCACCGGTGGCTACTCGCAGCGCAGCGTTTTGGGCTAGCTGGAAGTTTTTCCACTGGGTGTCACTGATACACGGGGACCATACTGCGGCCGCGTAGTTTATCATAGACCTTCCCATAGCCTTGTAGGTGGTGACGATCGTTTCCTTCTCCGTTCCCCAAGTGCTTCCAGCTATGGCATTTAGGACTTTGTTCCTGCTACGTACCTTTTTTGATTACACCTTCGGAATGTTTAGCGAAGGTGAAGAGAGGGTCAAACATGACACCGAGGATCTTGACGTTGTTTACGGTGGGGATCAGGGGGATCATCCATTAATATGGATGTCCAGGATCTGTTTGACCTCTTTGGTCCAAGTATTTAGCAGTGTGGCGGAGGCTAGGGAGGTAGGCTTTCATCCTCTGTTCGATAGTTCTAACATCTCGGCCGGTGGTGATAATCGAACAGTTGTCAGCGTATGTGACGATTTTCATATCTGGAGGTCGTTGCGGAAGTCCGGCTAAATATGTATTGAAGAGCAGGGGGGGAAGTAACGGGTGATAGGAGTGTTATCGGGGTCAGTCTGTGTTTGTGTATTCTCCTTTTTTTTTTAAATTTAAGGTTTCGAATTGATCCTTAGCGATGCTTGATTGTTGTATTCTTTAAGAATGATTTGTCAATCTTTTTAAAGGTATGCGAAGTCACAAATTCACTTTAGAAATCATAATTCATATTCGGAAATTCGAAAATAGAAACAGGCCTCAGGTTCAGTTATCTTCAAAAACAATTAAATGAACCTAACCGGCGGTTCTAGTACTGTGTGGACCACTAAACCGAACCGGTTCTTATTTTCGAGCAGTTCGCATTCCTGCTAAAAAGTGTTGAGGTTCCGAGTTGGAATCTTTGTCGAGTTACCTTTCAGAAAATGACAATGTAGAACGTTATATCATTCATAATATAGCATTCATAAATCAATCATGTTAATGATGAGGACATCTTTATCAATGTAAACAGCCTAAAGCTATTGCGCTACAACTATATCATCAGTACCATCGACTGAATCTCAGTTGATCGAGTTTTTTTCCACCCTAAAACTTTTCTTGTCTGATCAAAAGTAAATAAAATCTGAATATTATTTTAACCAAGGATCAAACTAAAATTTTCTGTCAAAAACCTGTTACTCAAAATTCCAAACATTCCGCAAACTGAAGCTGCGAAAACAATTTAATCGAGCTCTGGTGTTTATTACCTTTCTTGCAATATATAGCATTTTAAAGTGGGTGATGCTGTTCGAAATTTGCGGGGAAATATCTGAGCTCATCTCTTCTTTTTTAAAAAAAAATTTTATCACTTCAGAATAAATCAAATTCAGGTTCAATTTCAAATTCAATTTTGTGAGAGTATAATATTATTTTGTGTAATATGATGCAAGTGGATGTGTCATCATTTCCAAATTCGGCTCTGATCTTTTTTGACGAGTGACCAAAGAACACCTTTGCAATTGGCTAGTCCTAGATATTTTCTATAGCTTTCTTTATCCAATTTGAAATTATGGTTTTCTCAATTCCAGAAAACAGAAAATATTACTTTTCTGTGGTGTGAGCCGGATCATCGTTCTCGCTCCCTGATTACGACGTTTTTGTAAACAACCCTTTTTGCGTTTTAACAAAGAATCGGATTTCCTTGAAATCTTGTGGTACCCAAATATCAAGCTTGTTTATGTATCCACGTTTTCTTAGGTGGTTTCTTACTGTTCTATGTGAAACGTTTATCGTCTTGAATAAAGACAGTTTTCATTAATAATTGCCTTAATTTGGTTGTCCACAGCCTCCAATGGTCGGACAGTGAGTGTTGAGTCTTTAAACTTAAAATCTGCGGAACGTTCAATCCTTTTTCCGACCGATTCTATAGTTTAAGGTGCAAGATTAAATGTCTCTCTTTTTCCTCTCTAGGTGCATGCCGAAAATGGCGACATCATTGCCAAGAACTCACAACGCTTACTGGCCGAGGGCATAACTGGTCCCGAGGGTCATGAATTGTCTCGACCAGAAGAAGTGGAAGCTGAGGCTGTTCATCGTGCTTGCGTACTGGCGCATCAGGTAAGAGTGCGAGTGCATCTAAAGGCCATGGTGATGCAACTATTGCTAGCTCCTAAGATGTAAAACTTACTATGTATTTATTTGTTTATAATTTGTTTATTATTTCCCTTATGTTTGATGCACCCTTGTACATAAATTATGCGGTATGCGGCACTCGATATAATCCCATCAATTGTCAAAAACAAAACAAACAAATACTTAGGTCGATTGCCCACTCTATGTGGTTCATGTTATGAGCAAATCGGCGGGCATTGAGTTGGCACGCGCCCGATACCGGTATCGAGGTCGTTATATTATGGGGGAGACGCTGGCCGCTGCCCTTGGCACTGATGGCTCCCATTGTTGCCACCTTGATTATGAACAAGCGGCGGCACATGTGCTAAGCCCGCCCCTGCGACCCGATAATACAACACCAGAATTCATGATGAAGCTGCTGGCGAAGTAAGTTCCGTGCAGAATGTCCACTAACCAGAGCCTTGGGTTATGCTTGCACCTTCAATTACTACCAATTACTAATTGCATACATATGTACATGGGCCACAGCCATCCTCCTCATTCAACTAAAACCAATAATAATTGTTTAAATGTTCATATATGCTTTACTACTACCTCACACTCCCGCACACACACGCGTGCAGATGAAGACCCCATTATTTGTGGCCGGACTGACCAGCAAATCCTCGGCCGAGCTTGTTGGCCGTGCTCGACGCAGCGGTTATTGTGTGTTTGGCGAAACGCTTGCCAGCTCGATTGGACGCTCCATGAATGGTGTGCCCAAGGGGGAGCGCATTTACTACATCACCAGCCCACCGATTCGCGAGAGTGCCGAAACCCCCAGGCAGCTTATGAAGTCATTGGCTTAGTGAGTATCTCACGCCGTTTTGCCCCGCATCCCTTTCGTTACATTGCTGGTTATGGGTGTTTGTTGCCACTGATGAAGCATCTTGCTCGATTTAACATGTACATTTCCGTTCACAGCGATGATCTCCAAGTGACAGGCAGTGATAACTGCACATTCAATAAGCAAGAAAAGGCACTTGGCAAGGGGGACTTTACAAAGATACCAAACGGTGTCAACGGTCTGGAGGATCGCATGTCGGTAGTCTGGGAAAAAGGTGTACAAGCCGGTCTGCTGGATCCATGTCGCTTTGTGGCCGTAACTAGCACCAATGCAGCTAAGATATTCAATATCTATCCACAAAAAGGACGCATAGGTAAGTGAGAATCATTATCCTGCTGGCCTTTGTTCATTTGTTGTTATTTTTTTCAGCCGTTGGTTCGGATGCTGATATCGTTCTGTGGAATCCACAGGCCACACGCACTATCTCCAAGGATACCCATCATCATGCTTGTGATTTCAATATCTTCGAGGGTATGGTCGTACATGGTGTACCCGAGTATGTGCTGGTAAGAGGACGTATTTGTGCCGAACGAGGACTTATTCGTGTTGCCGAGGGCTTTGGTCGATTCATACCGACGCCTGTGCGTCCACCATTCGTCTATGACATCATTGAGGGTAAGGTGCAAGCATCTCCAGAGGAGCATCTACATCAGCACGAGGAGAAACAAAATGGGAATATGGCCAAAAAATTCGCTGAACTAGATATCCACATACCAGTGCAGGAACCAATTAACGCTATGCTTGCTGGCAACTTGGCCATGCCGGCGGAGGGTTCATTGTGCAGCACGCCGTCGGTGCGTGGACGTGTCGATGGAAAACGCGACATGCAAGAGTCTTCTTTCTCCATTAGTGGTGCGTCTCAGACAAACCTATCCGAGTCCAATTTCATTAATTTTTTTTTATTGCAGAGGAACTCGACAGATCTGGGGTACGTGCGTGTATTAAAGTGAAAAACCCACCCGGCGGGAAGTCTTCCGGTTTTTGGTAAAGCCATCATCAGTGTCTCAACGTGCAATATGGAAATCGCACAAAGTCTGCGCTCATTGAAAACTGGCATTTAACATTAAATCCCCAAACACAGCGTAATACCAATTATTTAATCCAATTTGCAAATTAGCTACGAACTACATATAGCCACAAAGTAATTAAGGATGGACCACACATACACCCATTAACCAACTGCCTGTTTACGAGTATGTGCAAAGCTTTCGTACAATTAGTTGACATTTTGATAAAAACAAAACAAACATAAGTGTAAGCATTAGTTAATGGTCGACGTGTTTTTTGTTTGATTATTGTTTTAGCACAATCTTTAAGCTTCCTTGCTCACTTCAATTACTGGATTTTTGTTTCTTTAAATGATTTCTGAGATTAAATACATATTTGTTTTGTATTCCTTCCATTTCCTACAATTTGTAAAAGCAGTAATAATACGAATAAACATTAACTAACTAATAAACTTATTATATTGGTATAAAAAACGACGTTTTTATCAAATGCGGAGGAATCAAGAGATATATTTTTATTATTTAAAATTAGCGTTGGGCAATAAAATAGATTTACAGTTTCCATATCAAAGGGGAATGGCTGCAAATGCAGTCATTTAAAATAGCGAAATCTTGTCGAAAGTGAAACACGGAACAATCCTGACAGATTTGCCACGCATTTAATGAATGATTTGAATAAAATAGCTAAAGCTTAATGATCAAAAGCTTATATTATCATTGTTCAATAGTTTTAGATGGTAGGTAAGTTGAAAGGAGGTATATGGAATATTCAGTAGTGTTTCAGCGTAAAAAAAACTTTTTGTGAATTTTTTTTAAAAGTATGGATTGAGCAAATTTATTCAAACTTTTTGTACCTTATTAAGTATACTTTTAACAATATTCTGTAATTTTTTCATGTAGAAATATTGAAAAACCAGCCGGTGACAGAGCTTGCCCCACAACGTCTTTGAAAAAAAACAATTTGCGGTGTCCACTATATCTCGGTCGGAAGTTATCTGAAATCAAAATCCATTAAATTTTAATCAAAGTATCATTAAATCCTCCCCCAAAATTCTGATTATTTTTTTTTCATTTAAAAATTTTTGATGGCCATCTAAAGTGTAAACTGCTATTTTCCACGAAAAATTCCACCATTTTGTGGGTGGGAAATCCCCTTAATGTAAAAAAACGTAACTAAACGTTGGAGGAGGTATTTTATATGAAGAAAATGTGTACCACGTTTGAAATGAATCGGCCAAGTAGTTTTTAAATGGCAGTGAACACGTACTTTGAAAAAGTAGTTTTGAGAAAAACGCGTTTAAAAGTTTATGAGCTTAAAAAGTGGAGCTATAATGTTAAAGGGCAGGCGACTAATTAGACAATAACTACAAGAGCTTTACTCAGATCGACTTAAAATTTTGGGAATGTATTCTTGAAATGTTTAATAAATAGATATGGGCATTTCCACCAAAAGGTCCACCAAGAGCAAAAAATTAAAAGTGCTTAAAAACACACTCTGTTTTATCAAATTTTCAAGGGGAAACAATTAAATTGAACTAACGTAAGCAAATCTTACATTTAATCATAACCCACTTCGAAATATTCGGTTTCACGGCTGCGCTAGCGCGAATTTTCTAATTTGGACATAAATATTGCACATTTTTTTTTTGATAAAAGTGCCTTTAGATTGCACTTACTTTTGCTATCTAAAATCTTTCTGAGGGTACAAAGGGTTATAAAAGAATGCATAAGATAACCATGAGAAACTATGTGATTGCAATTAATCGTAAGTTTTTGCTTCGCATTATAACAGAAACCACATAAATAAAATGATGGAAAAAAGTGTCGCGTTCGCAATGTCACGTATCGAATCACATTTTATTTTGAAATAAAAAAAATAAAGAAAATTTTTCGATAAAATAATCTCTAGTATACAGTTCAATTATTCAACAATATTTTAAAATTAGTCGCACTAAATGGTTTTGGCAGATCTTGCTAAGTTTTGCTTTTATATTGATAGTCAAAAACACCACTTCTATTTTTTGTCGCGTGCGAATCGCTTTTTGATGGGCTTTATCTTGGAACCAGCACTAGGTGTGCTCTACTTTTTTGCCACTAAAGTGCTTCGAAAGTGCCATAGGTTAAAGTAGCAAAAGAAAATAAAATTATTTTAATTTGACTTTTATTCCACTTTAAATGCGTACGACTGTCGCGTTCGACAGCATGGAAATACCCATATCGAGTTTCAGGTCAAAATTAAATTTTGTAATGTTTATCTTTCAGTCGCTCCGGAACCGAACCCCTTAGAACCAGTTCGGTTCAGGTTTTTTGAGTCCGTCGAACCGGTCCCCTTATAATTCAAACTTCTTGAACCTGAATCCGAACCGAACTACTTTTTCGAAAAATAAAGTTCGGTTCACATAATTAAGTAATTTTTCCAATGACACATACAGGGAATATTGGAAATCTCTAGATTTTAGGATAAACGATTGTTTTTTGAACCTAGCTTGAATGACTTTATGCAAATTGAAAAGATAATGTATGGTTAGTAACCATTGGTCACTAGATCATATGGAAAGAAATCGTCTGAAAGAAATCTACACCGCAATGAACAGATGGTTTCAATTCGCTTAGCGTGAGCCACCTGATCTTGTAACCGAGCATATTTTTGCAACTTCACATATAAAGGCAAACAGTTATAAGTACAGTAGTAGACCTGGTAGTGTGCGAGCCTGCTGTGCAAGAGTGTCTTAAGTTCGATCCCGCCACGAAACATCTTATAAAATAAGAATTTTCTTTAACAACTTATACACAAACGGTCAGCTTCATCAGATATTGTCGCCAGCTGTAAAGTAACTAGCCATGTAAATGCTTCTCCAACTTTGTCGCCGTTACGATTCGGCGTTAAACTCTTGTGCGAAAATTAGAAGCACACGAGCCAAGAGATTGAGACTCGTCTTAGCTCTTTGGGCTATTAAGAAAAATATTTATTTAATTTTGTGCTGCTTCGTAACTGGTTTGTACCGTCGCACTGTGGTTCATGCGCGCCCTGGTTTGGACAAAATTCTAATTTTATTTTGGTTGAAAAGTTAAACTTTTCAGCTAAGTCGACAGTTTAAATACACAAATTAAGGTGGCCAAAATATTGCTTTGATATGTTTACGCCTGAACTTAGTAAATTTTTCGCAAATCCGATAAATGGAAAATGGTTTACAGCCAAATAGACCCATTTCTTCTGAAACTATTTTTAAGTGTAGTTTGGATTGGTGATCTTAAAAATCGATTTCAAAAATTTTTTTCGATAGGTGCACTTACATTTTAAGCGAAATGTCACTTCATAATCGTCAGATGGAGTCAAGCAAGATATAAGTTTGAAAATTTTGGCACCCTACACAAATTTTTGTGGATTTCAGGTGCAATCAAGGTAACGCCAGGTGTGATATGTGTAATATAAGAAATGTACCTAAACCTTAACCGATTTAGCGTAGTTTTGAAAAAAACAGCCGAACATTACATTCCCTCACCGATTCTGGACAACTGTGCGTCGTTTTTATGCGTCATGAATAGAATTCGATGCGGGTTACGTTGCCCAGCTTTCTGTTTAGGCTGTGAGTTAATAATGAACAAGAGAACCAGGATCTGGCAGGATGTTTAAACTCCACTTGGAGATGCTTACTTATTATCTTACTTACCTAGGAGTTGGGGAACCATATGTCAAGGCTGGTCTGTTGTGGATCACTTTTTTTTAAAAATAGGTGACGCTACAAGTATTAGAAACCGGTTTGCAGTTTAGCAAGCCCTGGATCCGCTCATAATATGCAAATGACATGTGTTTAGCAACCCGTGACCTTTCTGTAAGTGAGAGCAATATACAGACAACATTTCGTAACTGTACAGACAGACTGAAAACATTTGATTAGTATTCACATTAATTACTTGGTTTATCTCCCTAAAGATTTGTTTATTTGGATTAGTTAATGATCGCATTTATTCATTCATTCATTGTTTATGGATATTTACAATCGATTTAGCACAATTTGTATATTGTATGTTGCATAGCTTAATCAACTTGGGTTTCATTCGTTATTTAATGTCGGTACTCGCTTCACAATTCCACAATTTTTGACAGACAATTTCTTATGCAAAAACCAAATAGTTTTTTTTTTTTTTTTTAATTGTATTTCTGTATGTATGAAGTATTATTAACCCAGCATATTTGAATGCATAGGTTAGTTTCTATGAATACATAATTACAATTGTTGAACAACAACCCCCTAAATCGAATCAATTGCACCCGAATCTCGCTCGCTCTCTGTTGAACTCTGACGGTTTGGCCGAGTATCTGGGTGCACCGATCTCATTAAAAAGTTTTGTATATATAATTAATTATTAAATTATCAGAGGTAAAATACATACTTGCTTTGCCTGGTCTCAACTACTTACAATTTGTTAACGCAAAACATAATAATAGTTATACAAATAAACAAACTAAAAAACTACGCTTGGTAAATATATAAATAAACTGTGTTCTTCCTATTCTGTTCTCGATTTGTGATTTCCGTTTCGTTTTGTTTTTCGGCGTGCTTTGGGAAAACGGAAAATGGGTGGCAAAAGTTGCTTAGGATGCTAAATATATATCTTCACTTCTGTATTATTGGGCTTACGTGCTAGAAATCATTCGTAAAGTGACCTAAAAATATCCTTAACAACTAAATTCCAATAGTAATGACAATTTATGAGTTTTTGCGATTTGCGGCCGGTGATTGGTTGTTGTTGTGTGTTGTGTGTTTTGTGTAGGAATGCTGCATGCGGCCGGTAAACTGTTTCGCTGGAAATATATAGCAGAAGATAACCACCAGTCCCATCCAAAGCAATCCATTTCCATGCTGCAAATACTCACTGCCAGACCCTTAATGCTTCTGTCTGCTTATAGCTTCTTTAAATATGCGGCACATTTGACAGCACTGCTAACCTGTCCCGTATTTAGGAGACTTAATTTCTTGTGCTTCGCTCGGAACTTCCTCACATAGGCATCAATTAGGTTTTTAATTTTATGTGGATTGATTTCACCAGAGCGACTGTGACAGATCTGTAAATTAGAGTTTAAGATTAGATTTATCCTATGGCTTATATGGATGCGACAACTTACTTTTGGAACAGCACGGCGCATAATATCCTTGTAGTCGTCCTTGGTAATCACCTTTTTATTGAAGTGAGGCTTTAGAACCAATTTCACTTCCTCAACGACACGTTCCTGGCGGTTTAGCTTACGCAAAAACTGCAAAACAAAATGAGAAGGTTTTCCAAATTTAAGCAAATATCGCATAGAACAGTAGTTCAGATTGTTCTACTTCTTCCAATCCTCAAGGAACACCTCATCATGTTCAGTACACTAGTGTTAAGCACACTTTATCGAAGGGGTGCTACAACAACAGTCTGTTATGCTTGCTTTAAGTTGTTGTTTCATTTAATTATTTTCGCAGTTGTCATTGTTGGAGTCTTTGACGGTGGTGGATACCAAGCCCGAAGCTCCTTCCCTATAAACCACTGGTGTCCAAACTTACACAATCAAACATTGCGCTTGTGTGCTTAGCAGCGAAACACGAAGTAGACGTCACAACAAACAAATGCCAGGAACAAATGGCTCGTGAAGTAAAATAAAAAGCCGAACACGCGCATCGTAAGAGAGCAAGCCGCCGAGCGTGCTACTTATAGAACACGCGCAGTAAGCCAGGATCGCACTTGGTTGAGCCGGTCATGAACTTTACCTCACACTACATACATCCCCAATAGGTCCTGGAAATCTGTCTAGAAATTTTTGCTTTTTGTTAAAAAAAAAAAGAGAAAATATATTCTTCGATGGGCCGTGAACTATACAGAATGAGTCTGTACCGAAGGTTATACTCTGTGCTCTGTGTTAAGTTTGTGCAAAAGTAAGTCTGTACTACAAAGTATTACAAACAAAATATGGACACATTGTTTGGGCACAATAGCCTGACTTTTCGTAGACAAGGGTCTGGGTCTGGATATTCTCAGTCGGCCTTGGTTCGATGACTCAAATTTGTAATCTGGTGTATCGAACCGACATGGTCACCTTTGATTTTCTGATGTTGTGGGAAACTTCTATCAAAAGCTGTCAATAAATGCGACTTACGACTGAGTGGCCTTAATTATTGTATCAAGGTCTGGGTGCTAAAGAATTAAACAATTGCATTATAACAGTGTATAGAAATTCCTTTTACTAAAGTGAAGTAGCAGTGAGTGCGCTTTAACTTGAATTAATTCACAAATTCGCAAAAGATGTTTGTGTTAAAAAAAATGTGCAGAACCGAATTTGTTGTTGGTCAGTTTGCTTGCGCTCGCAAACACCAATCAAAGAAGAGAACAAAACCGGGTTTTGTTCTACGCTTCGCA
The DNA here is from genome assembly GCA_037044535.1 of Lordiphosa magnipectinata. Classification (NCBI taxonomy): domain Eukaryota; kingdom Metazoa; phylum Arthropoda; class Insecta; order Diptera; family Drosophilidae; genus Lordiphosa; species Lordiphosa magnipectinata. The sequence continues at coordinate 253,700 of JBAMBO010000704.1, read as the reverse complement.
TACACACGAAATCGTTATCATGTGTGACGTTTTGAATGCCTCGCGCCCTGCATATATACGATCATTGATTTCCTATGTTTGGTGCAATTACAATAACAAAACGTACCCAAAGAGCATACGGCCGGGCATCGCTGCTCTAGACCATTGCTGTTAAGATAGAATATCTAGCTAAATGTGCTATATAACTCGCAATAATCTTTTCTGGCTTCCATGAATTTCAAATGACATAGATAACAAAAAAACAAAACCTTCGGGGTGAATGGACACTAGGTTGGACCTCCTGAATATGAAATTTTGAAGGTCATGGTCTCACCCCACTATCTGATGCTTTTTGCTGTTTAGTGTGCGAAAAAAAGACGAGTTTTAACGGAAGGCGAATAGTCTCTTAAGTTTTTATGAATAACTCATACGCAGTTTTGCCTATTATCAGATAAATGTTTCATTTATATATAGTCGGCGTTGATTTAAATTAAAAATTATTTCGAGTTCCAAAACCAAAAAGAGAGCACACTATGTTAATTTACTGGATTTGTTTTTTATGTATGCGATATCAACTAGCCAATCCTTTATTTATCTCATATTCTTGATCTGCATCAACAGCCGAGCCTTAAGGAACGCTTTTTATCTAATATTGGGCTCAATAAGCAGACCAAAAGAACAGCAATCTCTTCTGCCATATTTCCACAAAGGTAGTTGCCTTTTTGAATTTCAAAATATGACAGCAATTGAAATGAACTAATGAACTCTGTAGTACAAATTTGTATTTGGTGAACGTGTCGTATGATTAATTTTTTTTTCAAAACTTTAGGGCCCTGTCGCGACCATTAAAAAGTAAAATAAAATTTTTAGATTTTCGCAATTATTAATAATGCAACAAATATAAGCTTTGAGGTCCGATCAAATGGACACATATTTAAATTATATAAATTTTTTTTCCTATGGAGAATATGCTACATATTATTTGATACGTGATAATATGTGAAAATATGTACATATTTGCTATAGTGGAAATAGGCTATTAGATTCTAGGGGCTGCAACTTAGAAAAATTAAAAACATCCAAGGCAAATTGCAAAAGATGATCAACATCACCTCCATTAATGTGCCTAAGAGCTTAAACATGTGAATCCAAGAGCCATTGGCAGTGTTCACCAGCACAAATCGATGGAGCTAGTTAGATTGTTGTACTGAACGAATTTGATGTGCAATCATGATGGCGAACTTGTGTTATTGTGATATATGAATCTTAAAAATTGTATGTTGTATGAGTGATGAAAGGAGTTTGATTTTATTAAATTAATTGGCGGACGGCGCGATTTTGAATGCAAATCATGTAAACAAATGCAACTCTCTGGAGACGGTCCTGGCAATGGTAGAGTGTAAAATTTTGGTGAATTTAAGAAACTTTTTAGAATGTTCCGTGCAACTTTTCATGAAATCTCAGCTTATTCCCGTTAAAATAAATCGTTTATTTCACGCTATAGTATGGGTTTTTGTTTTACCAAAAATACCATCAAAGCATTTAGCAATCTTTTTAACGATGATGTTTGAATTTAAATGTATGCTGGTGAACTTCATCATTATCAAAATTTTTATACCCGTTACTCGTAGAGTAAAAGGGTATACTAAAGTCGTGCAAATGTATGTAACAGGCAGAAGGAATCATTTCCGACCATATAAAGTATATATATTCTTGATCAGCATCAACAGCCGATTCGATATAGCCATGTCCGTCTGTCCGTCTGTCCGTCTGTCCGTCCGTCCGTCCGTCCGTCCGTCCGTCTGTCTGTATGAACACCTAGATCTCAGAGACTAGAAGAGCTAGAGCAACCAAATTTGAAATGTAGACTCCTATTGTCTGCACGCAGATCAAGTTTATTTTCAATTTTTGCCACGCCCCCTCACGCCCCCGCAATTTGGAAAAAACGTCATATCTCCTACAGTCTTGATGATAGATGGTTCGTACTTTCTAGAGATATCTAGTACTCAAAATTATTTATCGATTTGCTGAAGGAATGATGAAGATCGGATGAACGATACTCAAGTTATGAGCAAAAAACGGTCAGTTAACAACAACCACCCACCCCACCCATAACCTAAGCACTGCGTTCAGCAGCAATCTTAGTAAGAGAGAGAGAGAGAGAGAGAGAGAGAGAGAGAGAGACTCAGAGAGCGCACTGCGTTGTGCGTTGTGTGTTAACTGGCCGTTTGACTCGTGACCAAATTCGAGCTGCGACATTAAGTCTGCACCCTTATGTAATAGTCGGGCTTGACCGACGTTTTCAAAAGTTTTGTTGTCTGATCTGTTTATCGTGATGAATTTGGAGTCATTTATGTTGGATTTAGTAATTGACCTCAGGCATACAGGAAGGCTAATAAACATTTGTTTCCATGAGTAACGGGTATATCGAAGTCGGTTAGAGCCGACTTTAACTTACGCTCTCGTTTAAACTAAATTTGAGCGAAAATTCTCTGTTACGGTATAGCTTTTTCATTTTATAAATATTAATATTACTGGACCACTTGCTCATGTTTCGTCCGCCAAAAACTATTGTTAGACTTGAGTCGACACATTTAATGCGTTCAAATCTTCACTGACAAATTTCCCAGTGGAACTTATGCCAAATGATGTCTCTTTTTCACGGTTAGAACATGACCATCCTGCACTATTAGTTCAGTTCACAGCGTTTATTGATTCCGCCACAGCAGCCGTTTTTAAAAGATCTTGTCGAGATTCGTCTTTTGTCCACAATTGATATCGTTGTTTCAGCACTTTACAGAAGCAAAATGCTGTGTTTGGATTTCGTTAAGTTTTTATACACTTGAAAAGAGTATTATAATTTTGCCCAGAAGTTTGTAACGCATAGAAGAAATCATGTCCGACCACATTAAAGTATATATATTCTTTATCAGCATGACGAACTGAGTTAATTGAGCTTTGTCCTTCCGTCAGTCTGTTTCTACGCGAATTAGTAGTAGTTAGTAAAATTTTGTACAGAGTCTTCTTTTGACAGCACACTGGTGTGGAGCGAATTCCTCACATTTTGAGCGCTTCTCGGAAGAATAGGGACTGGAAGCTGAATCCGGTACCTTCTGCACTTAACGAACAACGTATGGGATGACGAGTTAGCTCATTCGGACGTTGCACACATTTGCAGATTCAAATCTAGAGGTCTACTTATACTTGGTTGAAATAACAAGACATTAAGTTGAAAAAAAAGAAAACAGAGAGAGATCAAAAAGAGAGCCAACTCGCCAAAAATAGAGCCAAAGAGAGAGACTTTGCCGGAAACCGGATTTGGTGTTGTTGTATAAAGCAAAAACTATCCGATTGAGAACAACTTTACTCATTCCAGATACATTTGGAACATTTGTTTTCAAGAATTTTGAGAACATCTTGTTCTTATTTTAAGTTGAAGGCAACTTATTATCTGAACATGCTTTTTCTCTCTGCGTAGAAACTGTTACGAATTGTTTAAGCCACAGGCCACACAACATTTACAATTTAAAAATTTCCATATGTTTGATGCTCAGTCTAAGGGTGCGTTCACACACACTGGCAGGCTGCCATATTTATTAGGTGTCAGTTGCTTTCGCCAACAAGAGAAGTGCCATTTGACTGTTGCCATACATGTTCAGAGAAATCTGTCACAATTCCCATGTATTAGAATATCTATATATATTAGAAGTCTATATATATTAGAAGTCAGTCTGAACAGACTGCCAGATAACTGGCATACAAAATATGGCGAATTTTCAGACTGCATTCAGACTGTTTGAAAAACGAGACATGATAATTAAAGTAGGCCTGCATTTCATGATGATTCTATTCACATTTAAATTATAACAATAAGCAGGACTACTAGACTATCCTGTCTCATGTATCAAACAGTGTGAATGTAGCTTAACTAGCTTATACCTTAGCGGGTGCAGAGTATATCACAGTCGGGCTTGACCGATTGTCTAACTAGTTTTAATTTTGCACATTGGTCAAACATGAAGGTTCGTCGCCAAATGTTAAAGTAAGTTTATGTACGTCTACGGACATGATAGTCCACTGCACAGATCGTACTAAATCATTGCACGAAAATTTTCTCAATTTTATTCCAGATGAGATTTTAACACAATAAAAAGTGCCATACTCTTTAATGAAAGTAGCCCATCGAAACTGGTCACACTTAAAGTTTACAAGGCAACAAATATAAAAGAAGTCGAAATTAATTTTAGTTATGCGAAAACCCAAATTATTTGACCTCGAGCAGGTTCAACTTTAAGCTAGTTCATTTACTCGAACTTCGAATTCCAATATTACTCTACGAGTAAAGCCTTTACTCTACGAGTAAAGGATATATAAACTAAATTACATAAAATGTATTACAGATATAATAATAATAAGAGGAATGGGAAAAAAACAAGCAAATAAGAGAGGAGCTCCGAAAAGCTAATATACAGAAAACTGAACTACGACCTAGGAGAAAGTAAATATTTGATCGTTAAGCTTTCAGTGGAGGAAATTTCCAGCATTTAAATCACCAGAGTTGAACTGCTAGAACTCAACTATATCCCAACCATAGCAAACGGTAACACAACGTCTTCCCTTTGCAAATAAGCCCAGCGCGAAAACAAGGTACATTTTTCAAAGAGCTGCCAAACTGCGAGAGAACACAGAATTGTATATGCCCGAATCTGGCGCTGGGGAAAACCCGGGAATAGCTAATAATTTGATCTTGTACTCACCTTATCTTTGACTTGTAAGTCCACTGCTGAGTTGGGTACATCATCGTATGCTTTAGCATGCTCATCAGACATTTTGTTACCTGCAACGAAAATCAAATATCGCAACTGTACTAATCTCTTCAGGGTCTCCTTTGAACAGTATTTTGTTGTTGTTTTGTTTGAAAAAGGCAAATTGCTAAACGGAATTTTACCAAAGAATAACAGAATAACAGACAGAGAGAGAGGGGGGTGGGAAAAACTGTGTGATCTTGGATACCAACCCACCTTTGTTTTTCGCTTTACGTTCGTTTTTGTTATTTGCACGTTTCTTGGATGAGGAATTGTATCTGGAGGACATTCTCATATTGGCCAAGGGCGGCGAGCTGCTACCAAATAGATTGTCAAACATCTCCGTTTTGCCAGCTCCTCCTCCACCTCCGCTGCCTTTGGAACGTCGTCCACCGCTCCCCTCTGGTGGCGCTGGTGGCTCAAACAGATCTTCATATTCGGCCGATCCTGGTGAGTAAGGGCTTTCGATATCCAGATTGAAAGAGTCATCTGCTGCGTTAGCACCGCTAGCCCCACCACCATTGCGCAATGTTCCGCTTGTGGTGGGCAGACTACTGCTGCTGGCCACACTACCTCCAGTTCCAGTCTTAGACATGGGTGTGAGCTTCTTCACCATGGGCGTGGGACTAGATATAATGGGTATGTGCTGGGAGGCAGAGGTACTGCTCGAGAGTAGGACATTGGACAGAACTGTAATGGTATTGGCATCCGTTGGCTTATCGTCGCCCACAGAGCTATTGCTATTGAGATACTGAGTGGAGGAGGTCACATCACAGGTCATCTCCGGCTGATTGCTGCCGCTGCTGCTGCTGCTGGGCTTGTTCATCAGGGCCATTACCAGATCGACGGGATTGAGCGTTGCATTGGGGTTTGCACTTGTCTGGGGGGCGGCATTGCTGGTCTGAGGTGTGGTCACGCTGTCGCTGCCATCGGGCTGCTCCACACTGTCAGCCATGGCCGGCTGATTGCTGGCCTCTTGGCTCTGGCTGGGTATGGGTGTGGGCGAACGCGGCGACATGGAGGGCGACTTGGTTGGCTCAAATGGATCGTAGGCATCGGGTGAACATGGACCCGATTCGGGTGGAGTATTCGGTCCTATTTTCTGTTGCGTTTCATGTGCCAGTGGCTCCTCCAAAGCAACTCCAGCGTTGCCAACACCACGCTCCAGCTCGTCTGCGGAATTGATTTCATCGTCGGCCTCTTCGTGCAATGGATTGCTTCGTGCTTTGTGTTGTTTCTTGGCAGGCAGATTGAACTTGACCAGTGGTGGCTCTGGTGGCGTCTTTGGTCCGGTTGTCGTCTCGTACGAAGTCTCCATGATGGTCTCCAACATATCGCCTGGCGGCGTCTTTTCGCGCTGACCGTTCTCCCGCATCATCAGGTCGTGGTGTTCGCTGACGGAGGCCACACTCGAGCCACGACGTCGTCGTATGCTCATCGTTTGCTGGCTGTCGTTGGCATCTTCGCTATCGGTCAGCACAATGACATCGGCCGGCTCCTGGTGCACCTGGAATGGTGAACGCTCTAGATCAATAATGGCCACCGGTTTGGCCTCCAACTTTTTACGCTTGCGCAGCATCTTATCCTTCTTGCTGCCCCCCTTCTTGGCGACCATTACGCTCGAGTTTGAGAGTAAATCATCTCGATTCGGCGGGAGTGTCACCACGGTCTGTTGCTGCTGGGCTGTCGTTGCATTCGCATTGGAGGTATTTACCTCCTTGTTGAAGCTAACGCTGACGAGTATATTGTTACCAGAGGCGAACACCTCCTTAGAGGGCAACGGTTCGGGGGTGAGAGTACGTCGCTTGCGTTTCTTCTCCTTACGCTGCTGCTTGTCCATTAGTTTCTTCTTCTTTTTGCTCTTGTCCCGCTTTCGTTTCATTTTCTTGTCCGCCGCCAGCAATGGAGAGGGGCTGCGTCCGTGCAGCAGATGATCATTGGCATAATGCGCACCCATGCCGGGGGCTTTGGGCGAGGCAAGCGGTGGCGTCCACGAAGCATTCTTGTCCCTTCCTCCTCCGCTCGCCAGTATACCAAATTCGGAGAGGGTGGGCGAGGGTGAGGGTGACCAGTGATGATGCATGGCTCGCTTCTTGCTTAGTTGTGGCGCCAGGAAATCATCAGCATCGTCAAAGGGATCACGCTGACGGGACATGCGACGTGGACTAATGCTGGATGCACGTTTTTTACTCTTCTTCTTTTTGTCCGTTTTCTTTTTCTTCTTCTTGGGTGGACTCTTGGATCTGGGGCTGGGCGTATAACGTGGTGAGTAGTTGGGCGTGCGCTTTGGCCGACCACCATTCAACCGTGTCGTCTGCGGCGGTGTATGTGAGCGCGAGCGCATAGAGATTGAGCTGTGACTTCGTTGCAGCGCCTGATGCGGCTGCATTAGCGGCGATGGGGATCGTCCAAAGCGCCGTGTTGGCAACGGCGACAGAGATCTGCGATGCTGCGGCTGCTGCTGTGTGGGCGGTGATGGAGATATGCTAAAGCTGCGAAAACGCTTGGGGGAAGCGGAGCGTGAGCCACTGCGTGAGTAGCTGGGCGAATGATTCTGACGTCGCTCATAGCTGCCAGCCGAACGGCTTCTTGCCGCACGATTTGCATCACGCCCATAGCGATCCTTCTGATGATGCCGCGCCGAGGCGCCCACCACATTGCGCACATCGTAGCGCGGCAGCTCCCGCCGCTTGGGACGCTGGTAGTTGGTAAACTGATGATGCTGATTCTGGTTATAGTGCTGCTGGTGATACGGCCGATTGTGGAATTGATGGTTGCGATTGTAATTAAAGCGCAGACCTCCCCGCGAACGACCCATGCCGCCTCGCAGCATTTCGCGTCCCCGGAAGGAATGACGGCGACGGACGCGCGAATGCGAACGGGATCGGGAACGGGAACGGGTATACGATTTGGAACGGCTGCGACTATTACGCGTACGGCGTCGTCGACTGCCACTACGTCCGCTATGACTTGGGCTGTGTGAGCGACTGCGACTTCGGCTGCGTGAGGGCCCCGAGCGGGAACGGGAACGGCGCCGCGAACGGCTTCGCTCCATTTGCTTATCAACGCGATAGTTGCGATCCTTCTGTCGCTTGCCCGCCTTTTTGAAGGTCTCGGAGTTTTCTTTACCGCGTTTCGAACGCCTCGATTTCCCACCCTTCTCTGCCGAGGTTGCTCCCTTGCCGCTGTGCTTCTCCTTCTCGTCATGGCGATGACGACTGCGACTCCGACGTTTCGTTTCGTTTTCATGCGCCAAATCGTCTTCGGAAATCAGTTCAGTTCCACCCACACGATCCTGTTCACCACCTTGCGCCTCGGCTTCATCGGATTTTTTCAAACTTGCGTTTGCCGCCGCGGCGGCTGCCTCTTCTTCAATAATCTTCTCATCCAAACATGGTGTATAAGATCGATCCGGATCTTCTGGCTCCTCCGTAGCATCGGACTTGGCTTGGGTTTCTTCGCTATTAGATTTTGACGATTTTGAGGGTTTGGCGTTCGCTTCATCCCCATCCCCTTCCCCACACAGGGCCTTTTCAAACTCTTTTGGCTTGTCAATGTCGAGTTCCTCCCAATCACTATCGTCATACAGCTCCAGAACACCTTTGCCCCTGTCCCTGTCCACGTTTCGTCCATCTCTTACGGTTGGACTAGGCGTACTGTGCGTCTTCGTCTCTTCGTCTTCGTCAGTTGCTTTGCTGGCAGCGGCATTTGAGTCCGGTTCTTGCTCTGGGGGTTCTGCTGCACTCTCCATCTGTTTGTCGTCCTGCTCTTCAGTTGGATTTTCGGGCTCATATAGGTCAGCGCCACCGCTGCCATCATGGGCCACTTTATCGGTTTCGGGTTCGGGTGGTAATGGTATTTCATCATCATCGTCTAATTGTACTAAATCTTCATTCATATCATCGTCATCCTGTGTAAGGAAAATAATTATGGAATTGAAAAGAAGAGAGAACAACAGATCACGGTTAGTATGCCAAAGGGATACTCTTGATTTAACTAAATAAGAAGAAGAAGGAGGAGCTATAGAAGACACCACCGAATCAAGATGAAACTTGGAAACCAGAAAATAAGGACTGCATTCAAAAAGCAGGCAAAGCTAGCTTCGGCTTTGAAAGTGCGTGTTCTAATCTTTCAATCTTTCTGGTATGCAAGCTGGTTGAATATAAGAACTGGTCGGGTTTAATGGTTTATAAAAACTTCAAACCAACGGTTCCGTTCAAAATATGTTTTTTTGAGCTTCTTTAACCGCGGTTGCGGTATGATTTCGTAATTCAAACATAATATAGGACTTAATAAGGCAGATTGTTTAAAAAGCAATTACATTTTTACAAGACCATTTCGACATTTTTTTTAATTCCTCAAAGTCATTGAAATTACTTTAAAATCTTCATAAATATGCAGGCATAAGGTACCCAAAAAAAAAATTATGCTTATCTATTGGACTTTTAGCTATCAATGCATCCACGGAAAAATCAGGTAGATGATAGACTATCCTCAATACAAATACCAATATTTCTACAAACTCTTAATAGCAAGGTTAGGTTAGGTCGCTATGGTAGTTGCGGTGAAGCTTTTACATTTAGACCAAAAAATAGCCCCCTTGTGAGAGCATATAACCCCATAAATTAACTTTTAGACAGTAAAGGGTGGGTGATCCATTTTAGACCACTTATAAAGTAGCACAAACTTGGACACTGAAACGTCTCCAACAAATTCCAGTCGCATTCCAATTGTTATTAGGTGACGCAAAACGTCTCTTTGGTTTCAAACTTCTCGTGTTTGGTTAGTAGATTTTGTTAAATTCACCATCTAGATATCATATAGTACGAGAAAGCAAAGCTAACTTAGTCTGTGCCGAAGATTTAATACACTTGAAAAAGCTCGCTCCATCGGTAAGCCATTTCGACCAAACTTCGCAGATAAGTTTGAAAACATATAATAGCTACACAGAGAAAACAAAATTGGACGGCGCGTGTAGAAACGTCAAAGCTAAACGAAACGAGTTGCGCCCTGCTAAATTGCACACGCAAAATGTAAAATTTAGAAAGCTACATTTAACGTGTAGGATTTCAATATCTAAACGCCTCGTGTAGAAAAGCTAAATGCTGCGTGGGCAAATGCAAAATCTACACGATATTAGAAAATCAGCTTATTTCCAAATAACGTCTACATTTTTCAATCAGCAAACCACACGAACGTGTAGGTTTTCTACACGCGGCGTGTGGATATTGAAATTCTACACGCGCGTGTGTAAATTCTAAACGAAAAACGTGGCTCTAAATCAGTACTGAATTCTTACATTTTTCGTTTAGAAAACTGATCTCCACACGCGACGTGTAGGTTTTCTGCACGAAACGTGTAGCTTTCTCATTTCAACACGTGAATTTAGAATTACAAATGATGAATGCTACATGTTGGAAATCTACACGAAGTGTGTGCAAATTTGATTCCCCTATATAAATGATGAGACCACTGAATTCGAACTTAAGAATTACAAGCAAGCAAAATTTCGTGTATGTTTTCAATACAAGTACATCTTACTCAATACAAGTAACATTAACACAACTAACACATGATAGATAAGGCGTCGTTCCAATCGTGTTTTCAGTCTATGGGCAACTATTCGCAACTCCATCCAGTCAAAAAAGTCACATCATTATACTCAAAATTAAAAATGTCTTAAAATCATCATGTTTTCTCAAGATTTTGTACTATTTTTCAAATTTGTCTTGAATTTGACTAAATAATGCAGTACAAAAACGTAGCTCTGACTTAAATAAACAAACAATTGGAACATAACAACTTCATTCGATTGGACCATGTAGAATTGTAACCAAAACTCCGAAAATGGCAATTTTTGGTACCAATTGGTCGACACAGTCAAAAGTTTCGATTGTTTTTTATTAAATCAAGAAAATAGTAAGAAAACATAGTCCAACTTTGGCAACAACTTTGCTTAAGATTTAAAAGTAAAATTCTAAATAGTTTACGAGATATGGAATCGTTAGTCCTACTCTGAAGATGAAAATTTCAAAGTGCAATAAAAAGAAAACGGAAGCTAATCAGACCAAACCAAGACAGGCTTTTTATACTACTATCACACCCTTTCAGAATTTTTTGGTCTCGTCGCAAGCAACTTTTTTAAGTTCAAAAATGGGTCACAGTGTAATTAGTGTAACTAACCCGACTTGTTTTAATTATATAAATATACAAAAATTTAAGTTCAAAACTGTACAAAAAAAAATAAAGGATTGCTAATTTCAGCTCGACCGAAGTTCATATACCATTGCAGCTCATGATACAATGAATACAAGGTAGTGCAAACACTTGCTTCATTTCGTATGCGCTTAACTTTGTGAGACTGTGACGTCATTTGACAAGTCTTAGGTTGGGAAAGTAAATTTTGTAGTTTTAACTCGATTTTATTTGATAGTTGATATAATTTTAATTCATTTTCATTTTGGTTACCGAAGCACACATTTTAAACAATGTTACAAAATACTAAATTTTGAGACTGTGACGTCACATTGGGATTTTTTGTTTGACAAGCGACGCATTGCACTTTCTTCTATTTTTTGTATCATGCTTGCAGCTCGTAAACTGTGTCTAAATAAAGGTGTTGAATGATTTTCATAGAACAATTTTATTTTCGCTTTGAACAATATTAGTTGAGTGATTTCCCAAGCTCAACAATAGATGACGCCACTTTTGTGTGGGCAATAGATTGGACCTCTGAGTATGAAATTTTTAAAGTCATGCTCTCACCCCCCTTTATCTGATGCTTTTTCGTGTAAAATAAGCGTAAAAAAGGTCGAGTTTTAACTGGCGAGTAAAGTCTATAAAGTTTCTGTTAATAACTCATACGCAGTGTTGCCTATTATTGATATATTTGTTTCATTTATAAATAGTCGGCGTTGTATAACATAATAAGACTACTACAATATGTTATTTCAAAAGATGACAGCATTTGAAATTAACTAATAATTTCGTTGAAAAAATTCGCGCTCATTTAAAATGAAAATAAAATTGTTTGATTTTTACATTTTTTATACAACAAATATTAGCTTTGGGAATGCTGAGACCTACTTTTTTCCATTTTGCCGTTTTGAGGTCCGACCTAGTGGCCATATATTTTACATGGCAGCTATTTATTGTTATATTTATTTTATGTTGGAATTATGAAAACTTATAAATACGAGGTTTGGGGGCGTTTGCATTGAAAACAAAAACTAGTTTGCCGACCTATCGTTCCCATGGCAGCTATATGCTATATTCGTCCGATCCGGCCGGTTCCGTCTAGTGTGCAGCGTATTCGTACCTTAAGACTTCGTGCAAAGTTTGGTTAAGATAGTTTTAAGACTGCCGGAGGAGATAGCATAGAAACAGACAGACAGACTAACATGGCTATATCAACTCAGCTCGTCGGGTTGATCAAGAATATAATGGCATTACTATGATGCCGAACGGGACCGTCGTACACATTTAAAGTAAGAAAAATAGAGAAAAGCTAAATTCGGCTTGACCGAAGTTTATCTACAATTACAGCAATAGCAATAGTAACAAATTTGGGAGCGATAGCATTGAAAACAAAGTTTTTCCTACTAAGGGACTATTTCACATCTCCTAATCTGTCACATAAACTAACAAATAACAGAGTAATTTTTAAGTTTATCTAACACATAGCAGCTATCTGGAAGAAGAGAAATCGGTCCTAATAGTCTATTCACACCGGCCCACAGTGTAAGATTTTGCCTATGTAGTTGGACTTAAATCAATTGCCGCCGTAGTTTAAGAGATATCGTCTTGAAATTTGAAATGAAAGAGTTTTTTATTGGCCATACGGATGTTTCTAAGATGAACAACATCGGACAAAAACCACTCACCCCCTCCCATACAACATCGAATTTTTCAGTTATAGCCAGAACACGATTTTTATATGGGGACTATATGATATAGTCAACCGATTTTGATGAAACTTAGAAGAATTGTGTAATAGCATTTAAAATGAATAAATGCCATGCCACGCTATCACTAAAAACAAAAAAGTTTTTTTCACTAGAACTAGTTTTTGGCCCAAACGATCATATGGCAGGTATATAGTCGTCAGATTTTAATAAGAGTTTGTAGAATTATGTGAAAGCATATCATCTTAATAAATATTATGTTAGGAGATGCTACCTTTGAAAACAAAGAAGTTTTCTCACAAAAACTAGTTTTCCGACCGATCGGTCCAATGGCAGCTATATGCTATAGTCATCTGATCTGTCCGGTAAATATATAGCCTACATATATTTCAAAACTTCGTGCAAAGTTTTTTAAAGATAGCTTTAAACTGACCGCGTAGGTAGCAAAAAACATGCGAATTACACGTGATTTTGTTCGAAAATTGGTCTTACAATAAATTGAAAAACTCAAAATGGCGGAAACATGCGAACGGTTTTTTTTAAATATGTTCTGGGGATCCATTAGCTTGTCCTCCATATGGTAACATCTTCGAACTCGATGGAACTTACAAGTTAAAGTCCATAAAAGCAACAGAATTTTTTCAAATTTGCCTAGTTTTTAAGTGTTTATATAAAATATTATATAAAATGTTCCAATGAAGGTATTAAAGCCAGATATTGAAAATTGTGAAGTTCAACTATTCAAGAATAAGTAAAGAATAGCTGTTCTTGGAAAGAAGACACTCAAGGCTATATTTTAATTACTTTAATTTTGTGCCTGATGTGAGCTGTCAAATGGAATTTTTCAAGCGCTGCATTAAGGCGTGTTTAATGACTATTTTATTGCAGTTAATGATATTTTCACTGTGATTTTTGTTTGTTTTCATAACAACTGGATATTTTTCTAACATTTAAAAAAAAAAATCATTCAATTTGGTGCACTTTTTTTTATTTTAAGTCCCCCTAGATAGGTAAAATCTTACACTGTGCGGCTGCAGCTTCGAAAAAACTGTCAAAGTCGAAGCTGCGAGATTTTGTTTTCTTAGGAAATACGTAGTCTGAGTGGTCACTCAAAAGACGCAAAATTCAAGCTCCAGTACAGCTTTAATTGGTGTAACCATATAACGAGTAGATGGTTATCCTTTCCGAGTGCTCCCAGTGTGAAAAATCTATAAGACTTTTCTCAGACCTATCTTTTGTATGGCAGACATACTATATAGTTGGCCGATTTTCATTAAACTTGATGGAATTATATAAAAGCATAGAAAACTTATAAATACGAGGTTTGGGCACGTTTGCGTTGAAGACAAAAAGTTTTTCTAACTAAAACTACTTTTTCGACCGATGGTTCCTATGGCAGCTATATGCTTAAGTCAACTGATACGTCCGGTTCCGACAAATGTGCATCGTATTTGTACCATAAGACTTCGTGCACGGTTTTTGTTGTTATGATAGCTTTAAAACTGATGGAGGAGATAGTATAGAAACAGACGGACATGGCTATATCAACTCAGCTCGTCATGCTGATCAAGAATATATATACTTTATGTGCTTTTATTTTGAAAATAGGCTTCACTTTTAACTCTTAATTACCCCTATTATTTGGAAATTTTTCGTTTTCAAGATAGTTTAAAAAAACCAAGGCATTCGCACGGGACAAAAACAGAAGCAATTTTCGCGGGTATCATTAATGTCTCTTAAAATGGCTTTGATTTCATCCAAAACAAATGTAGTTATTTCAAAATTTAAGTTTAAGTACATTCGCACGGTACATGTCGCATGGGACATTTGTTCCATCATTATATTTGGTGGTTTTTGTTATAATGCGAAGCAAAACATCCAGTGAATTGCAATCACATAGTTTCTCATGGTTTCTTATGCATTATTTTTTTAACCCTTTGTACTCAGAAAGATTTTAGAAAACAAAACTAAACGAAATATAAAGGCACTTTTATAAAAAACAAACGTGAAATAGTAATGTCCAAATGGGATTTTTTTTTGTTGAAAAGGCACGCATTGCACTTGCCCCTTGTTTTTTTTTGCATCATGCCAACAGATACTTCCGATAAAATAAACTTTATCTGGATTTTTCTTAATTTTGTGTCTCTAGCTCTTGCCATCTTTGAGATCTTTACCTTCATACGGACAGACTGACGAACTAGATCGACTTCGCTGTTGATGCTGATCACGAATACCTTAATTTTCACAAGCTTGTTACGCTCTTTTGTGTACAGGTTATAAAGGTATCCAAATAAAATTTGGATATAAATATTCCGCCCAAAACTCTCACAATACCCTTTAAATCAATCAAATTCCTTTTTTTTTGCCATTTCTCAAACAAATATGGAAAACTAGTACGAGGATGTTCCATCTAATTACCTTATCTGCTTCTCCGGTTTGTGGTTGTTGCTGCTGTTGTTGTGGAGTTGCCAAATCTGTGGCCTTTGCCACGGCTTGCGATTCCTGTGAGTATATTGAGAAATTCGGACAATTCTCATCATCATCATCGTCATCGGCATCGTCATGGGCATCAGCATCTTTGGGCGCATAGTCCGCGTTGAGTTTAAACAAGGAGCTATTGAAAGATGGTGGTGGCATGGGTGGTGGGGGTACGGACAAAACGGCTGGCATTGAGAGCCGTGTGGAGGGTGGTGGCATGCCCAGGTCAATGGGAGATGGTGGGATGCCAGCGTAGAGTTGTGGCTGCTGTGAGTAGTTGTTGGTTGGAGCAGTTGGAGAAGGAGGCGTAGGTGCAGGTGCTCTTTGTCGCGGATTACGCTGCTGTTGCTGCTGCTGTTGTTGCTGCTGGCGATTGGGCGTATTGAAGCGCATATGGAAGGGGGTAAAGTTGGCGTTGTTGTTATTTGGATTGCCAAAACCGCCGACGCCGGCCCCTCCACCCCCGCTGCTGCCTGTTGATCCTGCGTCACTATTACCAGTGGAATGCCTCTGATATGAGCCACCACCGCCTCCTCCAGCGCCACGATAGTTGTTATTGCTGCCGCCATAGCGATTACCAGCGCCCCCGCCACCTCCACCACGACTGAAGTTTGGCCTCGACCCACCGCCACGCTGATACAGCGGCGCTTGGGTAATCTGTTCTGCGCTTGTGGTTTTTTTCTCTGGCAGATTCAGACTACCGTCGGCACTGATCTGCACGTTACTAAAATTGCGGGATGCATCGTGCCACCGCTCTTGCAAATCCATTATGCTGGAGAGTATATCGCCGGTTGCTGCAGATGTGTCTGCCGTCCGTGCTTTCCCCAAAAGCAGAGCCTTGCGACTGCGCGGCGCTCCAATGCTGGCAATGCGTACAGATGTTTGCACTGCCGTTGAATGGCCAGTGTCCACAGCTCCAGCTACACCCACATCCTCGCTGTCTGAAAAATATTCCAAATCGTTGGCATTGCCGAAAAGCGAAAAACTGGAGGCGGCACCACCGCTCAGATGGGACCGACTTAAGCCATCCACTTTGACGCCCAGCTGTTCGGCCAGTCTTTTGCTGGCCGTCATCCTTCCCCCCTCACTTGCTGGGATTATCCTTCTGCTGCCGCGCCGGCGCCGATGACGGCGACGTCGTATCACCTTCTTGCTGGTCTTGATTGCAAATTTCTCATCGAAATTGTTTAGATCGTATTCCACCACGTAGGTGCGATGACGTGTGCGTCGGCGTCTTCGACGCTGCTGCTGCTGCTGGGTTCCCCGGGAGGATCGTGTAGTTGTGGTTGTGGTAGTCGTTGTGGTTGTTGTTGTTGTCGTGGTGGTGGTATTGGCTTGGGTGCGTCGCAGCACGGCCGCCCGTATTCGTTCGTTTTGCCGTGTGCGTAAAATACGGGGCTGTTGAACCTCGCGCACTCGCAACCGAGTTTCGGGCAAACCCATGCCTCGAATATCCTCATACAATGCATTCAAATCCTCAGCGAGTTCCAAATCCTCATCCGAATCCACACAATTATCGCAATACCAAGAACCCTCGGGTATTTCAAGCAGCGGCGGATCCAGACAGTCCATGTGATAGCCATGATTACAGCTATCGCATAGCAACATAACCTCCTCACGCTCCGGACTGTGGCATATCTCACAATTGGTCACATCATCCCCATCCGAATCCCCAACGACCACAACATCATCATCCAGAATGAGTTCGGTTTTCGATTTACTTAGATCCACGCGAACTTCTCGCACAACATTCCTGCTGGCGTAGGTATCACGCACAATGATACGATCAAAGGCCAATCGATCGATGGGACAGGTTTGAACATTCTTCGACCAGGCTTCGATGCAGGCGGCACAAAAGATGTGCTCACATGTCACGGGAGTGCCAATTTCCTGCTGACGGAATGTCAACAGACAAATTGGGCATTTCTCTAGCAGCTCATTGCTGCTGCTATCCGAAGCGCAGCCATCATCATAATCCTCTCGCTGTTGCGCTTGTGGCTGCCCTTCATCCTCATTATCGGAAAGGATTACCTTTTGGCGTTTCTTGCCGCGCACTTGACGTTGATTGATCTGTAAAAAAGAAGAGAAAAAAACACAAACAGAAATTTAGGAAGCTATTCTATGAATTAAGATAAAATTATTTATATTTATTTGACAAAAGTATTGAGAAAGTATTGGCACCACGGTTGCCACTTTTGAAGCAAACGCTCCAAATTTGACCTTTTTTTCCTTGGATCACTGGAGTCCTTTTAAAATTTTTTTTCAACAGCACTAAAAAAACGAAGTGTCTAGTAAAACCCCATTTAAGGTAGCCAAATTAAGGGTCTATGTATACAGACCCCTAATTTGGCTACCTCTATTTTTTCTTCGATTTGTTTATTATTTGCTTAAATGTTCTATTAGCCTCTTAAAAACTACTGTAAAACTTTCAGCAGATCCGACAATATGTTTCCCAAAACTAAACAAAAAGATTAATGAAAAATAAAGGAAAGCTAACTTCGGCTCGACCGAAGTTTATATACCCTTGTACCTTGTATAATTTATATAAATTAAGGTTTTAAATTATTTTCGTCGAACATTCTTAGCTGAGTTATTTCCCAAACTCGTCAATAGATGGCGCCTCTACTTTGACCATTTGCTTGCCAGTTTGTTATATGGCATATAATTCATAAGATTATTCATAAGATTTTGATCAAACTTCCCAAAATTGTGTGGAAACCGATAATATTCATAACTGGAAAACATAAAGACTCTACCATTGAAAAAAAAAGTTCTCACTAGAACTACTTTTTCGATCGATAGTTCCTATATCAGCTATAGATATAGGCTATTAAGCATAGAAAACTTTTAAATACGTTCGCGTTGAAGACAAACAAGTTTTTCTAACTAAAACCACTCTTTCGACCGATAGTTCCTATGGCAGCTATATGATATAGTCATCCGATCCAGCCGGTTCCGACAAATGTGCAGCGTCTTTGTACCAAAAGACTTCGTGCAAAGTTTGATTAAGATAGCTTTAAAACTGACGGAGGAGATAGCATAGAAACAGACGGACAGACGAACATGGCTATATCAATTTAGCTCGTCATGCTGATCAAGAATATATATACTTTATGTGGTCGGAGATGCTTCCTTCTATGCGTTACAAATATCTGGACAATTTTAATATACCCTCTACAAGGGGTATAAAAATGTGAAAATTTTAGGTCAGAGTTTATTTTATACTTGACTTTGGAAGTGAGTAGTCGATACACGTGCGAAAAACATGTGAGTCAGACGTAATATTTCTCGCGAAAATTTTTCAAAGTTAAATTACTCAAAGAAGATTGAATTAACCAAATTTTGTAAAGAATACATTTGTTTTTAAAATTACTAAATTATAAGGAAATCAAAAATCAGTTTGAATAAATGAAATTTTTCGAAGAAATTGTTTAAACAATTAGCTATAAATAATGTAATGTTCTAATTATCTATTTTTCTGAAAGGCTTTTTCAAAAGGCTGCTGTGATGGTCACCACGGCGCACTATTCGCTGGAGGGGGTTTAACTTAGATGGCGATATTTAAACAAATAATAATTTTTTATTTTCGTAAAAGTTAAGTTAAAGCATTGCATGAAAACTCTCTGTAATATATTTTCTAAAATAAACTTTATTACTATAAAAAATAAATTTTTTAAAATATACCTTATATATAAATATATATATAGGGGAGATAAATATATCCCCTAACCGATTTTGATTTATTTTCGGTGAAAGCTAACCCCCAAATGCATCAAATCCATGTTTGAAATCTATAAAAACAAATTTTTATTTTATCGAAAACAGTTGTCGAAACTTTAAATTTTCGAAAATGGTTGCAAAAATATAAAGAGTAACTACTGTTGACCGATTTAAAAATTGTTTTTGTAATTACTCCTAACACCCACCGTTTTGATCATAACTAGGATATTTGGGATTGGTCAATAAATAACGGAGTTAACACCAATTAAGGAAAAAAAAACTAAAAACTACATTTTTATCGCATCTGAGTATAAGAATTTAAACGAATAACTTGCTTGATCCATAATTAGAATAGAATTATAATAATTATACATAGGATTTATTTGTAAAACTGGGTATGAAGTGATGCTTACAGAAGTCCCTTAAATCAGAATTTAAGGGTCTAGTGCCAGGTTTTAAGAAAAAGTTTAATTTTTACGAATTGTCTAATAAGTATAATACATTTTGTTATGTTTAGCTGTAAAATGAAAAGAAAATTACAATGTTTTTTTTATTATAAGAACGAGTTATGTTATGTTGAAGAAAACAAAAAGTGTTTTTCATTTAACAGTGCTGGCAAACCTACTTCACCTGGCTTCCCGGGTCGTCCCCAGATACCAAATCGTTCCGTTAATCATCATCGGAGTTGCGCAGTGGCTTTACAAGTTATCCTTTTTTACTAGAATGAACCATTTAGAATTCTATGTCTTTAGTGCAGGGCTTGACTTAAGAAATTGACTTATTATATCCAATTGCCATGGACCTCATAAGACAACAAATATTCCCTAACATAATTGTTCTATGCTCTCGTAATGTTGGGCATTTTCCGATAAAGTAAATAACGTTTTATTTTTCCTGCCAATTGCATTGACAGTAGTTTATATCGGTTCGCGTCATATTTGGCATAAAGTTTAGTCCCGAAAGCTCGCTTCTTGCATTGAAAAAAACCGTTCTGACTTGTAAAAGTCTCGCAATAGTTTCGCTCTCCAAGAGCGTAGTTAAGTACTTTAATGATCTCCATTTCTGCGCTAATATATGATTCTTGGATAAAACGAGCTCTATGGAATGCATTCATTTTTATTAAAATATTTCTCGTCCAGAGTCTACATGTCGAACAGTCTTCAAGACTAACCAATTCATCATGGGTAGATGGGTAGATAATTTTGAACAGAAGTTTTCAACGCATAGAAGGAATCATCTCCGAACACAAAGCATACATATATATTCCTGATGACCATGACGAGCTGAGTCGATTGAGCTTTGTCCGTCTGTCTGTCCGTCCGTCCGTCTGTCTGTTTCTACGCGAAATAGTACCTCAGTTTTAAAGCTAAAGAGCTGAAATTTCGCACAGAGTCTTCTTTTGGCTGCACGCTACTAATATTTCGGAACCGACCGGATCGGATGACTATATCTTATAGCTGCCATAGGAACAGTCGGTCGGAAAATGGGTTTTAGTGAGAAAAACTTTTTTGCAATCAATGTTAGGGTTCTTCAGCTCGGTCATTATAAATATTATATGTTTTTCAACTGATCTGCGAAAGTTGGTCGATATCGCTAACCGTTGAAGCGAGCTTTTTCAAGTGTATTAAAACTTCGGCACTGACAAAGTGAGCTTTATTTTTGCGTTTTTTGTTTTGTGTATTTTGTGTTAAATTAATAAACATATAGCCAAAAAATGGATGGTGAAAATATTTTTAGTTTTTTTTTTTTATTGATTTTTTAAAAATGGCTAAATTTGTCCCTCTGGACAAGAATACCCCCTTAAGCCTCCCTTGGCCTTAATAACAGCTTCTAAAAGACTAGGCATATGTACTTGCTACTAACCCCAATTTTTCAACTCTGGGTAACAAGTTTTCACTCGAAAGGTTCATATAAGATGTCTTGTCCATTTTACCATCTATTAAACCCAAATTTTCTACTTCAGAGGCTGCAAAGGAACCCATACCATAATATTTCCGCCACCGTGCTTCACTGTTTTAATGACATTATTTTCTTGCAGTTCTTTAGTAAGGGTTGCGCCAAATTTATAGACCGCTCCTGGCGCATTGAACATTCTTTCGGTCTTCCTGATATCCTCTATTGCTTTATATTTCCGTTATTTGTGCAACCATAGTTTGCTGTACGTTCAGATTGATTATAAATTGCGGACTTTATAAAGAAATCTTCGTACCTCTGCCAATTTGGCTCAATCTGTGGCGAAATTCAGACCAATATTAACTGGAATTGCATCATTGACTAATGAATATAGATAGAGAAACAAAATTATGCAAAGAAAATTATAGATTACCGTTGAGTTAACAAAGACACTACAAATAGAGACAAACTTTGTTGATCAGTTTTGATCCCTTTTTAAAATACACTGTTCCCATTAAAAATGTGATAAAGTTATAATAAAGCTGTGTCAAATGTATGAAACAGCCAGAAGAAAGCATGCCCGACCCTATAAATTATATATATTTTTCCGTCCGTTTTTTTGTATGAATGAACGCGTCGATCTCAGAGACTATGATAGAGCCACAAATTTTTGCATGTATGTAGGTGTATACCGTACCCAGATCAAGTTTGCCTCTGTTTTAGAAAATTCCTCCCCCTCCTCTTTGAACGTTGTAACAATCGAAGCCAGAGGAACAACATTACTTGGTCCAGGGTACTTTGCATCCGGGGCACTCGTCTGCAGCACTCTTACTTGTTTCTAATACATTTGGTGCATTTTAGGATAGGTTGGACTTCAAATTAACTGATTATGGTAACTATTTGAAAAATGTATTTCATAATTGAGATTAATAGGTACTTTATCCTTCATTTCTTCAAAAATGCTGCCTATGCCAATACTTTATTGATTCACTGTATTTTAAAGCAAAGATGCCGGTAAATGTATAGGCCAATTGGGCATTCCACCTTTTAAATTGAAGATTAAGAAAATTCTTTTGTATTAATTATTACCTCACTGCCGCTGGATGAAAATTCATCAGTTTCGGGGTCATCCTGAATTTGCATATGCCGACTTCTATGTTGCCGTCTGCCTATACGTTCCGCACCATCAGAATCAGAGGAATCCTTTGTTGAATTTTCATTAAGTTTCTTTCTTCGGGGACGCAGTAGACGTGTAGCCAAAACGGAGGTGGAACACGATGGCATTGCATCAAGGTCAGTATTGACCCCATCCGAGTTGTCGTCGGTATCATTGAATTCAATCCTCATAATAATGCGACGCTTCCGTTTCTCCTTCCCCAGCGGCGGCTGCTGATTCATATTACCGCTCTCGGAATCGGAATCAGAAGAGTCCGGCATGCTGCTGCTGATGCAACTATGTCTGTATGTATACGTTTAAATATATATAACTATGTATCTATGTACACTTGTTATGTTATTTCTAAACACGTTTCCCTTTTTCAAGAGTTTTTGACTACATTTTCCGTTTTTTCACCAGAGCAGAGCGCGAGCCGTGTGGTTGTTGTTGCTGCTGCTGCTGTAGCCTGTGTGTGTGTAAGTAATTGCAACCCGCACCGAAGTAGCTGCAGAGGAGGCGGAGGCATCAATAGCACTTGTTCAATATGAAAATTTGTTTACAATTTGCTTTCACGGTTCATAATAAGCTAGCAATTGCCAATTTTGTGGCTTTTCGCAATTTAATTGTGTATATTCAATATAGTTTTTACAAAGCACACACACACACACGCATTCGGGCTGCCATTTTTTCAGCTGTACCCACAATTACTGCGACTCGTTACTTAAATCGATAACAATCGATAAGTATGACCGTTTTTGACTAGGGTGGCCATATAACAAATTTACGGTCACACTGGCGAAATGCAATCTGACATCCTTTTAGAAGCTATTGAAGTTTTATTAAATCATTTACTGTACTTGCGTGGCCTCTATCCTGATCAGATTTTTAAGAAGCGACGCATTTATAATACACCAGTTTATGTCTCCATCTATCCGCCGTTGAACTCTTACCTGGCCAGTGTTTTGCGCACAGCCCGCGCATTGCTGGAATGTCAGAATTTGCAATGTTTTGAAATCATCATTTTTAATCCAGACTCTCAACAGCAACTGGAAAGCTATAGATTGGAAACGGATCTATGCGTCACAGAAACTGCCAAGGATCCGCATTTAATAGAATACGAGCAACAACTGAGATCGTCCCTCTATCGGCTAGCCGAACGCCTCAAACAGTTGCCCAAACTGGATCACAATTGTCAGTTTAAGGTGCAACTGCATACCACTCAGACGGGATTTGTACAGCTTAGCCATGATGCACAATACCAAGACTTTCCCTGGCTGCAAGCAGAGAATCAGCACAACGAACTGAATGCCGGTGGTCGTCGAGTCGCACTGCTGCTGCCTTTGGCCACTGTGGAACAGTTGGGATTGAAAATGGAGGCTTTTATATTTACTGGTTAGGATTGTTATTTAATTCAAAATGTGTACAATAATAAATTCTAAAGCAATCCCTGCCGTTTTAAATCCTCGAATGTCTTGCGATTCACCACATTGCCCAGCGAGTCCTCGTACTCCTCCTCCTGATCGGCTATCCAGCGTTCACTTTGCTTCTGCGATTTCAATTTCTCCCACAATGTAATGGCATCCTCGATTTGGGTGACATTGGCAAAGTGTGCCGTATTGGGTATGCCAAGGCAACGCATACCATGGGCATGACGCCACTCGGCAAAATGCCGCTGAAATGCCTTGGGTCCCTTATAGGTGAAATTGCCGCAAATCTCGCAATTGTAGCTGATATTGAGGCCATGGAGCTTGTATAGCCAATACGGTATGGGTTTGCCATCCCAGCCAAGGGGCAAATTCTTGGGATTGTAGGGCACATCATCGGCATCTGGATCATCATCGTTATCGGATTCGCTGGCCTCCACATCGCTGTCATCCCGCTCGCCGCCGGTGCGTGCCTGCTTGCGCTGAACATTCTCCTTGGTGGCCGCTCGCTGCTCCGACAGCAGTTCAGCATATTTATAGAGTAACGCTTCCAGCTGGGCTATCTCCTTGTACCGTTCATTCTCCTTCGTCTGGGCATTGGCATTCTTCGAGCTGGGCTTCTTGGCCATTAAAGCGGGGTCAAGCGTATTCTTACCCTTGGTGGAAAACAAACGCTGAGCCCGTTCCTCCAGAGTGCCGCCACACTTTAAGCCCAGGGCCACCAAGGCAGACTTGAGACGATCCAATCCGAGCGACGCCAACTCCTCCCAGCTAGAAAACGCCGATAGATCCAAATGCGCACCCGTATTGGCCAGAGCTGATTCTGTGGACTCCTTCAGTGACCAACCCGGAAACGCGCCCTGCAACCACTGTCGCTGAAAGTCCAGTTCCACTTTCAGGAGCTCTCCCTCCAAGTCCAGCAGCGGCTGAATGCGTAGTATGAAGTTGTGAAGATAATCGTTCAGAGTCTCCAAATACTTCCGGTATTCTCGATTCTTCCGCTCCCGCGGTATATCAAAGACATGATCGAAGCACATCAAATACGTGATATAGTCCAGTTTCTCCACAGCCCTGAGATTCAGGTAGAGCTCATAGCATTCGTTCAGATCCAAATACCTGCCGCCGCCCTCCTCATCGGTGAACTCCACCAGGGCACCCATATCATCGGGATTACTGTAGACCTTAATCATCTCCTCGAATTCAACCGACAGCGGCACACTGACCTCGGCCGGATGCGATTTGTAGAATTGCTTGATTTGCTTTAGCCGAGCATAGAACTCATTGAACTCGTTTGGTCCCGATAATGCAGCGATCTCCGCCTTCCTCTCGTTATCCTTATCCTCATACAGCTCTCGCAGCTGTGTGGTGGCATTGTGGTGGAGCTCCATTAGATATTTAAGCCGGTGCTCCGAGTGAATGCGTTCCTTTTCCCCCTGTTTTTTGGTGGCATGCTCATCAACCATCAGTTTAACGAGACGCTCGCGTTCCTCATGGTAGCGGCGCTGCTGCTCCAGGAGCGTCTCCATTGGTTAGTTAAGTTAAATAAAAGCAATAGCAATGAGAATAAACTAATTTGCAAACGTTTTAACCAAGTTTTTGGTGTGATTGTGTGCGTGTGTTTGTCCTAGGGATGGGAAAATCAAGTCTCATATCGATAAAGCCAGTATGTTTGGTATTTTTACCAACACTGTTTTTTCACCTGCCCTGGGCACACTGCAGCTCTGGCTCGGCTGGGCACACCGCAGCTCTGGCTCATCATATGATCGATTTGGTCAGTGAAAATTTTCAGACGTCGGGCAGAAGGCAAAAGTAACTTATCGTTTTTCCAATTTTACTCGTGTTACTGGAAGCTCAACTAAAAAGTTGTCATTTAATTACAGGCACGGCTCGCAACGTGATTTCCTTTTGGAGCAATTGAATTTTCTTTTTCGGTTTTCGGCGCAAGTAAAAAAAATCAGTCAAGATGGCGTTGAGCGATGCTGATGTACAAAAACAGGTAACACCAAGGCTCACACACTGGCCAATTTAATAATAAATGAGGGAAAATATGGATAGCAAACCATTTTCTCTGTATATCAAATTGAGGGCCAACTAGAAAAGATGGCGAAGTGTCATGGGTTTGTCCAAGTCATGTGATAACCCGCTGGTGTTGAAATGTTTGGATTGCCCGAAGACAAGGCATTATAAGCGATAGCTGACCTGGTCCTGTGGCCAGCTAAAGTAAGGGATGCAATCTAAAACGAAAGTTTAAAGCAAAAATTACATGAATAAAACTGCTGGTGTGGGTCATGTGACACACTCTCCCCTCGGTTGGGGCCAATGTGTTAAAGCGAGACAACTAGCGATGCTGCCACTGCCCCCCACATACTCTGTCACACGACCAGCAAGTCCCCCCCTTTTACGTTATCAATGGCACTGAAAAAACTTGAATGAGAAAATACCAATAAATACTTATATTAGAATGCCCAAATAATTATCATGTGATTTCCTTAATTCTGCAATCCATCTTTCACTCCTCAGATCAAACATATGATGGCATTCATTGAGCAGGAGGCCAATGAAAAAGCCGAGGAGATCGACGCCAAAGCCGAAGAGGAGTTCAACATTGAAAAGGGACGCCTCGTTCAACAGCAGCGTCTCAAGATTATGGAATACTACGAAAAGAAGGAGAAACAGGTTGAGCTGCAAAAGAAGATTCAATCCTCGAATATGCTCAATCAGGCTCGTTTGAAGGTGGGTGTTTTGTCTGCTTGCCTCCACCGTTTGCCTTAATTCCTAACTTCTCCTCCGTTAAAGGTGCTGAAAGTGCGTGAGGATCATGTGGCCGATGTGCTGGATGATGCCCGCAAACGTCTGGGCCAAGTGACCAAGAACGAGGCCGAATACAAAACTGTGCTCAGGAAACTGATTGTCCAGGGACTGTTCCAGGTGATGGAGCCCAAGGTGATGCTTCGTTGCCGTCAGGTAGATGTGGACCTGGTGCGTGATGTATTGCCCGAGTCTGTGGACCAGTACAAGGCTGCCATGAGGCAAAACGTTGAGATGACCATCATCGAGAAAGATTATCTGGGAGTGGATACCTGCGGTGGTGTTGAACTGTTGGCCCTGAATGGACGCATCAAGGTAAGTGGCAGTCAGATCAGATGAGTTTGCATAACACTTGGCTATTTTCCCCTGCAGGTGCCCAATACGCTGGAGTCCAGATTAGAGTTGATTTCACAGCAGCTTGTGCCAGAAATTCGTAACGCCCTCTTTGGCCGCAATGTCAATCGTAAATTCACCGATTAAATTCTTTAAGTGCAAACAAGTTCAAGTTCTTACAAAACAACCCAACAACCACCACCCACAAAATCTAATGAACCCCAGAAAAACAACATGAAGAAGAACTCATTCAACAAAATTGTGTCTATGAAGGATTTATATTGAAAATTATTGCCGTTGACTTTGTATAGAGTGAACATTTTCGGTCTTTATGTATGCTAAATATTATATGATACATATAACAGATATCTATATATATATATATGAAACAATACTTACTATATATGTTAGAGGACAGACAAGAATCCAAATCCTACAGTAACACATACATAAGAGTTTGTTAAAGGTTTTTTTTGTTTGTTACAAAAATTTGCATACATTCCTGTACAAGATTCTTTGCACCCCGTTTTGTCTGCCTTGAGTTGATGTGTTTATTTTTTTTTTTAATACTTTTTGTTGTTTTTTAAGTTGATAATGTAAAACAATTATTGTTCTGTTTTTAGTTAACAGTGCCAATACAGTTGGGGGGCAGTCCGTGCCGCTGGCCAGCTGGGCAGTCGTACATTCAGCATTGTTGTCCTGCCTAGCACCGAAATCGTTTTCATTTCGCTGCTCCGAGGGCAACGTACGCCTGCCCAATGGCCACCGGCACACCCAAATCATATTGTCTGTTGTTGAGCAACGAATACACAGTTACGTCCCAAAGAAGCACGCTCACCGCATCCGAAGTATTGCCAAGTATGTGTGGCCCAAGTAGCTAAATTTGTTTACATCTCTAAATGTTTTGCCCAGCTTCCACTCCACATATTACTTAATGAAGAATAAAAAAAAACAAAAAAAAATGGAAATTAGATTGCCTCAATTTAAGCGACTGTCCCCACTGCTGGCACCTTCTCCATAGTCTCGGTCTCCACAAAACTAAAACACAATTTTGTATTTCTAAATGTTGGAAAAAGAAAACGAAATGTTCATGCTAGCTCATTTTTTAACCGTTACAAACGTAAATTGTTCAAATAACTACAAAGCAAAAAAAATTAGCAAACAAATAATAATACAAATCAAATAGCATATGCGTTATTATATAACATCGAGTACTATATACATAAAACGAAATACAAATGCAAGAAGAATTACTTTTAAAACAAAATTTATGTTGAATAAAAACAGTATTTCCAAAAACAAAAATCAACAACTGCAGCCTTAATAATACTCAAATCGACACAAAATGCATCTACCATGGAAAAAATAAGAAAAACATATTAGCATATCCTGAGTACGTTGCATTCGATGTACTGTTATACTGAGCAGCGACACAAACAGACTGTCATAAGGAACACACAAAGCTGAACTGGTAATTAACTGGTTGAAAATATCTGCTGCAGGGAAAATTCTCTCCCGCCTATGCCGTCTGGCATTGCTGCAGGGGACAATTTGTCAATTGTTTGGACCAACCAGTTGCAGGTTTTTAGCGACTGCTACATTTCAGGTTGCAAACTAGACACTTTCCCTGCAGGGATACTTCACCTAAACATAGTGGTACTTGGCGATTGCAGAGTAGTTTCAAATCATGAATAAAACATTTAAGTCAGTTTTTTTTTAGCAAACAAAGTGCCGATAGTACCTTACTCAAATGGGAAGTTGTATTTAAATCAAAATACATTTTCATAATTTTCTGCGATTTTTTTAGACATAAAGAAAATAGGAATATTTACCGATTTAAAACCCGTCTTGGCGAGCTCCTTTGGGTGATTTGTTCGTACATAATGTTTGATTACTTTTGCTTGTACGTTTCATCATGTACGTTAGAAATTTTTTCCACTACTAAAGCTTAGGACTTTTTATGTGTTGACCTATGCCGCAGTAGGGTTCCGGACCTACCATTACGGTGGCTGCACCCTTGCGTGCCAATTCGTCGGCTAATTCGTTTCTGGGGATATTCTTATGTCCCGGTATCAAACGTAGGGTTAGGTTGTTCCTGCTGTCTAGTTGGTCCAATTTGTTCGTTGTCTCTAAGACTAGCATAGAGGTGAACTTATTGCTGCTAAGCGCATTGAGAGCTGCAAGCTTAAACGGGATGATTTATTTTGAAAAAAAATGCCATAAATCGAAAGTTGTGTGTCTTTAGAGGCCAACTTAGACTCTTTCGACTCTAGCGCCTTTCATTTCTATACACTTTAAAAGTGTATTACAATTTTGCCCAGGAGTTTGCAACGCATAGTAGGAATCATCTCCGACCACATAAAGTATATATATTCTTGATCAGCATGACGAACTGAGTCGATTGAGCTTTGTCCGTCCGTCTGTCTATTTCTACGCGAACTATTCCCTGTTTTTAAGCTATCGAGCTGAAATTTTGCACAGAGGCTTCTTTTGGCTGCACGCTGCTAATATGTCGCAAACGCCAGGATCGGATGACTACTTCTTGTAGCTGCCATAGAAATGTTCTTTCGGAAAATGGGTTTTTGTGAGAAAAACTTTTTTGTTTTCAATCTTTCATTCTTAAACTCGGTCATTATTAAAATTAAATATTTTTAAACTGATCTGCGAAGTTTGGTCGAAATCGCCAACCTTTGGAGCGAGCTTTTTCAAGTGTATTAAAACTTCGACACAGACGAAGCTAGCTTTCCTTTCTTGTTTTGTGTAATTTTTGATACATCATATTTTTGATAATATTGACAGACAACTGTAAGATGTGGCTAACACGGTTATGTGAAATAAGGCCGCGGTGTATTTTCTTTGGCGGTCTAGTTTCATTCTTCAAAATGAATTTAGTTCGCGATCATAAAATGAAACTAGACCGCGCGGCCTTAGTTCGTTTTTCAAAATGAATTAAGACCGCGATTTCAGAATAAAATTAGAACGTGCGGCCGTAGTTCATTCTTCAAAATGAATTAAGAGCGCGCGGAGCTAATATGATCGCGGCCTACTTTATTGTCGTAGCTACAACAACAACGCTCACAGCTTCGCAGTTGCATTAGAAACAAAATTATTTTCCATATAAAACTTAACGAAACATTTTGTCATTTCTATCATTTTATTTCCCCAATCAACTAAGCTTTGCCTCCATCTGGCCTTATGTCAAATCCAAAGTCAAAACAAATGAAACAGCCACATTCAGTTGGAAACAGAATCTCGAACAAGTAACAAGTTAAGAAACAAAATCACAAAAACACAATTTGGCAGGGGATTTATAGTATTAAGAACAAAGTGAACAACTGTTAATTTTTTTTCTAAAAAAAAAGAAGCAAAATTTAAAAAAAACAAATGGGCCATAGGGGTTTTTCAGAATTGTAAGTATATAAACAAGATTAAAGAAAGCTTGGATACACGTCTTTATGTGAATTCAATAGAAGGAGATTAAGGCGCAGTTGGAGGGCGCATCGAAACTCTGTAGCTGATCCTAACAACTGAAGTGGATTGGATACAACTTTTCGATGGAGGGAGAAGGAAGAATTTACACAGATGATGGCAAGAGACGATGTGGATCTACAATTTATTCTGAATCAGACAACAAAATTATTTTAGAATGAGACAAACAAAATTTTGTGTGAATCCGGCATCTAAATTTTTGTAGAATGTTTTTTTGGAACCGTTATAGGAACATCAAAATTCTCTGTTTTTCTTGTTTAAATATATTGAAATTTCGGCCGGTGACATTTCTTTTGTTAGTGATGTGGGTGACATCGGATTGCATATGGTAAGCAACGACATTGCCATTCCCTCTTCCATAATCCACAATGATTCAAACCCTTGCAATAAAATTAATATTGAGCTGCCAAAGAATCGTGAAATAAGACATAAAAAATGTTATTGCGCATTTTATATGAGTTTTTACCTTACTTGCGAGTTTTCTTGTGCATTTAATTGTGTGACAATTCCGAATTCCATCTAAGTACATTCTTCAATCACCCAATTCTTTAGACCAAGCATGCCCAAAAGCAGCAAACGACAGCACTCATCAATACTCACAAAGATAAGCATCAATACCAATAATGAAATTGTTGTTGGTCGGTTTGCTTGCGCTCGCAAGCACCAATCAAAGAAGAGAACAAAACCGGTTTTTGGTCTACGCGTCGCATACACACGAAATCGTTAGCATGTGTGTCATTTCGTATGCCTCGCGCCCTGCATGTATACAATCATTGATTTCCTATGTTCCGTGCAATTAAAATAACAAAACGTACCCAAAGAGCATACGGCTGGGCATCTAAAGTTTAGACAATAATGTTTCATTTCTCGGACACAGTTTCATTACGAACGGCACCCAATTCCAAGATTCCTTTATCTAATTTCGTATTCAAGTGTGAAGTGTTTCGTACAAAATGCTCACGCAATTTAAATGAGCCATAAGAGCCCTCCACCTTTATCCCGCTGGGAGAACTCAACCCCCTTCTCCTAGTCTTCCACTTCAGTCAAGTTGAAGCGGTAAATGAGAAATAAAAGTAGCCAATTGGACCTAGTAACGCTTAAAGTAACCAAGGCTAAAAATATAAGTAGCTGTCATCAATGGCACATTCTCGAGGTCATCCGCTGGAAGATCTAAATGACATCATTCTTTCTGTGTATTTCCTCATAAAAGATAGCAGACCATTCGGGTGGTCATTCGCGGCGGATGATCAAGTCACTGTAACAACATTTAGCTTTTCTCCGCTGAAAGGGGGGTAGATTTATATCGATATGCTATCGAATTCCCAAGTGTCATCAATAGGAACAGCTATTGGGTTTTAGGACCCTGGGGGAAGTTTATGGCCCCGCCTCCCTTAATAAAAACGGAAGACTCTTCCGGTTCGGTATGTTTCATTAAACATATGTAGGTGCCAACAATGATGTTAAGCAGCTTATCTACAATTCTAAAAACGGAAGTGTAACGCTTATTAAATTTCCCCAGCAGCAATGTATGCTGAGATTTCAACACTATTACTCCAGAATGCAGGTGTTTTGGAAATGAACGCCAAACAAAACGTTCTCGGTATGGCCGCGCAAGCATCTTTGGAGCAAATCATCTGTAGATAAAACTGGAAAAATTGCTACAAGTTGTTCTTTTATCTCTTTAGCTATTAAGGTAGTAAGATCTTCTCTCTTTGGGACGTAAAGTGCCTTTGCCGGGCCTTAAGGGCTTGTGCCTTCAAAAAGGAAAAATCTTTAAAGTCTTATGGTAATTCAAAATGGACGGTTTGGGTATATAAGATTCCTGTTTTATACTTTTTTAAGGGGGGATTCGCCATGTCGAGGCGGTTTTTTGGACCTTTTTTAAAAAAAATCAAACCAATTCTGTTTTTATTGTGTTACAAACAGACTAAACAGCTGCCGAAGAAGAATGGTAACTGGAGGTAAATGCTCACAATGCAATATGAATTAGCAGAAGGACATGCAGCATTTTGTAGGACGATGTCCAATTCTGCGGAAATTTCGTTGGCGATATTTCAAAACTTGTACGTTTACCGAAGAAGAGTTGCTTATAGCCCTGAACAGGGGGATGGAATTCTGTCTTGTTATTGTGTGACAATCAGATTAAAGTAAACAAACAAATTTTTCTGCTTCGATATGAGGGCTGTTCAAAAAGTTCCGTCAAAGTGGGAGGTCCTAAAAAAGGTATAGTGTGGGCGGCCACCATTTCTCGTCGCCAGGTTGTCTGAAATGAAAAGTAAAAACGGGCTTATAATCAGTATAGAGTCATTCTGGTCTGACACTCAAAAAAAAGTTTGTGATTTTTTTTGACAAAATGTCGGCCATTGAAAAATGAAAATTCGATTTTGGGACCTTTTTTGTAGTTTAGTGTAAAAAAAAATAGTAAATTTTTTTAAATTATGATTGAGGTTCAGACCAGAATGGTGACAATTCTGCGTCGATTGCATTTTGTTTCATCAAAATCGGTTTAGTAGATCTGGAGAAAAGTGGCTTGGCAGTCTGAAAAAGTTGTTTTGAAAGTAACCAAAAATACTTCAGAAATTATATACTTAAAGATATAAGTCGGCGATGCCAGCTGCATACAGCGGACCTTCCTCATCTTCAAAAAAAAAACTGTTTTCAGCAGCAGCTCTCTCTGCTCTGCGTGCCATGCTGACTTCTTTAGATGCGGCCGCAGCTCTAGTTTCGCAGCCTGAGCATTGTGTAGGATAGCCTTCGATACCATTCAAATTCAAGAACCAGCCATTATTACTCAGCTTTATTTACTTTATTTCATTTATTTACTTAAAAATGACTCGTTTTAGGGAAGACCATTGTTCGACAAAAAAGACTATCTCTTCTAAAGCATTTCGAATTTCAACAAATCCTTTTAGGGCGATATAAAAAAATTTTCCACATGGAGAATCCCCCCTTAAACCGATATATGGACTTTTCTGTTACCCTTGGACGTAAGCCCAAAAGAAATACTTTTAAGATTAAGGTAAATGCTGGAATGTATTCTTTGAGTGAAATCAATTAGAAAGTAGTCGATGCAAAGTGGGAGAAACGGCTGATTTAGAGTCCATTTATTAATAAGTTCTGCAAATATGATGCTATTGTTGTCCGGATAATTTTGTTTTATAGATAAATATGCCACAAATCAAAATTAATACAGAAATAATTATTTGTTTTAGTGCACATTTGTTATACCCTTGTAGAGGGTATATTAAAATTGTCCAGATATTTGTAACGCATAGGAGGAAGCATCTGCAGCAATATAATTAAAGCTTATGCTACAAAAAATTGCAAACAAATTACTGGTAATTACCTTTAAAATGGATATATGGTGTCCCAAACTATAGAAGTACAGCATGTATAGTTGGGAGCACCAAAACAAAAAACATGTTTAGCTAGCTAACCCACCCGGACTGACAACGAAACGACGGGCCTAAACGGAGTCACTACAAGATGCACATTTATCAATTGAAGATTAATCTATTTCTATATTATCTTTGGCTTTAAAAACTGGAAATTCTATTTATTAATTACATTTATTCTCCCACTGCTTCAGTCATCTTTTGTTCCTCCTGCTGTTTTTTCAGTCTCTCGCCAAATGGATCACCATAGTTTATCTTGCCCAACTCATAATGTGCCATATTGTTGCGATGTATGGTTAGGAGAGCGCCACTTTTGAAGTTCCAGCCACAAACACCGCACTTGTAGGGACCCTCCGACGCTCGTATTTGACACATTCGTGCCATATCCTCCGCTCGACGTTTGTTTACACGCGCATTTTCATAGGGATCGGTTTGTGTGGCCGTTTGCTTCTGGATATAATCCTCAAGGTGTCCCTTTTGATTGCGGTGAATATTCAATAGGGAGCCACATACAAAGCTATCGCCACACACACCGCACTTATACGGACGCTCTCCCGTATGCCGGCGCATATGAATCTTCAAATCATTGGACTGTACGAAACTCTTATCACATTTGTCGCAGGCGTACGGTCGTTGTCCTGTATGCAAACGCATGTGCCTGGCCAGTTTATTCAGTGAAATAAACTTTTTTGAGCAGATTTTACACTCATTGGGCCTCTCGCCCGTATGCTGCCGCCGATGAAGACTCAAGTCTTGGCTACGTGGAAAGGCCTTCTCGCATTGTTCACACTTGTAGGGATTCTCGCCGGTATGGCGACGTATGTGTATGGTCAGACTGGACGAGGGGAAACTAATGCCACAATAAGGACACTCTCGTCGTTTGGCATATCGCTTAGATGTGGAATCTTCTGTAGATGCCGGAACATAGGCAGCTTCTGGGTGAAATGCTTGCATATGACGACGCAGTGTATCCTGACGCTTGAATAAACGAGGGCAGTGCTCACAGGTGAGGACACCGCTACCGATGCTCTCATGGGCCAGTTCCTGTGCGGCCACATTCGCAGTCTGTCTATGAATAGCAGCAAAATGCCGAGCCAGAGATTCGTTTTTGGCAAAAACGCGCGGACAAACGGCACATTTATACATGAATTTTTGTGATTGGGCCAACCGGCTTCCAAGCTGCGAGCTGCGTGTAGCGGTCGACTCCACTATCGGGACATTTTCCTCCACCTCAGCTTCCGAGCGAAGTTCTGGCTGCGGTTCTGGCACCTCCTCGTCCTCAAACTCAATTACATTCTCTTCATCCAGTTGCATAAGTTCCACATTATCCTCCTCCTGCTGTTGATGTGGTTGCTGTTCCTTTTCCTCCAACACGATGGTGGTTTGCTTTAGGTTCTGCAGTATCTGTTGAGACTTTTCCACTTCCCTTATAAATTCATAGGCGCTAATTAAGCGACGGGTGCAATTCTGGCACAACTGCGTTGGCAGATTGGGTTCATTCCAGGTGCACTGTCGGGTAGGAACCAGTGTTAATAGAAATTCCAAGTTCTCTACTTCTGCTTCTGCTTACCTTTACTTTTGAAACATTTTCCAGCAATTGCCAGAGCTCCACGTATAACTCATTATATTCGATTTCATCCTGAAGACACAGCGTGGCCTCGTTCTCGTGAGTTGTCAGGCAAACACGACATGTCTGGGAATTTATATTGAGTTGACTATCCGTAGCGCTCATAATAAATAATGCTTTTTAAAGTCAATAAACAAATGCATTGCACCAGTCCACTCTAATAATTGGACTTTTACGGGTCACCCTGCTCTTGTTAGAGTTGAGCCAAATGATGATTTATAAATCACGGTGAAAGTTGAAACGGTGACTTTCACAGCGCAATCTTTACGGCAAATGCTTTGCCACAGAAATCAAATCAATCAGAGAAGGTGCGTGCTTTTTACTTTATTCATGGCGTAAATGATCAAAGAAAAAGTATCTAAACCACAATTCCCATTCGTTATGACAGTGACTGTGTTACAGCCTGTCATGTGCTCTTCTCTAGTTCTAATGTATCGATATGTCGATACGCAGCAATTGCCATTCACAATTCCAGCCCGCTTCCCAATTCAAATGAACGGCATTTTATTTTTTTCACAGGACCAGGTCATAGCAACTCCAAGACTCGTGATAATTGACTGAAAAATTCATTCAAAGTGTTTTATTTATAATTAATTAAGTTTGCCAGCATGTCGCGCCACAACAATAATGTGCTGCGGGCCAAGGAAAGTGCCATTAACATGGCCAAGTTAAAACCAGAGACTGAGAGTGGACCTGGAGCTGCAGCTGCCGCATTCGCCTTGCCGAAAAAACCATTGTTGCCAACAAAAAAGGTAAGTGGAGTGGAAATATTGCACGCGAAACAGCTAAACACATTGACATTGACCAATTAGCCCACAAGTGAGAATGTGGCACCAGGCGGCAGCAAGCACCTGGTGACAATTCCAGCGGCATCCGCAAGCACAAAGACTGCGACAAGCGTTCGTCATGTAAATAGACTAATGCCAGGAGTACCGGCAGAAGTGGACAATCGACTGCAAAAGACGAATCAACTGGATTCTGGCTTCGTGGTTCCTGCTCCAGTTGCTGCCAAAGCTGCAGCCACTTCCACTGATAAAGACAAAGCCAAGTCGGGTGAGTTTACACTAATCAACTCGCTTAATGACCTCACCCCAAGGAAATCAC
Source organism: Lordiphosa magnipectinata (assembly GCA_037044535.1). Lineage (NCBI taxonomy): Eukaryota > Metazoa > Arthropoda > Insecta > Diptera > Drosophilidae > Lordiphosa > Lordiphosa magnipectinata. The sequence continues at coordinate 217,585 of JBAMBO010000704.1, read as the reverse complement.
CTACAGATAACCAGCCACAGAAGCCACAGAAAACCTGGACGCTTAACAACTTTGACATTGGCCGCCTGCTGGGACGTGGAAAATTTGGCAATGTCTATTTGGCACGTGAAAAAGATTCCCAATTTGTGGTGGCCCTCAAAGTGCTCTTCAAACGTCAAATCGGCGAGTCAAATGTGGAGCATCAAGTGCGTCGCGAAATTGAAATCCAATCGCATCTCCGTCATCCACACATTTTGCGTTTATATGCCTATTTCCATGACGAAGCGCGCATCTATTTGATTTTGGAATACGCTCCCCAGGGTACGCTCTTCAATGCCCTGCAGGCTCAGCCCCAGAAGCGTTTCGATGAGCGGCAATCGGCCATATATATCAAGTCCTTGTGCTCGGCCTTGTCATATTTGCATGAGCGTGATATTATCCATCGTGATATTAAGCCCGAGAACCTCTTGCTGGGCCACAAGGGAGTACTGAAAATAGCCGATTTCGGTTGGTCCGTGCACGAACCGAACTCCTTGCGTATGACTTTGTGTGGCACAGTGGACTATTTGCCACCGGAAATGGTTCAGGGCAAACCGCATACCAAAAACGTGGACCTGTGGAGTCTGGGTGTGCTGTGCTTTGAGCTGCTGGTGGGTCATGCCCCATTCTTTTCGAAAAACTATGACGAGACCTACAAGAAAATTCTCAAAGTTGAATACAAACTGCCCGATCACATTTCGAAGGCAGCCACGCATTTAATATCCAAGCTGTTGGTGTTGAATCCACAGCATCGTTTGCCATTGGATCAGGTTATGGTGCATCCTTGGATACTGGCGCATACACAGTGAGAAAATATACAAAGTTTATATGTTTTTCAAGCCGCGTAATTTAATTATGGCATACACACACCTTAACATTAAGCTCAAGCTACAAAAGAAAAATTTCGCAATTTATGCATTTAATTTTATTATGTTTCTTACCAAATAAAAGTTTCTGTGTCTTTCCCCAATCCATAAATATGTAACTACCAACTACACCTAGCCCTCGCTTAACATGGTGGTTTGAAACGAGACATGGTGTAAAAGCATATTAACATAAAATTTAAAATCAGTTTAAAAGCTATCTTAACCAAACTTTGCACGAAGGCTTTTGGTACAAATACGCTGTACATTTGTCGGAACCGGCCGGATCGGATGACTATAGCATATAGCTGCCATACGAACGATCGGCCAGAAAACTAGTTTTAGTGAGAAAAACTTTTTTGTTTTCAATGCAAACGCCCCCAAACCATTTTTCAGTTTTTTATGATTTTACATAATTCCACCAAGTTTGATGAAAATCGGACAACTATATAGTATAGCTGTCATACAAAAGTTAGTTCAGAGAAAAAGTCGGGAAAAACTTTTTTGTTTTCAATGCTATCAATCTCAAACTTGTTACTGATCAAAACTATATGCTACCACACAATTATGCTGTTTGATTCAAACCGGATGACTATAGCATATAGCTGGCATAGGAACGATCGGTTCAAAAAGTAGTTCTAGTGAGAAAAACTTTTTTGTTTTCAATGGTAGCGTCTTTAAGCTTCCCAGTTATGAATATTATCGGTTTGCACACAATTTCGACGAGTTTGATCCAAATCTGATGAGTATATCGTATAGCTGCCATATAAAAACTGGCAAGCAAATGGTCAAAGTAGTGGTGCTATCTATTGCTGAGTTTGGAAAATAACTCAGCTAAGAATGTTCGACGAAAAACACTTAGAGCCTTGATTTATATAAATTAAAGAAGCTACAATGGTATATAAACTTCGGTCGAGCCGAAGTTAGCTTTCCCCTATTTTTTTTGTGGTTTTTCCTTTTGCTTATCAAAAAAATCAGTAATTTTCAATTGTTTAGTGGCTTAAAGCTACTTTGTAGCACCTCCTTATAAGGTAAAAGTATTTTTTCCAACTTTCCCTTAAACTTTAGACATCTTTCGATAAGCGGATCAGAATTTACAAAGCGAGTTTTCAAGCTGCTAGCATATGCAAATTCATCTTAAGTTTATCTATGGTTCAACTATATATACATTCGGTTTCTAAGGAGGAGCTGCTGTCATCTGATTTCGAATTGCTTGCTTCACTCACAGCAATTTCAAGTAAAATTTCGTCGCCAATGCCTCTATCATCAAACAACTCGTGCACCTTATCAATAGTCATGTCTTCTAAACCTTCACTTTTAATTAAATGAGCAATTTCTAATATTTCATGGAGTTCACAGTCTGGGACTTGTATTTCGTGGTTTTTAACAACCGCTGGCCAAAATTTCTTTTAGAATCTTTTCAATGAAGACACCTTAAGGTCTTTGAAAGATAAAATAATCAACTCAAGGCAATCTACAACAAAAACTTTTTGTGTGTTCCGAATATGTCAACTTTTGTGCCAACAAAACACAATTTGCGGGAAAGTTTACTTTTCTGCTTTCATTTGAAGAAAAATGCAGCTGAAGGCCATCGGTTGCTGCAAGAAGATAACGGGGCACATGCTCAAAGGTAAAAAAATCGTACGAGCCGCCCGGCCATACCCAAACCCAAATATGCACAGTGGCAAGGTCATGCTCTGTACTTGGTGGAACTTATTTGGTGTACTATGTTGCGAAAAGAAGGTCCTGCGGTTCTTCTATGGGTATGTTGAGAGCAGTGGGCATGTCTGAGGTGAACAGGCTGTATAGGGTTGGTCCTAGAATGCTACCTTGAGGTAGTTCCTGCTCGAATCCTCTAAGAAATGATCTGACCATTAAGTAGAATTGAGAATTGAGCGTTGCCTTGAGCTTGGCGAGTAGGCCATCGTGCCAGACGCGGTCAAATGCCTGTTGGATATCCAAGTACGCTGCCACAACTCCTTGGCGTGGAATCCTTCAAGGACGAAGTTGACCACTCTGTGTAGCTGTTCTGGTGTGTCATGTCGCAGTTTTCCGTTTAATGCTGGAGTTTCCACATACAAGCATTGGCTTTACATGAAAGTACACTGAAGCAAAAAAAAGGAAGGAAAAAAAACATCCCATATGATTCAAATTGCTTTCGACCCAAATCGCGATTTGTAGAACACATGGACATTTTTTACAACCGTGTAAGAACGAAGACTTTTAGCTTGTTAAAAGGAAAAAGGGAGACAATTGTTAGGTGTAAATTAAACATTACTTTATATTAAAAAAAAGTGAAAAAATAGCCGCCATCTAACATAAAATGCTACAAGTACAAATTGTTTAACAACTATAAAAACGAGGCACAGGGTCACAGCACAATTGCAATATTTGTTGTCATCGCTTCCACATGGAGATTCTTATATTATTCGTCATCTAAAACAAAGCAAAGATTTGGAGCATAGAACAATGAGCTTGACGTAAAGTTAGCAGCGATACGCACCAGCTAGATAATAATTTATGATGCACATGATGGCAAAACCAGACGCGACTGTAAAGAACTGCGCAAATCCCGCCCAGCGGCGTAAACGATTTGTATGCCAGCGTGCCTTTTCTCGGGGAATCACCTCACAGACAGTCACATAGAACAATGTGCCACCAGCCAAGGCCTGTATAACAGGCAATGTTGTCGTCGACCAACTGGCTGGGATATCCACAACAAGCATTCCAAGACCTATGCCACAGACGGCACCAGCTGCAAACACTGAAATGCCAACAAATTGCGAACGCAGGCTGGACTGTGGATTCGAGCGAAACTCGAGACCCAAACAGAAGCCCATCACGAACTTATGGCAAGCCACGGCTCCCAGTAGAAAGAGAACCTAAAATGAAATTGGAGATATTTCTTATCTAAGCTAAAGCTTAAAAATTTAAATATTTGGCTAAGATTGCATGCTTTCTTATCAGCTTAGCAATTGAAACTATGTCAGAGCAAACAAACCTTTGTGGCCGAGTTTTGTACACCTATGGCCAGTCCCTCTATGGCGGAATGCAGACTCAATGCCACAAAAAGACCCAGTGTACCGGTCATGGACTGAACACAGGGCTCAGTATGGCTAGTGTGGCAAATGCGAGCATTGGCATCTTCCACTTGTCCATCACAGCCGGAAGAGTGCTGCCCATTGCTAGCAAGGACAGGTCAATTCAATTAATTGAGGAAATATAATCAAATTGCAATTGATTTACTTTTCAGAATGTGAATGGGAATGAGAATGTGAGGCTGCCAGTAGGGGGGCACGTTCACTACTGATGGCTCCATAGCCACCTGACGCTGCTGCAGGTACAGGTGGTTCCGCTGCCTGGTTGTGGGTGTGTTGAATGGCCTCGCCAAAGAAAAAATGTATAAACTCGTCTATAAAATAGATGATAAAGAATCCCCCGCACATGGCAACCTCAGCGAATTTCGAGTTCATTTGCTCGCGCACCTGCAAAACAAAGGAGTGCAATCAAATCAAGAATGCATATTCAAATTTCATACCTCCGGCAGAATGTGAACCAAGGCGGTAGCCAGCAATATCCCAGCACCGAAGCAAAGCAACAGCGAGGTGGTCAATGGAAAGCGCTGTCTATTCCGCTCCGAAATGACAGCGGGCAACATACCCGACAATAGACTACCAAATCCTAGAATAACCATGGCCAAAATCTTCTCCCATTCGCCACGATTCGTAGCTGCAGCTTGGCTGAGGCCAACGGCCAGCAAGCTTGCACTGGCATTGTTAATCATCAAGAGTGAAATTCAAAAACACACACAGACAGTAACGTTAAAGCTCGGTTGCATGAACTAGACTATATTTAAATCGATCTGTTTCAGCGGTCCGAGCGAAAAGTCTTCAGCGTTGTTTTAGATGTGCGTCAAAATAGCGTCGGATATTTAGCGTCGAATTGGAACGATGGAATATGGAACATTTTAAAATTTTTTATTTTTATACCCTTGTAGAGGGTATATTAAAATTCTCCAGATGTTTGTAACGCATAGAAGGAAGCATCTCCGACCATACAAAGTATATATATTCTTGATCAACATGACGAGCTGAGTTGATATAGCCATGTCCGTCTGTCCGTCCGTCTGTTTCTATGCTATCTCTTCCGTCATTTTCAAAGCTATCTTAACCAAACTTTGCACGAAGTCTTTTGGTACAAATACGCTGCACATTTGTCGAAACCGGCCAGATCGGATGACTATAGCATACAGCTGCCATAGGAACCATCGGTCGAAAATGTTGTTTTAGGGAGAAAAACTTTTATGTCTTCAACGCAAACGTCCCCGAACCTTGTATTTACAAGTTTTCTATGCTTTCACATAATTACACCAAGTTTGATAGGACAGCTATATAGTACAGCTGCCATAGAAATTAGATGTAGAAAATGCATATATGGGAGTCTCTGTCAAAAATGTGTACATTTGGCTGAATGTACATATTTGTGTCAGTGGAATCAGGCTACTAATTTATAAAAATCATACAAGCTACAAGGGTATATAAACTTCGGTCGAGCCGAAGTTAGCTTTCCTCTATTTTTTTAATTTCTCTCTATTTATACAAAAAAATAAAGATCTGTAAATGCAAAATTGTTCAGAAATGAAAGAACTACTGTTTTTATTGACCTGTGGGTGGGTTTGAGCATTGCAGGTAGTGAAAATTTGACACCTAAATATCGGCTCCACACATTTTGGGCTATATCTCCTCTCTCAGATAATGGCCCGATATGCACGGTATGCAAAAACTTCAGGCACATATTCAAGAATATACTCTGAAAATCTCAGCTCAATCGTCTGAACAGTTTTTGAGATAAACGCTTATCAGTGAACCAACCTCACAAAAGTCCCATACAAAAAACCTTCAAAAAAATTCATCCATAATTATGTGCCAACGCTAAGCTCCAAGATAATGGCCCACATTCCACGTTATACTAGCTTATAACAGAGATATTCAAGAGTGTGTCTACCAATTTGGAGCTCAATCGTGTGAACCGTTTTTGTAAAAAACGCTTATTAGTGGGGGTGCCTCGTCTTCATATTTTCCACTGATAAGACTGGCGCGATCTTGCGAACCGGAACCAGTCATTGGAACTGGAGCAAGCGGCAATCGAAAATCGACAATTCGACGCTATCTATTATTTTTGCCCCCAGACAATGGACCACAATGCACGGTAGTGCCAACGATTAGCATTAATTTTCAAAGCATTTTGATGCATATTTCATCAAAATCGTCTGAACAGTTTTTGAGAAATTGTAGTTTTTCTTATTTTATCCAAATTCGCATATCAATGACCACAGAATCGGGAGCTCTGGCAGCACTGGCAAAGTCCATATTCGACGCTAACTCTATATTTCTGCTCCCAGACAATGGCCCACAATGCACGGTAGTGCCAACGATTAGCATTAATTTTCCAAGCATTTTGATGCATATTTCATCAAAATCGTCTGAACAGTTTTTGAGAAAATTAGGTTTTCTTCTTGACAATTATCAAACAAGTTTCATAATTTGCAGATCCCCTTCGACAATTTATCAGTTGTTTTCAAAAAAAAGAGTTGGCAGGTCCACGCAAATTGTCATAGCGAATTGTTGGTTGCTCCGTACTCGCTCTGACAATGCGCTCTGAGAATTTTCGTGAGCGGATTTCCTGAGCTATGTAATTAGATGGGCTCCGCAAAAATTGTCAGCGTCTCCGTCCCACGCTTTATCTTTGACAATTTCTTTTGTGCCGAAATTCCTAAAGGGGGGGTTTAGCTTGCAGTGTGACCAGATTAATCAAACAAATTCATTAATTTAAAAGATTGGCGCCAAATGCTTTTGATCCAAAATTATTATTTAAATTCAGTTTTATTCGACTTCTATTCGTAAAAAAATACTTTTTTTAATTCTACCTTCAGGGAGATTTGTTAGTTCCTGTTTGCAGTGGCTTGTCGGCTGACCTGACGTGAAATGCTGGAAACGCCTTCTTCGAACAGAGTGCGGAACAGGACATTGGCATGATTAAATAGGCCATCTTTGAGCGAAACAATTAGAAATTGGGAGCCCGTAAAATGCTGCTTCAACATGGTGCCTATGTTCTGCGTATGTGACATATCCAAAGCAGCATCCACCTCATCTAAGATATACAGGGGAGCCGGCGAGAACTTCAGCATGGCCAGAACCAACGAAAGAGCCACCAGTGACTTTTGACCGCCAGACAATTCACCCAGGCTTTCCTTCCAAACCCCATTGAAGCCGACTTTGATCTCTAGGCCACTGAGTGTACCGTTGGTCATCACGGGATTCAGGCAGGACTGAGCTCCCGGCAGCAGCGAGCTGAATATGCCACTGAAATTGTTATTGACCTGCGTCCAGGCTCGATTCAATTGTCCCTGCTCCTCCTCGTCCATCTTTACTATGATATTGTTGATCTTCTCCTTGTCCTTGACCACAATTTCACGACGCCGCTTAGTCTCTTTGTAATTCTCCTCCTCGCGCTCCAATATCATGATGGCATTCATATTGAGAGTACGCTCCATTTTATCCTTCTTCTCCTGCATTTTCGCCAGTTTATTGCCCGCCTCCACGGGATCCTCCTTGCTGTAGTCATAGCGCGTGTTCTTCATGCCAAAGCAGTTTTTCTCCTCCGGTATCCAAGGGTACTTGGCCTCCAGTGCTTCTAAACGTTTCTTACACTCCTGGGCCTGCGAACTGATTTTGTTTTTTTCGGTCTCCTTCTTCTTCACCTCCAGCTCGAGTTCTTCGTTTTGTTTCTGCATGCGCTCTCTCTTGCCTAACAGTTGGCGCATCTCCTTGTTCTGGGCATTCAGTTTGTCCTTTTGCGTTTTAATGGCCCGCTCCAGTTCGGCCACTTCGGTAGCTGCGCTTGAGCTATTCTGTTGTAGAGCCTCCAGTTCGGCCTTGTAATTGGCTAGCTTCTCGCCCAGCTCCTGGTGCTGTTGCTTTGAAGTCTCAATGCCAGTCTGCAGTGTGCTTATCTCCATTTGAAGCGTTTCGAACTCCTGCTCGCGCTTTTTCCAGTTGGCATGCGATTTCTCGGCCCTCTGTTTGGCCGCTTTCATTTCGTTGGTGGCGGCCTTCAGTTCCCGCTCACGATAGCCCTTGGCATCGGCCAACTTGGCCTCAATATCCTTGGCCTTGGCCTGTGAAGTCTTCTGTTTCTCGCGGGCCTCCGCAATAGTTTGCTCCAGGGATGTGACCTTCTCCTTCATTTCCTCAATCTCCGACTGGTGCTGCTGGAAGGTGGTCTGGCCCAAGCGGTTTTGGCACATCTTTAGCTCATGCTGGCGCATCTCTAGATTCTCCTTCAGTTTGTTAAAAGTGTTGGCCAGCTGCTCAATGGATCTGTGTGTGTGCAAAGAAGGGTTTTAAGAGCATGTTCCAAGATGAAGTCGCCTTACTTACGCCAGTTCCTGCTCCAGCTGCTCCAAATCATTCTTTTTGCTCTGGTATTGCCTTTCCGATTGCCTAATGCTGTACAACTCTTCGAGTACATTTGCTCCTTTGGGTGCAGCTCCACCGGAAACTGTGCCATGCGGATCCACCACATCTCCCTCCAGCGTGACCGAGCGACACATAATGCGCGGATCATAGCTAACCACTTTGGCCACATCCAGATCACGGCAAATCAAGGTTCCACCAAAGACGAACCTCATGACGGGCTCATAGTAGCTATCGTACTGGATTAGTGACATAGCCCATTGTACATTTTCCTTGCCCACCTTGCTCTGGGCAAAGTCGATCACTTGGCGGCTCAGTGAACCCGATTGAATCTTATTAATGGGTATCAAAGTGACACGACGCTGCAGATTGCCACGTTGTAGAATCTTTTTACTGGTTACATCGTCATCCGTCACAAAGCTGTACAACTGTAAAATGAGTGTTTATTTAGAGAGGAAGTGAAAGATATCCAGTTGCACCCACTTACTCCACCACCTGCTGTTGTGACCAGAGCCATGGAGTTGGCCATATCCTTCACCTGAAACAATTTGCCCACCATGCCGCGCACTTTGCTTCTATCAAAGTTGGGCTCTGGATCCTGATATTGGAGATCAAAGCGTGAGGAACTGCTCCGTTCCAGTCCCCGTTTCAGATCTCGCAATTCCTGCTGCAGCTGATGCCGACGCCCGCGGAGCTGCTCAAACTGACCTCCCTCGTACTGGAGTCCCTGCAATTGACACTCCAGACTCTGTATTTCCACTGTAAGCTGATCCAGCAAGCGCTTGTCCTTGATATAAGCCGCATCATTGGTTTGGGTTTCGCTTTGCTTCTGCTTGAGCAGCGAGCGGGTGTTTCGGAGCTCATCCTCGGTGGTCTTGATGGTAGTTTGTGCCTCACTAATTTGCTGATTGGCCACTGCAAGTATAGCAAAGGATTACATGAAATCAATAGCCAGAAAACTCTCTGCACCCACCTATCAGCTGCTCCTGCAGCGTGCTCGCCTGACCATCCTCATTGGTGGACAAACCCTGCGAAACCGCCTCAAGTTTACGTTGGGCATCCTCATAGGCCTTTGAATCGGCCGCATCGGCATCCTTGAGACCCTGAAACTCATCACCCACCCGGGACAAAATCTCCTGTTTTTTGGCCAGGGCTCGCTCATCATCGGCTATGCTTTTGCTGGCCAAACGTATTTGCTTCTCATACTTGTCTAAGACGTCTTTGGCCGCTTTTAAGCTGCCCGATGCTGTCGCCTCCACTGACCGCTTGGCAGTCAGCTGTACCTCCAGCTCCTTGAGAGCGCCACCCATCTCGTCATCGATTTGCTGTTGCATTTCCTTGACCGTCTCCTCAATCTGCTGCATTTCCTCTATGTTCTTGGCATGCGTGGTGCGACATTTCTCTATGCGAGTGTCTATGTTCTGTTCGCTGGCCTCAACCTTCTGCAAGGCATCACGCTGCTTCAAATACTGTGCCGAAATGTGAATCCTTACCAAAAATTCAATGTCACGGCAGGTTTTTTGGTACTCCTGATAGGCGGACCGCTCCGTCCTTAACTTGACCAGCTTGGGCAACACCTCCTCGTCGAGTAGCAGCGACGTGTCGCGCATTTTGTTCTCCTTCTTCTCTATCAAATTCTTGGTGGCCTCCCGCTTCGATTTGTAGATGCTGGTGCCTGCCGCCTCCTCTACCATGGACATCACCTCCTTGGGTTTCATGTTCAGCACTTGCTGGATTTTGCCTTGCATGATAAGAAAATTGGGATTGTTCACGTTCAGCTGAATGGAGCAGAAGAAGTCCTGAACCTTCTTGTTCTGCACCAGCTTGCCGTTGATAAGAAACTTGTTCTTGCCCCCCACCACCACCTGCCGTGTAACGGAGATTTCGCGACACTTTTCGTAGCCCTGCGGACATTGGGCGGCATTGCTATTGTCAAACACTATGGTCACTGTGGCCTTGGTAATGCCTGCCTGGCCATTCTTGTACACCAAATCCTGCAGAGCTGAGGCGCGCACCTGTAAGTCGAAGCATAGATTAAAGCATTGAGTGGATTAGGGGTCAACTGTGACCTACATTTTGCAAATTGCTGATGCCCAGCACAAAGCAGATTGAGTCCAGGATGTTTGATTTCCCTGAGCCATTTAGACCTGTGATGGCCGTAAACTCTGGATCGAAGCCATCGATCTCAGTCCGCCGACCGTAAGATTTGAAGCCATCCAAGACGAGCTTCTTTATATACATCTCACGATATTAGGAATTAAATTTAACTAGATATCCGTAGTCAAGTGCAACTAGTCATGCCGCCTTTTTGTTCCGAATTGTGATACTGACGCCAAGCATTTGGTTCTTGCGACTTATCGATGTATCGATAGAAACTATGATAAGTAACGGTTCCAAACAAATTCAAAAAGTGAACTAGTTCCATTTTTGACTATTGTCAGCACTGATTTTTTGCACATTTTTTTTGCAAAAAAAAATCTGCACTTTTCCAGTGATGACGGATTGTGGCAAGCAGTGTTGCCAGTTTAGCGTTTTTCACACCAGATGTAGCATTCACAAGCTAAATTAGCTTTGTTATCGATAAATCAACTATGCTGAGAAATCAAATTCAAAATTAAGCTGTGTGGTGCCCCCCCAGATTTCGTCTTTTCATCTCATTTCATTTGATTGGCATTATCAAATAATGCAGCGTCGTTGCATAATATGCGGCCAAGAGCCGTATGGTCACTATATGTATCCTCGCAACATGATTGAAGCCCAAAAATGGCAAAACTGGGGTAATATGCATGATTTTAATGTACCTGCGGCCACATTGCGCAAGTATGGCTGTGTGTGCAGTATCCACGTAGAAAAGGAACCTTTACTCGAGATGTTGGGGCAAAGAATTGTGGGTGGCATGCCACCAGAAGCGGAATCCAACCAGGAAAAGAGATCAAGTGGGACTTTGAAGCAACAGGGGGAGGTTAAGTCGACATTCTCTTGCCAATGTGCTAAATCGTTCGAACAAAAACGAAAGCAGCAGGAAAACAGAGCTGCTCCTAGTTCATGTGAATTGAATTGGAGGCAAAACAATGGTAGATGTTCTTCTATTTCATACAAACTAGGAGAAGGACCTGCTCCTCCTAAACCACCAGAGTCGGATGTTTGCATTCCACGCACCTGCCCAGCCAAAACTCACCTTAATCAGCCACAATTCAACTATAATCCTCCGATGACCAACTGGCATGCACAGGCATCCCTTCAACAACAAGCAACCGATACAAGTGTGACAAATAAATCCAAGGGCTGGACAAGCGAGTCCAGTAAGCAATTCTCAGAGTCGCAGAAATCAGCTCCAAGCTGCGGCTGTTTTCGCAAATCTTCAGGTAAGCAGGAGGAGCTAGGATCCACGACCACACGAAGCGAACAGGAATACATATCCACACGGTATCCACAGAAAAGAATGCCACCAGCACAAAAGGAACAGCGCCAGACCCAATTCTGCCAATGTGCAATGCCTCCACCAGTACAGGATCAACAAATTCAATTTCCTTCGCAGGTTCCACCTCGTGCAAGAACTAGCTTTGGCAAGCAGGGCTCATCTGACCCGGCTGATCATCCCAATGCTATCAATGTGCTCATTATGGGCACATATGGCCAAAAAGCAGACAAGTATGAGCAACAATGCTGTTGTTGTTCCACCACTTTCCAACCTTCTCCCTTCCAGGACATTTGTTTACTGGAATCGGACCTGACGTGCGGCAATGAACGCGCCGTTTTTCCCGATATCGATGGGCTCAATTATACGGTGTGCCGTGCTTCAACCGCTGTTGAAACCAATGATCAAACCAATGAAAACGATGAGAATTGTACTGAAGTTCTAGTGCTAGGCAAGGGACTCAAGGACCCCTGTCCTTGTAAATGTGAGGATTGCCTATTTACAGATGCCAATGGCAATCCCATTGACATGAATCAATGGAACTGTCCGCAGAGGGGGAAACAAAAGCAAAAGCCTGGACAAGACGATACAGCACAAATGCAACAAAAAATACAACAAAAGCAAGAGGAACTGTTGAAAGCCAACTTGCTCGATCCCCAGGCGGCGGCTGACTATAATCAAGTGCTCGAAAAGCAGAAAGCACGCGTCATTGAGCTGGAAGAACTGCTGGCCCAACAAAATTTGCTGACGGAGAAGATTCAATCCAAAGTCGATGAGTTGCAGGAGTTGGACAAAGGCCCAGTATTGGCGCGAGGCCAAGAAAATGAAACGATGTGAAAAGCGAAATGCGTATGGGTTCTAATAAACCAATGTTTTTTTTCGGATTCTGGGTGAAGAGTTGTTTATTCGCTATTGCCACACACAATCATTATCCGTTTCTAATCCTTAATTTAAGCAGCGGACTCAATGACATCTGTGTATAGCTTCACTTTGCTGGCAATGCTCATGTCCACATACTTATCGCCAATGGAAACGACCAGGCCACCAATAATGCTGGGATCCACACGGGTGGTGATCTTCAGGATCTCGTTGCCCTTGAGGAAAGACTGCGAGAATCGGTTAAAAGCCGCTCTTCTCCTCAATCATCATCAAATCTTACCTTGAGAGCTCCCTCCAGTTGCTTGCTCTGGCTGGAATCCAGTGGCTTGGCGGTGACCACTTCGCACACAACCTCACCACGGTGGGCAGCCATGATGGTCCTAAAGGCATTGATAACGGTATCCATCTTCTTCAAGCGTCCATTATCGGCCAGCAGACCCAACAAATTGGCCGTGGCAGGAGCGAAACTCAACTTCGCGGATGCCTCCTTGAGGGCTACGCCCATCACTTTCCTGTTGATAATGGGGCTGGTCACATGCTCGCGCAGCTGCTTATCAGTCTTGATGGTAGACTGCAAAGCAATCAGATCCTTCTCCACCTGATCCAACTGGTTCATTTTGGTGGCAGCCGAATACAAGGCGGTGGCATAGCGACCCTCCAGTCCGAACAACTGAATTGGTGCCTTTACAGTCTGCTGGGCAGCAGCGGAGCTGAGGGTGCGGTTCTGCAAAACATTTCATTAATTTGGGGTTTTTAATATTTTTGCAACTTGGGTAATTGCCAATTACATAACCAACAAAATTCGTGTTAGATAATTGTTGATTTCTGGCCCTCAATTCTAGGCTTTTGGCTTATGGACTCCAATTGGTTGAATCAATTGGACTTTTGTTTAATAATTATTTACAAAAAAACATACCAAAATTGCCAATTTGTTAATGCAGGCCATCGTTTTTCCTTAGATTTTTATTCAGCTAAGAAAATAGCAGCTGAGACCTTGCAGAGTCGCTTTCGATAGTCACACCGAAACCGATAGCTGTTCTGTTTGGCAAACTTTACACTAGTTCGATTAAACTGGGAGGCTTCTGTTTAGCGTTGCCAATTTAAATATTTTTCCCACCAGATATACCCTTTTAAATATGCTAAAAATTGACAAAGATTAATTCAAATTAGCTCATCAATGTAAAATAATTAGGTAGAATTACAGGTTCCGGCAAAACTGTATAGTTTCCGGTTTTTGAGCTTGCAAAATACCTACTTCTGCGGGGAAATACAGCGAAATTGGCAATGCTTAGTGGTAGTAGATAGAGGGTTAAGGTGATCAATTCCCCCAATTGAGTTTAAAAATCAGAATTAAAGCGGATGAAATCGTAGATTAAAAGAGCAAAAAATCTAAAAAAAAAACTTGACTACAGTTTCTAAAAGAAATAAATAAATGAGATAAGATCCTTCTCTCAGAAAATTATAAAAAAGGGGTGCGAGTGTCGTTAACACTCGCGAGGCTTGATGTGAAACATGATGCTAAATTTAAGGGAAATAGCAGGGATTGAAATACCCACAACAAGATCACTTGACAACAGTCGCAAAGGAATAACAAGCAGAAAAAATAAATTCAATCTTGAAATGGCAAAAAATAGAAATAATTTAAAACCAGTTTCTTCCCCCACTGTTTTCGACTTTAGTTAAGTCACTTAAATCACTGTTAGGTCACTGTTAAGTCACGTTAAAGTCCCTGTTAAAGTCACTGTTTCGTAACTGTTAAGTCTTTATTTAGTCACTATTAAATCACAGTTTAGTCATTGCTAAGTCACTGTGTAGTCTCTGTTTAGTCACTGTTAAGTCACTGTCACCCACTGCCCACCCTCTGACAACCCTCTTGTGTATGTGGGTTTGTGTGTGTAAGCCGGGACACTGCACAAAATAACAACATAAAATATCCATGACGTCAGCGTCACGTGACGCTGAAATCAAATTTTACTCCTACTAAAATCTTCCGTGCCGAAATTAAAGATGTTTCACATCAAAAATTTCCTTCGATAAATCGTAAATTATGAATATTTTTGGCTTAAAACTAAAAAAGGTGAATGTCCCTGTCGAATTTTTGGGAAACTCGGCATGTAGAATCGTTCTACTGATTCCAGAGAATCTTAAGTTCTTTTTCAGTACAACTTTGTTGAAATTTCGTAGAGGCCTCAAAGTTTCGGATGGATAGTTCACGTTTCCTCAAACGCTGTGTGACCTCATGCAGACAGCACTGACAACACTTTCTCAGGGGACAACTTCTAGTAGCTTGGGCGTGAACCCAGCTAAGACGGAATTAGTGCTTTTCACTAGAAAGTACAAAATTCCTGATCTTGCCCCTCATAAAATCAACGGAGTAAGCCTTGCGTTTGGTGACAATGCTAAATACTTGGGTGTCGTTTTGGATAGGAAACTACTCTGGAACGACAACATAAGTTAACGCATTAAAAAGGCAACCATTGATCCTTTCTCTCCTCCATAGTACATTGGCTTTACACAGCCGTAGTACGCCCCATACTATTCTACGGTGCACTAGTATGGTGGCCAGCACTCGGGAAACAATCAGTCCTGAACAATCTGCATAAAGTACAGAGAAGTGCGGAAATATGTATTAGCGGCGCTCTCCGAACGACGCCAACGGAAGCGCTAAATACTATTCTTCACCTTCTACCACTAGACATTGTTGCAAATCAAATGGCTATCACAACAGCCCTAAGACTACGAGAATCCGATGCCTGGAACTGGGGTAATTTTGGACACTACCATACTCGAAGAACAAGAGAGTATTCCATTAAATTCAGACTACTGTATACCACAAACAACGTCGACAAATTATACGACGTCCATATCCCAAGCCGACGCGATTGGGACAACCTTCCCCATAGCAGAGCTAACGCCATTAACATCTACACTGATGGTTCTAAGCTCGACGAAAAAGTAGGAGAGGGCGTTTTCTCTTCCAACCTAGACTTGAACTTATCGTTTCGCCTTCCTGATCACTGTAGTGTGTACCAAGCAGAGGTGGTAGCCATCCAGGAAGCTGCCACCTGCCTTAGCACAATCACTGTCAAAGAAGGAAACGTATTTATATACTCAGATAGTCAAGCCGCCCTTAAAGCACTTGACTCACATACCAACAATGCTATAACACTTACGGAATGTCGCTTATCTCTGAATGAGATCGAACGACATTTCAGTATACACCTTATATGTGTGACTGGACATCGCAACATCGAAGGAAATGAGTCTGCTGACGAACTGGCCAGAATAGGTACCACCATCGAGCTCCTTTCAGAGAGAGAGAGCACGATAGGGCTGCATATGGCCACCTACAGGCTGCACACAAAAGCTGAAACACTTCATCGCGCTACGAATCGGTGGAATCAAACTTGGTTGAATTATGTGAAAGCATAGAAAACTTATAAATAAGAGTTTTGGGGACGTTTGCGTTGAAGACAAAAAAGTTTTTTCACTAAAACAACATTTTCGACCGATGGTTCCTATGGCTGCTATATGCTATAGTCATCCGATCTGTTCGGTTCCGACAAATGTGGAGCGTATTTGCACTTCGTGCAAAGTTTGGTTAAGATAGCTTTAAAACTAACGGAGGAGATAGCATAGAAACAGACGGACATGGCTATATCAACTCAGCTCGTCATGCTGATCAAGAATATATACACTTTATGTGGTCAGAGATGCTTCCTTCTATGCGTTACAAACATCTCGACAATTTTAATATACCCTCTACAAGGGTATAAAAAGGTTTTCTCACTAAAACTAGTTTTTCGACCGGTAGTTCCTATGGCAGCTATATGCTGTAGTGATCATCATCTAAACTTTAGATTCTAAAGGCTTCGTGTGGGTTATATTATTACTATAAATCCAGATTTTTACCCCAATCTACCTTCATTTAAAAAAGTTCATAAAATCCTGTCTTCTGAAAACAATAAATAATTTAAAGGCCCAAAAACAAAAGGTTTCTAGAACTTAAGACTTCATCCCACCCAAAGCAAAGCTGTTTCTGTTTTGGATGCCTAAGTAAATTTCATACAATAATTTTGATTTGATGTTTGCCATGAGCGGGAAAAGCACAGTAAGGGGTTCTATTGGTTTACGAGTGTCCTATCAGCAGAACCCTGCATACTTATTGTTTGATATGTCAAATTTAGCTATTGTATTGTTTTTGGTTTCAGTTCGTTGGATAATCCTTTTTTTTATATTTGTTAATTTGACACTAAATAGTTCCCAAAATATTTTTAGTATTTACAAAATGTTAGTAATTGTTGTTCAATTCGTGTCCTTAACCTCTGAAATACTAACTTGGACCCACTAATTCAGATGCGACAAGCCATAGCTATAGTGGCAATTCTAATGCCAGCTCGGCGATTACTTGACCGTTGGAAAATATAATATAAAACAAGTGATGAGAAATTTCAACAACCCTTTTTATATCAGATTCGTCTTTGTTTTATTTGTAGTTTAAAAAACTATTTGCCTTCGTTAGATGGTGGTTTCTTTTCTGCTGTTTTTTTTTTATCTGGAAATACATGCGTATGACTTTATACTTAAAGTGAAACTTAAAACTGTCTAAAAGATGGTTGTAAAATGTTCTTAGAAAAGGTTAAATATAGTTGAAAGTGGGCTGTCGATTGGGAGAAATCGCAATTATGACATAGGGTTTGCTATTGTAGTTTACTTGTCATCTGCAAGATATAGGAAGTGATTAAGTATTGAATTTTTGTTTTGTTTTATTGCCGCATACCTTCATCGTCGTCATCCTCTTCGCCCTCGCCATCTTCACCATCCTCATCATCCAGTTCCTCTTCGTTGTCATCGTCGTTGTCCTCCTCATCTTCGGGTTCCACTTCAATATCAGGTACTAGATAATACTGCAGTGGATTTGGCCAAAGATCGTCCTTGATCAGTTCAGCAATTTCATCATTGACCGGATCAGTATTGTCCGAGAACCAATCAAAGAAGGTCTTGTACTCGGAATTGCGTTTCTTCTTGTTGCCATAGGGTTTCGTTAGCAACTGTTTAAGTAGATTTTTGCCCTCCTTCCACTGTATGGGCGTGCTAGTCGAAGCAGGCCAGTCACCATTCTCAGAGGCAGCTGAGCAACGATAAAGATAATGCTTTAGTCGATTGTCTGTGTGGACTTGGATTTTCCCCACTTACCCGCTGAATTCAAATGGAACTCTTTGGTGAGCACCTTGTTCTCGAAATAGGGATTCTCATCGAAATGAAAATTAATGCGATAGCCCGACTTTATATCTTCAAATTCCTCGACTTCCAATTTGTTTAGAGCATGCAAGCATTCTTCCTCTTCTTCGTCCAGAATCCCTGATACTTGTGGGTGGTTGATGAACTGCAGCAGATAAAAAATGTAGGGGATGAGTTAAAAAAGCGGGAGGGGGGAAACATCAACATGGCCGGTAAAGCCGAAAAAAATTGCGCTAGTAAATCGATAACGATAACACAAATCAATATTGCCGGTTCCGGCAAGAGCCTCAAATTACCGGGAATATTTGGTAAAGAAAGGCGAATTTTATGTGTATGACCTATCCATTCATCTATATGTTTGCGAGCTAGTTTTTCCCCATATTAAGAATGGCTAAGAAACAGCCATTTTGCAGTTAATTTTCGTTTTCAAGCTGGCAGACAGAAATCTATCGATACACACGCACACATGCATACACACACAGCGTCAGACTTACCGAAGTCACCCAGAAATTGGGAATCCTCTTGACCAGTCCGCTGCGCTTTTCGTAGCAGGGCTTCCGCAGCTTGTTATATTTCTGCTCCACCTTTAGTATCTCCTCGCTGGCCTTTTCATTCAGCGCATCAATTTCATTCTGACAGGCATCGATTTGTTCCAACGCCTCAGACTCTTCCTCGTTGGGACCGGCTGAGGTATTACCATCAACAGTAGAACCATCCATCTTCGGTCGCTTTGGCACGCTCGACATTGGGCTTTTGGTGTGTGGGTTAGATGTGTAGTTAAAGATAATATTAATTTCACCAAAAACGAAGCGCGGCGGTACAGTCCGGATGGATGAAGCGGATTCACTTAATGCGCGAAGTAGTGTGACCAGTTGGCGAAACAATGGAAATGCCGAAAATGTTAACAGATTAACAGCGTAGCACAGTGGACGAAATGACCGATTTAGCGGCGATTAAATCAAATCTTGAAATGTGGAATTGCTCCAATGTTTTCGAATTTTCGATGATCATACTGAATTTATTAATAATATTGGTTTTCTGTTAACTAACATTTCGAATCAGCTATGAACAGCTAAACATAACATATGATTTTATATAATTGTTCGTTTTTTGAAAAGTTTCGTCTATCGTGAATGTAAAATGACTGCCAGCTCCTGCAAGTTTTTGCAATTCTTTCTAAAACTTATTATTTTTAGTCCCAGTGTCGGATTCAAAGTCTTATGTCTTTGTATTAATGCAGATCTTACAAAACACTCGTACAAGTTAATGCAAGCCGATGCCAAAGCTTGAAATGTCAACACTTAAACAAAACAACCGCTTAAGTTAGTCGACAGAGCTTGGTTGGTTCGAAACAGCGAAAATGTTTGTGACTGCATAATCGTGGTTTTACATGCAGAGCTCAACTCTCAATATTTTAATACATGGAACGGACATAATAAGCAATATTGGACTACCAATTGGCATGATGTCGAAAGAAGCCCTTGATTATTTCACACTCGAAAAACTTTAACTTCTAGAGGACCTGTTCCATGCACTCCTCTCTTCTTTGGACCCTTTAATTTCTTTACTCACTGATGCTCCATCCAGATCTTCGAGAAGTAATTTAATTGATACCGTAGTGAAAATGGTTTAAAAAAATTAATTGCGATTATCTCATTTTCTTTGGAAGATATTAATTTAGTTCCGCTAAATTAGTCGTTTCGTCCACTGTGCGTAGGTGTTAATGTTAAATTCTATTTATCGGAGATGGCTGGCTTATCAAATGCAACTCTGCGTGTGATGTTATCGATTAATCGGAATCTGCCCGCTTGCTTATTGCTAAAATGTTTCAATTGCGTATTTAAATTATTTAGCCATATTTTTGTTATTGCACATTAATTGATTGTAAGCTATGCGCTTGCCTTTTCCACAAGGCACGTGTGTCGCGCCTATCGTTTTCCAACGCACTTGAACTTCCGCCATCTTGTAAAATAGTCACCTACTCATTTGTTTATTCGCAATTATCCACAAATAATTAACTTAATAAATGAGTACACCTGCACCGCGCCGTGTAAAAGACTTGTTGGCATTTGGCAGAGACTCGGATTCAGAAGATGATTTTAAAACACCCTTTAAACACAAAAGCGGGGTGCCGACGGTGGTGCCTGGCCAAAAATTGGAAGCAGCAGTGGATAATGGCAATAAGGAGAACGCTCCACTGTCCATTGTTATGTGGGTTTCCCTCAAAGCAAAAAATGACACTTTATCATTAATTTTTTAATTCTGCCAGGCCGCGCCGGATCTCTGAGATGACCGTATCGGATTCGGACAGCGATGAGGAGGATCACAATCTTAACTGTGCTATTTTGAATGATTCGTTTGTTTTAAGTCCCACGCACGAATTAACGGGCAGTACTTGTAGTATGTCTGGTCAGGCAGCCCCTTTAAGATCGTCCGACTCCAATTTGTCCTTTCTGGGACGATTTGGGCAGATGGGCATCGATTGTAGTGGTAGCCAAAAGTCACCAGATGTTGGGGCAAATCAAGCCAACAAGAAACCGCCGCCCTCTACGCTACAATCCATAGCCGAGAGACGCAAGGCGGTGGAACAGGAAACGCCAATGCGTCCTGTTACGTCCGCTAACCAACAAGCCAAATCAGAAAAGGCAGATTTCGTTACGCCACAGGTGCGCACTGTTACCACCACCCTTAAACGAGAAACTAGGCCGTCCACGCAGACGCAGGGCACGGAGTTTCGTTCGCAAAAAGTTCTCTTCCAAACGCCCATGACTGTGAGTCGCGCAGCGCCGTATGCCAGTGATAGCATGACCTTCTCATTGTGTGATACCATTAGCGAGAGTCCGGATACGCCAATGCAGCAGCCGACTGCTAAATCAGTGGATTTGCCTGACGGTGGCAAATCGAAAAAGTCCTTACATCAGGCTTTTCATGAGGTAGGTCAGTCGAAGTCCGTGCCGGAAATGCAACCGCCTCTTGCTCTTGTTCCTGCTCCAGTTCCAGCTCCTGCCCCTGTCCCCGCTAAATCTTCCACGCACATCCTAAGCATTAAGCAGCACAAATATGTTATACTTAGGAAACTTGGCTGCGGAGGTTCAAGTTCGGTCTACTTGGCCCGACGCCAGGACTCTGGCCAAGAGTTTGCTTTAAAGGTTGTGGATTTGCAGGCAGATCCGACAGTGGTAGAAGGTTACCTCAATGAAACAAAACTGCTGGAAAAGCTGCAGGGCCACGTTTGTGTTGTAAATCTGTACGATTAGTAAGTGTTCCTCACTGCTATGCAAGCCTCTTTCACATACTAAGCTGCTCATTTTCCCCTTCCAGCCAACTGCTGCGTGCAGAGTCCAAATTGTATATGGTTATGGAGAAGGGCGACTGCGACTTGAACAAAATCCTGCAAAGCTATACCACAAATCTTCCGCTGTATAATCTGATGAACATACTCTATCAAATGCTGCAGGCAGTCAACTTTATTCATCAAAATGGTGTCATCCATTCGGACCTCAAACCGGCCAACTTTCTTATGGTCAATGGGCGACTCAAACTAATTGACTTTGGCATAGCTAGCAACATTTCGGTGGACTCGACAAGTATTATCAAATTCTCACAAGCTGGCACCTTCAACTACATCAGTCCGGAGGCCCTAACCGACACATCCACGGGCAATAGTCCAATGCGTGGCAGCGGCAATCAGCCCAAGATCAAGATTTCGACCAAATCAGATGTTTGGTCGTTGGGCTGTATATTGTATTTGCTGATGTATCAGAAGACACCATTTGGTCATATACGAAATATTTATCAAAAGATGAGTGCAATTACGAGTCCAGCGACAAGTATTGAATACCCGGCCATACCATCCTATTATCCTGTCATGCTGATTCATGTGAGTAGAGGCCAAATAGTGACGGTTTAGATAGGGAATAATTGTGGGGAAATGTACGACAAGAATGCTAGTTAAATACTTGATTCCCTCTGCTACAAAATATGCTTATCTCGTGGCCTTGCGTTCACTTTTAAACAACCTGAGGGTGAAAGTCCTCTGTACTTTTCTCGGGAACAAATGGTAACGGTTCAATAGTTCAAAAAATAGTTATACCCGTGCTGAGGGATGTTTGTAACGCACAGAAGAAAGCATATACATAAAGTATATATATTCTTGATCAGCATGACGATCTGAGTTAAAATTGCCATGTCCCACTGTCCGTCTGTTTCTATGCTATCTCCTCCGTCAGTTCTAAAGCTATCTTAACAAAACTTTGCAGGAAGTCTTTAGGTACGAAAGAGCTGCATATTTCTCGAAACTGGCCGGATTGGATACTTGTAGCATATGGCTGCCATAAGAACGTCAATCAAAAAAATAGTTTTAGTGAGAAAAACTTTTTATTCAACGCAAAAAACCTCAAACGCCGTATTTATAAGATTCTTATGCTTTTTCATAATTCCACCAAGCTTGATGAAAATCGGACAACTATATAGTATAGCTGCCATAGAAAAGATACGTCTGAAAAAAAGTAATTGTAAGAAAAACCTTTTTTATTTTCATTGCTATGGCTTCCAAACTTGATATTTATTAATATTATGTTCTTAACTCTTCTTCTACATAATTTTGATAAGTTTGATCCAAATCGGATGACTATGGAACATAGCTTTCATAGGAACGAACGGTCGACAAAATAGTTTTTTTTTTGTTTTCAATGGTAGAGTCTTTATATTTTCCATTAATGAATATTATCTGTTTCAACCAAGGCTGCTAACCTGTAAAATTTTCGTGAAGGATCGTTCCGGAGGTTCCAACCCGTGGTAAAGTCTAAGGTTCCTGTATTAATCGAACACAAGCTTTTGGTTCGAGTCTAGGTTCATAGATTGTTAAATAGTTGACCGATTTTTGCCTCAAGCTTCGGTCAAAACTTAGACATATGTTTGATCAGGAGAACGCGTCCAGATTACCAAACTATGTATATGAGTCGTCAAGTCGACTGGACCACATTCCTTATTGTTATCATTCATAGGTGTTCTAAAAAGACTTTCAAAAGTGCCTGGTCTATGAATTTTGAAAACATCACCTTCTACGTACATACCCAGCTAGCATTTTATGAAATTTTTGATCACATTTAAGTCCTCTGTCTGGATAGGACTGTTTTACTGACCTTTGGATTATTAATCTTAGAACTTTTTAGCAGTCTCTAGGTCAATAAGTTATGATTTTCATCATAACGTTTCTAAAACAAGACACGCACAACACCACAAGGGAGGCTGGTTGATAGTATAGCTATTTCACAAATTTCCACAGTTCAATCATTAGCGATCTTTTGCCCAACTTCAATGAGTTGGCAGAGGCTACCTCATGCCAAAACTGCTAAGACTGCTTGGGAATCCCAAGTCAGGCTTGTAGCAAAAAATCTGACAATTAGTAGCAAACGCCAAGTCACAGAAGCTTTGTATATGTGTTTGTGCATGCCCCGTAATCGGCCCTTCTGTTGCTGGTGGGGGAAATTCTCTTCCCGCAGTTAACACAGGCGCCAATTGTTTGAATTGCCCAAATGCAATCAAACAAGGGATTTTGTTGTTTTTTAAATGAAACTATATTTTGTTTAGTTTCTAACAACTGCGTTGTGCCCACGCATTTTATCACAATGTGATTGTTTTAGTGACCTTTGGTTAAAATATAAAATGGTTTTTTGTGAGGCAGAATATGGTGCCTAAGCCGAGAATCTTAAAGAGTCGTTTATAGCCCGTTTTTCTCATCAGTTTTGACTCAATTTCGAGTCATATTTCCAGTCTTTTTCTTGTCGTATTTCAATAAACCACGTTTTGAGCATATCCATGAGTCATTTCAGAGTCTTCTTTAAATCGGACATGAATTTAATCTCTTTAATCTTCAAAATATCTTAAAAAGGACTAATCAGGGCGATTCTTGTTAAAATGAAAGAAACCAAAGTTGTCAAAGCTTGCTATACAGGCATGTTTCGGTGGTTGAAATCGAATGTGTTACATATTGCCCTTTCTAATAGTTAAAAAAAAAAAGTTTTGGTATCAAAACTAACATTTATACCTACTTTAAGTTCGACGAATTTAACAATAATCGTTTGAAACCGAAATCGTTTGCCCACGCCCATTTCGCAAGCTACGCACTCGTTGTTGCTTTGCGCAAGGGAATAGCTCGCGCGCATACGTTCTACGCGCCCATAAGCCTGCATAAAACAACAACTCTCCTCTCTTTCCGAGCTAAGGTTTTGTTGATGGCGAGTGCAGACCTGCAACAACAGCATCATATGTGACTCTCTTCTCTCCCTCCTATATCTCTGGCAAATTAAAAAGCAACAACAGTGTTGCCATTGCGTAGTCAGCGGTCGCTCTCGCGCGCGTGTGCTGGATACAGCAACGACCACACACACACACAAACAAAAATCGGGTTTCTATTTCTATTATTTGTTATTGCTTGAGATATATTTTGTGCATTTGTAATGGTATTCACGCGCCCGTCAGCTCATTCTGGGCACCCCTGGCCTAAAACTTAAAATTAAAATCTATAATTTTAATCTTAGCTTCATGCTGTAAAGTATAGCAGATTAATTTTGAATGTAGAATTTTAATTGATAACAACTATTTTACTCGTTTTTACAGATGGTCAAAAATTGCCTACAGCTGGATCCCAAGAAGCGTCCTTCATGTGTTGAATTGCTCAAGTATCCGTTTCATATGGTTATACCTCTACAGAATTTAGTGCTTAAATAGTTTAGTTATGTAAATGAAAAGAAATGCTCGTAATGTATTTGCTATATATTATTTAAATATTATTTATTTAAAGTCACCAAAATAAAACCAGATGCCTTTTTTCTTCAATTTTCTCATACGTGTGTGTGTGTGTGTGTGTGTTTTGTGTTTGTTTAATGCTCAATTATCATAAATAATACATAAATACATACATTATCAGAATGCAGCCCATATATGTAGTTAGCTAGCTCTCCACTGCCTTCAATGCCAGGGAATGGATATGGCTAACAACTAAGGCTGAACATAACATATTGCAAAATGAGTTTTGACAATTACTCATTAGTTAGCTTTTTTAACATGCGTTTTTGTGTGGTGTAATTCATTTGCGTTTACTTATGATTAGGTTTCTTTTTTTATTTTTATATAAAAATAGTTTATGTTTTGTTTATATCAATGCTTAATTAAATGTTGCTGTTGCTTGGGAAAGAAGGTAGGGGAGTAGTGTTGGGTCAAAATGTTCATATAAGCACTTTTTAGTGAGTGAGCAAAGTGAATAATTTTGTTTGGTTGTGCTCCTTTAGTCTCTTTGTTTGTCGAATTGATAATTTTTTTTGGTCTTTAGTTCAGCCCACAGCAATTGGAGACTTTTTCACACAGACGCGAGTCCAACTCTCAATTGCTCAGTGGTTGATTTTGCTTTGAAGCAGGGCCGGAAAAATCTAGGGGACAGAAATATGTGCTTGTTTGTGATCAAGAGAGACTACAACCGATTTATTTACTTGCTTTTCTATGCTCATCGATTTCTTTGCTTCTCGCGTATGTGTCAAATGTACGAGTGACTTCGGTCACCGGTGGCTCTGGGCTGGCCTTCCCAAGGTGAAATTAATTTATTACAGATACTCAAATATTCTCAGTATTAAGTGATGCGCAAAGCGATGTGATTGAATTAAACATTTCGATGCCGCATTATTTGATCGAAATCGAAAATGGGAACGGGGCTGAATTAGGTTTTAGTGTGAAAAGTTGCAGAAAAAACTATCTTGTTCAGAAAGCCCGAATATGTGACATAAAGTCCAAATATTGAGATATGCGGGTGTGTTCCAGAAATCTCTAGAGATTTTCGAAAAACGATTTGATTTGGAACTAAGCTAGGAGAACTTTATATGTGAAATGATAAGAATAAGGTCGGCTACTAGATCATAGGTCGGAAACCCTTCGGCATTAAATCTGCTTTGCCTCGAGCAGTCCGTTTCAAATCGCTCCAATTTTATCATCTAATCTAGTAGCCGGGCATATATGTGGCACATCACATGTAAAGGCAAGCAGTTTTAATTCGAAATTCAAGAGTTTATACCAAAATTTCTAGAGATTTCTGGATTCTAATTTGGCACTGATAATGCTTATAGTCTATTCACTGTCAAAGTTAAAGCTGCGAGATTTTGTTTCAAGCTCCAGCACAGCTTTAATTGGTGGTGTAACCATATAAAGAGTATATGGTTATCGTTTCCAAGTGCTTTTGACAATACTTTGCAACCATACTAGGTAAAACGCTTGCTGCAGGTTTCCGCAGCTTCGACAATGCTGCGCCCAGTGTGAAAAGGCCATTAGACTAAATCGTAATTTCGGAAAAGTTTTATTTTTTTGACTTTTATTTTATTGCTCAATTGTTAATGATTATGTTTAGATTTTCAGGAAATAATCATTATTACTTGAGTAAAATTAATGAAAATCAAAATTTAATGATTATCTTCCGAGTTTTATTTATTTTGCTCAAAAGTATTACTCAAACGCTACATTTTACTAAAATTGCGTTGATGTTTTTTTAAATTTTATTTTTCCAATCGCTAAACAAATCGCACACATCCAGGAACCTATGTTCTGAAGTTATATACATTTTGCAAAATGGGACGCAAGCTTATCAATTCACCACGGAATTTTTTCACCTTTCAAACGGAATGAAGTTTTCGACTATCCGAATTTATACCAGCTGGACAAAGTGGTACACGCCGTTCCAGCAACACAAATAAGTGTTGAACGAACATTTTTTGCCCTCAAATTGGTATTATCGGATCTGAGATGCAATCTTTCATCGGACTCACTGCAAAAACTATTATTTTTCAAATTAAATAATTAATGTTTACTTTTTAGAAAACCGCCATTTAATATACATATTATTGAAAACTTGAATATGGGTTTTATTCGATTTGGTTCACATGCATCAAACTTGCCCCAATGCCTTTTCCTCTTGTCGTAATCGGCGTTTGAGTACTACTTTTGAGCAAAATATTTAAAACTCGGACGATAATTATAAAATTTTGGTTTTCATTTATTTTACTCAAGTCATAATTATTATTTTATATTAGAAAATCAATCTTAATCATTGAGGTATAAAATAAAAATCAAAAAATAATCATTACAGATAGATTTTTTAATAGAACTCATTATCGTTGCGGTCCCTGGTTTCTATTCATGTGAAGTTTGACATAAAAATTCTTTTTTCGTGCGTAATTGTGTGATCGTGATTGTGTCAAAATGTCATATTCTCCAAAAAAAAAAATATGCAAAATTTAAAAATATGTTCGCTCCAGTCATGAAGTAAAACTTGACAACCGTAAGCCAGTTTGTTGTTGTCAAATTTGAAAAATGGCGCCTGCCATGCCAGCTGACGTTGAGTGGCAAATTGGTTTTGGTTGATACAGCAGCCTTCCGTTGGTTTTGCGAACAATTATTGAAACGCAAATTTCAATAGTAGAACAAATTAAATATTTTATTCGTTTATCTGTTTACATTTTCAAAAATTAATTTTGCTTGTCAAAGCGCTGTTAATTTTGCTAAATCTCTTTCCAAAACACGAGAGGTTTGAAACAAACCAAAGAGAATTTGGCTGGAATTTGGTTGGAAGAGTTTTCTGTAGCACCTCAGATAGTTTATGGGGCCGGAAATGAATATGGGCATTTCCACAGAAATGTCAACCGCAGCCAAAAATGTTAAAGTGGTTAAAACACTATGTTTTATCTAATTTTCATGGGGAAACAGTCAAATTGCATTAATGAAAGCCAATCTTACAGTTATACATAGCCCGAATATACATTCGAAATATTCGGATTTACGGCCGCGCTAGCGCAATTTTTCTAATTGGGACATTAATTTTGCACTTTTTTTTGATAAAAGTGCCTTTAGATTTCTTATACTTTTGCTAAAATCTTTCTGAGGGTACAAATGGTCAAAAAAGAATGCACAAGAAACCGTGAGAAACAATGTGATTGCAATAAACTTAAAGTTTTTCTTCTCATTATACTGGAAACCACATAAAAAGTATGATGGAACAAAATGTCGCATGCGACATGTCGCGTACGAAAGTGATTAAAATTAAATAAAAAATAAACTACTGAATATTTTTGAATCAAATAGAAAAAACATTTTTAAGATACATCAGTGCATAATATTTTAATATTAGTCGCATTAAAATATTCCTTCAGGATCTGCTGAAATCAGTGTTTGAACTGCTCGCCTTGAAAGTGACTTTTGTTTTTGTCGCATGCGAATGCATTGGTTTTTTGTAATTATCTTGAAAACGAACAATTGCCCAAAATCAACTTTAGCACCAATTATAGTGCTAATCAAGAGCTATAAGTTTCGCCTCTTGTCAAAATAAAATAATGTTTTGGCATATACTTTCTTCACTTTGAATGCGTACGAATGTCGCATTCGACATTTGAGAAATGCCCATATGCGTTGCAAACTTCTTGACAAAATTATAATACCCTTTGCAAGGTTTTAAAAATGGAGTCGGAATGTTTTTCGTAAAATTCCGACTAGCCTCTAAGCTGGGTCAGTGCTCAGACAAACTAAAATCATCGTAGTGGTATTTTGCTGGGTGGTATTGGACCCTACCCTGGCCCCCTTGGGAATAAGCTGTCAATTCCGCAGACAGAAAATTTAGTTTAACTGAGTACTGCGCTTTAAAAACGATAAGACTTGTTGATTTACAGAATTTGGAACATTTTTATAACTGTTTAGTTTTTGAACTGTGGCTTATCGAATCGAAATAGTTCAAAATATGCAAGATCACGCAGAAAATTAATCAAAACTTTCAAGTGTGCGAACCACTGAAAAACTCAACAAATAAGAGCGATTAAAGACATAAACCTGTTCACTTGTTAATTCATTTTTGTTCACTCACTCATAAACAAACCCAACACTAGAAGTTAGGGCACTGAACCCTGCTCTACTCTACTATAAATATATTTTATTTTTGTTGTTAACAATGCTGCTGAATACTTTGCGCAGTTTACAAGAAACATAATTTTGAAAACAAAACAAAATTCACAAAAAAAACAAAAAGAGAACATGCAGAAATCAATTGACTGGCATTCACAATTGCCCAAATACATAGATTTTTTTGTTTATTTAAATATATATATATATAATTGGTTAATGGTTTAAGTAGTTTCAAATTCAGTTGCTTAACACATAATATACATATACAATTGTTGTTTTTTTTAGCGCGCTTTTAAATGCAGGTTAAACACAAATTATAATCGCATTTATATATTTATATATATAAAGATATAAATAATATGAAATAAAAAAATATAAAGAATATTTAATGCATGCAGCAGCAATGGATTTTTGTTGTTGTTATTATTATTAAGGAGAGAGAGCAGCAGCAGTTTTCCTTTTTAAATTTTCAACATTGCACAAGTTTCATTTTTGTTTTTTGTTTTTTTTGTTGCTTTCCTTTAAGTTATGTTTAAAGCATTTCTTAATCGTTCTCCTCTATTTAATATTTGTATAATTTTCTTGGCTACTTTTGAATTAATCAATGTTGCTGTTGTTTGGGCATCGTGTTCTTCATCTACTCCTCCTTGCTGTTGTTCACTTCATATTAATTGTTGTAACTTTAAACTTAATAGAGTTGTTAGCATTGTGTGGTTTGTGGAAGTTCAGACAAACGCTGTGGTTGTATCGTTGTGGGTCGGCTTGTTCAGCTCCGACATTAAATGTCCTGCTGACAAAAGGAATCCATTTAATTTCTTTCACTCTGAATTATTTTCATCTTTACGCACCTGTTCACCATTTGAGGCATGCTGCTGCAGCTTGCTAATCAGCTGCTCCTTTTGGCTCACAATGCCACGCCAGTTTTCATCCTGTTCCCGTGCCCGCTGCTCCAAGTCCATCAGAGTGTTGGTCTGTTAAATTGATCGAAATTTAGTTAATTTTATTCTTTCTATGTGTGTGATTTGTGTCTTACCGTCTTTGTGACCAGCTGCGTGAGCTTTTCGTTGCACTCGCGCAACTGCAGATTTTGCTTATGCAGCTCCAGCTGCTCAGCGGGGGATTTGCTATTCGAACTACTATTATTGCTACTAATATTGTTGTGGGTGGTGGTGGAGGTGGCGGTGCTGGTGGTGTTGGTGCTATTATGTTTACTACTGCTGCTATTGTTTGATTGTGTGGACTTATGACTACTGCTCAGCGTTTGCTTCTCCTGCTGCTTGATGTGTGTGGCCAGCACCTGTTCCAGCCACTCATCGAAGGAGGCGTTCAAGGCGTTGCCGGCTAGCGCCTTGACAGCATCCGGATATAAACGCTGGTACAGTTCGCGTATGCGCTGCTGTTCACTTTTAGCCGAACTGGCGGACGACGTCTGACCGCCATTGGCGGCAACGACTGCCTTCTGCTGTTGCAACAGTTTGATTTCCTGCTGAGGGAAAGAAAAAATTGAAGGAAAAACGAAGTTGGAGATTAGAGTAAACCATTTTAATATTTCACCGACTTTTTAACAATCAGACCCCATTTTCTACCGTTTTGAACCGAACCAGGGTCCTTTCGATAATACTGAACCTATCTCAAAACCTCAAAGTAGAACGGTTCGGTTTACCTACGAGTTTCAGACTTAAAGCGCTAACCCTAAGCCAATGATACTTGTGAATCCCCTAAGATGTTTCCCTAAGATAAGTTTTATCCGACTTCCGGTTAAATTAGGTTTCGTCGACAGACCCTCTACAAGAGAGATAACTCTGGGGTATGTCCTGGAAATCTCTAGAGATTTTGTCCTCGGTTCGTATGCAAAACGCTCAAAAAATCCGTCGGTGTCACAGAACTTCAAGAGATTTCATTTTCTTGATTGAAAATCTAGTTAAAAGTTTTGTGTCCAAGATAATAGTGCATCATCTCCTCAAACAGGTTTGCAATCTCGAGCAAGAAAAAATTTCCCAATTTCCAGCTAGCCTCAGGAAACTGCTGTCAAAGCAGTCACCCATGCAGAGTCAGCTGAAAACGGACACTGGAAGGAAAGCAGCAGGGAAGCGACATACGCTCCTCTTGATGCGCACTTCCCAGGCTGTACTGTAGTCACTGAGTCAGATACGCCTCATAACCTACACACGCACCAAATCAACATCCGAAATAACATCATTACTCCAGAGAAAATCCGTTGGGCGATCAACTCTTTCGCGAGTTACAAATCTCCAGGACTGGATGGAATATTTCCAGCCATGCTAAAGACGAGCAAATAGCGCAATTCCCATGGCTGCAATCCATTTTTGAAGCATGCTTGAGATGGAGCTATTTACCTGTGGCCTGGAGGGCAGCACGCGTTGTCCTGCCCAAAACGGGAAAATGCAGTCATGTGCAACCAAAGGACTACAGACCCATTAGACCCTCACATCATTCCTGCTCAAAACAATGGAAAAACTAAATGATCTTTATATAAGAGAAGGCATGATCCTGACCTTGGAAGATAATCAGCACGCCTACACAAAAGGGAAATCGGTGGAAACAGCGCTACACTCCCTAGTAGCCACCATCGAGAAGGCCATGTACCACCAGGAATTTGCCCTGGGAGCATTCTTAGACATATCTGGTGCATTTAACAACGTCACCACAGAAGCGATATTGCGAAGCCTAAGAGCACTAGCAATACACAAGGCATTTGACTGCTGGATATACAACCTGCTGAGGCGGAACGCCTCAAGGCGGAGTCCTGTCGCCTCTTCTATGGAACCTTGTGGTCAACGAACTACTACTAAAATTCCGCAGGAAAGCACCCAAGATAACCGCATATGCCGACGACGAAAGCAGCTCAATGATGGACTCCACTTTCAAAGAGATACTAAAGTGGTCCACAAAAGCCGGACTTGGTATCAATGCGGAGAAGACGGACCTGATTCTCTTCACCAAAAAATTCAAGGTACCGCAATGTACTCCACCTACGATAAATGGAACACCGCTAACGCCAAAGAACAACGCAAAATACCTTGTAGTAGTAATCGACTGTAAACTGTCATGAAGACTCAATGTGGAGGAAATGGTGAAAAGGGCAACCAATGCGCTATATGCATCCCAGAAGATGCTAAGCAGCACTTAGGGCCTATCACCAAGTCTAACGCACTGGCTCTTTATCTCAGTAATACGACCGATACTACTACATAGCATATTGGTATGGTGGCAAGCCACGGAGAAGTCCACATATCTAAAGCTGATGGAAAAGGCCCAGCGGCAGGCATTAGTCTGCATAACGGGGGCGCTGAGGTCCGCTCTTTAGCTTAGCCTTCTCGTTTAATCTTCATTGCTTTAATTTTTTCCTTGTGTGCTCAATTCTCAAAGGTACCTCTGACAATGATCAAACATGTTTCACAATTTCAAGACCCCCTTCAACAGTTAAAAACGAGTTGGCAGGTCAATGCTCATTGTCATAGCGAAATGCTGGTTGCTCAGTATTCGCTGACAATGATATTTATAATCTCTCTAAAAGGTACTAAATATCTCTGAAAGGTACGAACCATATATCTACTAAACTGAGGGAGATATGACGTTTTTTCAAAATTGCGGGGGCTGGAGGGGGCGTGGCAAAAATTGAAAATAAACTTGATCTGCCTGCATGTATAAGAAGCTTATGTCCCATACATGTCGAACCTCCATCTCTTACCATCTTAGAGATCTGAACTAAATATTTTTTTAATCTTAAAGTATTAAGAATCAAGATGTAAAAAAGAATAACTAAACATTTGACACTCGATCCAAAAACTAAGACATAAACTTACTTATCTAAAACGTCGATAAAATTAATCACGAATTATTGTCGAGAAATAAAGGCAATACCTTTATGTACAATATTCATTTTACTCAACTTCATTTATTATAACTTTGCTGTAGCGAGCTGCTGGCGCTGTAAAAAGCAAATGAACAAGTGGTCACACTTTCGATGGTATTTTTAGAAAGCATCGTTAGAATCAAAGCAAAACAAGTATGGCATTGTGAAGTTTGCTCAATTAACTGTAAATTACAGCAGTTATGCTTTGAAAATTTTAACATTAATTTTTGGATTTTTGGCCTATGGCAGCAACCACTGTGCATCGTCATCTTTTGAACGTGAAGACAACAAAGGCCAACTCGGAACCTCAACACTAATTAAGTTTTGTAGTCTTTAAGATTCTTTCTTTTGACAATCATTCAATAAACATTGGAATCAAGGTTCAAAACATATTTTTAGAATTATTAAATGTCCATTTTACTTGAGAGGTGAACCACTGGATTAAAAAATTGTAAGTCCGGGTAACCGGGTAGATACTATGAGTACAGCTTACAAAAATCTTCATGATGGCGAATGTTAAATACCGATATCTTTATTTTTTACTATCTTTTGTTACTAAGGGTTGTTAATACGGGCTAAGCATTAAAGGCAGGGGTCGGCAATAAGAGCGGAGACGCAATAGCTTCAAAGCTCTCTGATCTGGTCGGGCAGCCAAGGAAAAGCTCTGTGTCCGCTTTTTATTTTCCCAGTCTCAACTTCTCTGCTCACAGTGCCGACCCCTGAGTTAGGGGATAGTTGGAGTCCATCATGCACTTACGCCTAAAGATTGCTCTGTATTTGTTTTCGTCTTTGCTGTTGTTGCTTCGGCATTTTGCAACGCTTCAATCAACTTCCAATTTTTCATACGCACATCCTGACGAAACACAAATACGTGGCAATTAGTAAAGGAATGAGGAGAATGAGGAACAATCACAAACACTAGGCGAATTTATGGACGATTATCTTCGACTGCTACTCACATTATTCTTTTCCCTCTGCTCTTGCAGCTCCTGTTGCAATTGTCGCTCCTTGGCCTGCCATTGCTCGGACGTTTGTTGCGCCTCTTGCAGCTGCGATTGCAATATGTTGGCCTGTTGCTGTTGCTTGGCCTGGGCCTCATTGAGGGAGCTCAGTTGAGCCTGCAAGGCACTCAGTTCCATTTGCTTCTGGGCTAGCAACTCAGATTGGGCCTGAGCCTGCTCCGATTGAGCGGCCGTCGCCTGGACGGCGTTTGTGTTGGCTTGGTTAAGCTGTTGGTTAAGTGCCTGATTGCTGGACTCCAAGTTGGCAGCCTGTTGGCGCAACTCCTGCAGCTCGGCATTGCAAACGCGCGTCAGCTCCGACTGGGCCGCTCCGGCGGCGTTCTTGGACTGCGCCATATCGGCTTTGGCCGATTCCAGGGCATTGTGGAGATTACGCAGCTCCACCTTAAGCTCTCCATTCTCTGTCTCCAGCTGCTTGCGCTGTTCTAGCTCAAAAATGCTGTTATTCTGGTGCACCTCCAGTTCATCGCGCTGCTGTTCAAGGGCCAAGAGCTGTTGGGCCTGCTGCTGAATGAGTTCCGTTTTCTGTTGAGACTCGGCATTGACAAATGCGGTCATGTCTGCCAGACATTTCTCTTTGTGAGCCAGATCCTGCTGCAGGCGCTGCATTTGGGGCAGCAAATCCGAGCTGGCCTGCTTCTCACGCAGCATGGCCTAAAATAATAAATAATACGAGAACGAAGATTCGTGTTAAAATTGTCTGTTCAAAATGCTAGAGTCCAATGTATAACCCACCTGGAACTGTTGCCGCTCGATTGTCAACTTATCATTCACGCTGGACAACTCCTGGTTTAGGGCCAACAACTCCTGCTCTTTGCCCTGCAGTTTTTCATTGTAGGCCTGAATGCGTCCATGCATCTGGGCACGCTCCGTGTTGATCTCCTGACGCAGTTCACGCAATTTGGCTTGGATACCAATGGAAGCCTCTTGCTCCTCAGCCAAAAGTTTTTCCTTCTCCTCCAGCTGACGCTTGAGCTTCTGACAAATGTCATCCGACCATTCGGCATGGGAGGCGGGCATATCCTGTTGCTTGTTGAGCAAGTAATCAATGAGTATTTGGATTTCCGAACGATTCAGTTCAGCGCGAGCAAAGACATTCATCAGGGCTGAAACGCCAATGGTTTGATTTTGATGCTCCGCCAATTTATCCAAAGCTTGTGCCAAATCCTTAGATGTAAGAGATTCCTTTTGCTTTTGCTTGTTGTGCTGATGCTGTTGCTGTTTGGTCTTGTTGTTGGTCTGGTTGTGTTGGGTTTTGGGTGAGCTAGTGCCGGGTTGCTGTTGCTTTATCAGTTGCTTCGATGCCTGAGTGACGGGAGCGGTTAATGCCACCTCTATTTCATTGGCTTTCTCCTTTTTGGCCAAACCATTCTTTTTCTGAGCCTGTTGCTTGTTATTGTTGTCCTCCTTGCGTTCCTTTTGCTCTTGTTTCTTAAGTTCCACCACATCTTTTGGCGCACGCACCTCGAAATTGTTAAGGGAAGGAGTTTCCTCCGTTTGGCTGGTCCTGACCACCACTGGCTCATTTTTGTTCACCAAAATGCCACTCACCGTGGAAGCAGCAGCAGAAGCAGCGCCTCCCTTGGGTGCATTACGTTTATCCTTCTTCCCCTTTTTAGCCACTGCCGACGGTTGATTCTCCTTCTCGGCCGCATTGCTCGGTCTACGCTGTTCCGTCAAAATCTCAGGCTCTGGCTCAAATTCCACATGCTGTTTGGATAGACCAGGAGCGAATTCATCTTCTACCGAATTCTGACCCTCAGACTGACCATCCGAATAATCTTCTTCGGCCTCATTGTTGGCATCCTTTTGCTGTTCCCGTTGACGTTGCTTCTTCTCACGTTTTAGTTCCTTTTTCTTGGGTTTCTTGGTCGCTGCATTGCCTCCACCTGCTCCGGCCTTGTACAAATTGGCGCTAAGGGCACGCTTTTCGGCCACAACTTCCTCGAAAGTTTTGCGCCTAAAAATCTTATTGATGAACAGAAACGACAGCAACGAAGCGCTGAACACACAACCAATGACAATCAGTATGTGAAAATCCATATTTGCATATCTTGCCCAAAAAGCCGTTGGTAAAAAACCGTTTTGGATTCCTCTTGTTTAGTAACTGGAAATAAGATGAGATAAGAAACTTTATATGATGAGGATCAACAATATTGTATACCAATCTGTCTAAAGATTGCTGGAATCATAACCATCAGTGCAGTTTTAAAGCAGCACGGATCAGGATTTCAGCGCTATGCGAGGTAAAAACTGCCATTACCTCTACTAAACTCTAAAGGACCACATGAATGGTCCATCATGATAGCTTCCTGCCCAAATCACCTAAACCGATGGCTAACAAACTATCTTTCAGGCCGATTTCGTGGATATTTCGTGGCGTTCTAAGGCTTTGTCAATCTAAATCTCTGTTGAGATTCAAATCGACGTAGAGCCTCAAATTGATCAAAAAATCCGCTATATAAGTATCAACCGCCGGATAAGTTCCGATTGACTTGAAACTTGATTTGGAAGCCAAAATAATAAGCGAAAGAAGAATTGGACTTGAATTTTTCCCCGATTTCAGAAAATCCGCCTACAAGGAACTATATATATATTTTAACAAGGAAAACTATTTTTCATCCTATTGACTTTTCAAGACTTTTCTCGGTTTGAAACTATAAAAAAAATGGTCGGGAAATTCTGCTTGCAAAAAAAACTATTTTTCATCCGATGAACTTGAAATTCGGTTTTTAATGTTGGAAAATCCGCTAACAGGGTGGAAAATGGTCAAACGGAATTTTTCATCTTATCTGCAAATTTTGTTAGCTCTATAATAAAGCTGGTAAACTATCGATGGCACTATCGATAAATCGAATTTTTACTTTTTGTGCGTCACTATCGATTGTTTTTTTCGACTATTAATAGTTAAGAGCAATGTTTAAAAACTTTGACAAGTTTTAATTTTTTTTGACTGCTGCTTAAACTTCTGATTTGAAAATCTCAGTAATCAGTGTCAAATCAAAATCAAAAAAACCAAATTTGTAACGCATGAAATCAGATCAGAAGTCGGTGTTTTTGAAAGTTTTTCATTTGATAGACTGCGACTTCTCGAAATTTTCTAAGTTGAGGCAAACAGTCGACGACTGCTTCGACTGTCGACACTCAGTGCTTTGACTGCGACTTATCTAAATATTGTAAGGGCCAAATTTAATATCTTCTATCTAGCAGATGAGAAATCTTAATTTAATGGGGTACCATGCACTTGGAATTTTCGAAAAATCGATTTTTTCAGATTTTCATATTCTTAAAGTATGATGTTTCAAGAATATTCTCTACAAATTTCACGTCAATCCGATAAATGGTTTTCGAGATATTCAATAATTACTGAAGCAACATCGAACGTCTATATTGTGACTAGAGCAGGTAGCGGACGGCAGCTGCAAGCGAACGGTTTCATCACGCATATAATGTTGTATGAATAGTGTAATTTTAATTTAGGTATAGGAAAATTTTAGGTCAGAGTTCATTTTATACTTGACTTTGGAAGTGTGTAGTCGATACACGTGCGAAAAACATGTGTAAGCAAGTCAGACTTAATATTTCTCGAGAAAATTTTTCAAAGTTAAATTACTCAAAGAACATTGAATTTAACCAAATTTTGTAAAGAATACTTTAGTTTTTAAAATTACTAAATTATAAGAAAATCAAAAATCAATTTGAAAAAATGAAATCTTTCAAAGAATTGTTTGTTGTTGATAAAAATACGTAAAGTTTACATTTTTCCATTCAATTCTATACTTAACAGTAAAATTATACGAGATCTAAATTTTAAAAGCTTTAAACGCGTTTTTCTGAACATTGTGTTTTTTCATTCGGTGATCACTATAACTCGAAAACCACTCGGTGGGTATTGATGAAATTTGGATATTTGCTTCTTGGCATTAAAAACTAGTCTTTAATCGAAGGATATTGATTTTGGTTGAAAATTATTTTTTTTTAAACAATTAACTTTTCACTTTTTATCGAAAATCAGAGTCTAAAGTTTCGAAAGCCATTTTGTGAATTTAAAAAAAAAAAAAAAATGGGATTAATTTTGAACTATAGGTTAGTTTTTGGTTTTTTGAATTTAGATCCAGAAGGCTGCTGTGATGGTGACCACGGGGCACTACTCGCGGGAGGGGGTCCAACTAAGATGGCGATATGTTAACAAATAATAGTTTTTTTTTCGTAAAAGTTAAGTTAAAGCATTGCATGAAAACTCTGTATAATTTATTTTCTAAAACAAACTTAATTACTATAAAAAATACATTTTTGAAAATAGTCATTTTTTTACGCTTCTGAGTGCATGTATCCCCATAAGATCATTTTTATAAGTTAATTGCATTGGCACAATTAGCTCGCAATAAGAGCATAAGCTCTGAGCTTGTTGAGTTTCAAGAATATTTTTCAGTGAAACATTATTTTGAGGATATAACTTCCTTAAATTATTGGAAGAAAACATTATATGAATGTGTATTTAGGACAATAATAAAAGACCTTCCTATATTTTGAGTAACATGTAACACAATAAAGCTAGTCTAAAAGATGTCTCATTAAATACCTGTGCATCCTTGCAATTTGGAAAAAACGTCATATCTGTCACAGTTTTGTAGATAAATGGTTCGCACTTTCTGGACATGTTTAGTAATCAATATTACTTATCTATCTGCTAAAGGAAAGGTAAAGATCGGACAAACAATTGTAAAGTTATAAGCAAAAGAAATTTTGCTGGTGCTACTGCAGCAATAACAAATATTTCGAAAACGAGCACAAATTAGCCAAATCTATTAATTACATCGAATGATGTACATTTAAATCAGTGGTGTCCAAATTCACACAATCAAGCATTGCGCTTGTGTGCGTAGCAGCGAAAGACGAAGTAAACGTTTGATTGTTTGTTTGACATTTGAACAGTGCATGTATGCAGGTGTATTGCATGTAAACCAGAGTCCGGCGACTCCCTATCTGAAGTGCAAACGACTTCGCTCTGCGGCAGCGACGTCGACACACCGACAGTATACGTGCTTATACTGCTCTCTTTTGCAACAACAAAGAAATGCTAAATGAGCAAGCTCTCGCGTTATTAAAAACACACACACGCAACACCAAAATGATCATGTGTGTTTTGCCGGCCGCTGATGTATACATACATAGAACCTGCTAGCACAAATAGTAGTTTTAGGGGAAGTCCCTTAATCAATCAATAACAAATGTTGTGGCACATGTTAATCACTCAATTCATATTAAACTTAACTCTTATCTTTATGAACTTTTCTTTGTTTGGCAGGTTGTTTTTCTATTTCAAGATTATTGCTGTCATTTTAGGATTTAGGATAACGTAGCTTAGTTCTATAAGTTGATTGGACTTGAGCTTAAGGTTTTTCCATATAAAGTCAAGACTCTTATCTACGCGAAAGTAGCTTATCGAATTGAGACTACCGGAGAAAATAGGATTTTACTTATTGTTCACACTATCAGTTGTTGTTTTGTGTTTGCTGCTTTAGTAGAATTTTGGTGACGTGTTGTTTTGTAATTAGCAAATTCTGTGGAAACAAACACAATCATATACAGCGATTACCAATGACATTTAATTTCAAGAGAAGTACATGTGATTTTGGGTTCATTCTTTGTAGGTACGTTGTACATACATGCATATGAATGGGCTTATCAGTTTACCGGCCGGTGACTGGTACTGATATATTTGTTTGTTGGACACGAGTTATAAATAAAACATTTCTTATATTTATTTATAGTGCTCAGATAAGCAAGGGTAGGAGAATACGTTTCGAAGTAAACAATACATTTTTTTATTTACATAAAATTGACTTATAAAGCAGTTGACAAACAATTTCGCATCTGCTGAAAGAAAGTTAAAGTCCATTTGCACAAACCTTTTGTAGGTGCTTATTGACGCAAATGGGCAAAAAAAAAGAAAAAAGAAATACACACACAAACACAGATATAACTGGAAACTCTGACGTACACGTATGCAAATTGTAGGCACTCAAAAAATTAAATTGTGGAATTGAAATCTTTAATGCGTTGCCAAGAGTAGTCTGAACACAATACGAATGACAACTCAAAGGTGGCAACATCAGCAGCAGCCACGACCAAAGCTTAGCTTGGGCTCTGTCTCTCGCTCTCTGAGTTGTCTTTGACCGTTGATTACTCTCTCTTTATCTCCAGCTCTCCCACCGCATACAGTTAGAACTTGAAATTTCACTGACTTTTTTAAGCTTGCGCTCATGGAAGAATTCACAAATTGCAAAAAAAAAATTTCAATTCAAGGTTGTTGCTCTCTGCTTCAGCCATGGCTGTGACTAGGAGGAAGGTGATAGGAGGGTCTGGGGGTATGCTTCTTTTTCTGCTTAGCTCGCGCTTACGCGTCATGTTTCTGGCTTACAAACGATGTTTTTTTTTTGTTACAGTCAAACCTGTCTAGTGAGAGCTTTAACTACACTAGGCTACACAGATTTTACAGCAAAGGCTTAGTTGCGAGCAAAGTGTTTAATTGTGGTTTTCTCAATTTGAACGAATGTTACATTTTGAATTTACGGCTTTAAATTGTTCAATTTTTGTCTTTCTTCTTATTTTTGTTTACATATTTGCAGTTATTCCGGTTCAGCTTGTCTCATGAGCATTTTATTTGTACAACATAAACTTTGGTTAATATTTAATTGCATTATTGACAATGTGATAACAATTTGTCTTCATATCACTTAATTCTCAGACCTCATACCAGTGGCTACGCTTCAATGCTACCAACAACCAACAACAACAATGCCCCACACAATGTCCAGCACAAAGAGCAGAGCCATAGCAAATACATGAAACGAAAGAAAAATACAATAAAAATGCCGGTAAAGGTCATCAACCGGAAAAACATTGCTGCGGCGGAGGAATGTGCTTGTGTGTGAAAGTCGAAATCTCTTTTGCCTGGCTATTATCATTATTACCATCTATAAATAATTATGTATTATGGTCGGACAGCATGCAAAATTTACTGACTCGGCCTGGTTACAAAAAAAAAAAATAAAGGAAAAGAAAACTGGCATCGCAGCCGCAGCGCAGCGCACTTGTGCAGTTGGCCTAATTTTTTGTTTCTCACTTGTCTCAATGTTCAATTAGTTTGCCAACAACAAGAACAACCAACAGTTATAAAGCTCTCATATGGAATTTTCTCTCTGTCTCTATGTAAGGGGTCAGTGTTGTCAAGTTGGCTTTTATTTTTTTCAGATTAGTCATAAAATCTAATGGAATGAATAGATATAATTCGAATAACTTTCATTTATAGTTTTAATTGAACCAAAAACAATGGGCCCATTCAGCAGATATCCGATTAGCGATTTTTTTTTTGATTTGTTTTCTGTTATTTTACAGGTTTAATTTGATAAGAGATTCTCTTTAGAGAAGTTTGACAACCTACTGTTTAGAGATATATGAAAAGTGTAAAGGCATATTAAGATATTATGAACAGTTTTTTATATTTCATTACGATGTTAAATATATTAAATATATATGCATAATAAGCAATATATTAAGCCTTTCTTTTCTTTATAAATAAATTGAAATATTTTCTTATAATTTTGTATTAAAAACTGACTGTCTTCAACTCCTACAAAATATTTAAAGTCTGAATCGGGACGGCTTGGGATAGACGAAATTATCGTCAAACAAAAATATCGGTATATCGATCAAATATTGACAACCCTAGTTCAGAGTCGCAGACTCCGGGATTTACTGAGACTCGAAACGAACCCGAACCGGAGCAGAACCAAAAAAAAGGTCAAAAATGGGTTCGTTTCAAAAATTATAAAAAATGATTTCTATTTGATGCTATTTTCCAATATAAATGAAACCATACAGGTTTTTTATAGGTGTACGTTTCCGTATTTATGTACACTAGGCTTGAACCTCAAAACGGCAAAATGGAAATATGTATTACCTATATAAAAAGTTTTTTACGGATTTTTAAGAGATGGCGTCGGATTGGACAATGTTGCAAACAACTTCATTTTGAAGACTCATCTTTTTCAGTAAGTGTCGTTTCGCTGAAGTGTAAACAACATAGTTATTTTTATGCTCCGATGTCAACTTTTGTGACAACAAAGCTCAATTTGCGAGAAAGCTTACTTTTTTGCTTTCACTTGGAACATGTTCCAAGCGCAAAAAATCATACGGGTCGCCCGACCATATGCCAAAATCGACAACAAAGCCGAATATACACGTTGGCAAAGTCATGCACTTTACTTGGTGGGACCTATTGTGCGTGGTAGAGCTGCAAAAACATCGATAGTACTATCGATATATCGAAT
The DNA here is from genome assembly GCA_037044535.1 of Lordiphosa magnipectinata. Lineage (NCBI taxonomy): Eukaryota > Metazoa > Arthropoda > Insecta > Diptera > Drosophilidae > Lordiphosa > Lordiphosa magnipectinata. The sequence continues at coordinate 175,524 of JBAMBO010000704.1, read as the reverse complement.
AATTGGTTTTGTGTCAAACTATCGATGGTAATTGTTTACTATCGATAGTGTTCAGAAATTGTTTCATTCTTTGTAATTCTTCGCTAGTGTTGAAAAAGCAGATCGGTTTAAGGCTCGGATTAAGAAAATTAAATATATAATACAAAATATGACGATTTTAATTTATTAAGATTCACTGGCGCTGGCGGCTCTGAAGCTCAGTGCTCATCATCTGCATCTGAGCTAACAGTGAACTGAAAAAAATAAATTTTTCCATACCATTTTTGAGCAATTGCCAATTTAAGCGGAATCCAACGCGAACAAACCTTTTTAACGGTAAGGTATTCATGCAAAATCTTACATAAGCTTGTGGAACTAATTTTTAGGGATGCCTGAATCTCACGGTATGCCACATGTCGATCTTGCATTATCAGTTCACCCACAGCATCGATGTTTTATGGAACAACAACCGATTTTAAACGACCTTCACGGAATTCGTCGCTGAGCGAACTACGACCACAATAAAATTCACTATACCAGCGATATACAGTGGTCTTTGATGGTGCTTTATCGCCATACAAAGAACTGAGTTCATCGACACACTCTTGTTGTAGATAATCCACGTCGAAAGTTGTGAAAAATAATCCAAGGAAAACCTTCTCTCGAAATTTCCATTTTAAAGCCAAAGTGATTTTTTCAACTTACTGTAAACAACACAAATGTCGCTTGTACATGAAAAGTTTATGCTAAAAACTTTTTCAAACTTTTTTTTGCTATTACCAGATTTCAGCTATTGACATTAGTGTGACCAAAAATACTGCAGAGGGTCAGGGAGCATTCTTATGCCAAACTGGAGCGACAAAAAAATAAATAAAGACCGATGTATGAGGAGCGCACCATTCCCATCCCAGATTTAAGAGGGAAGTGTTTAGTTTTACAGACAATTGCATAAAAATATGCATAGACCATGGACTATGGACCACTGTTCCAGTTCATGGATCAGAATATAGCAACAAAGACGAAGAACAACCGATCAGATGTCATCATAATTATGCGTCAATATTATAATTATACTATATATACGCACATTTCATGGAACATGGATGTTAATTTGATATGCGTATGTATATATATTTAATTTCAGTGCTTTCCAACAGATGCCCCTTTAAATTCGTATGCCACACATTTTCTTTGAGTGCCACATCGACAGCAAAATGCTGATGTTAGCAAAGCTGGAAGCTTCCTTAAAAGCCAAAAAAGTAGACATGCTGTTATTTATTAACAAAAATTTGATATTAAAAGATCTCAATAATTAATGAAAAGACGTCATAATTTAAGTTTATATTATTCTTACATTAATATTTGGGGTCTGAAGATCTCATTAAATTATGTAAAGAAATCGTTAAGTTTATATTACTCACAAAAAAAAGAATATTTTGAGTCTGTAAGCTCTAATTAATTAAACTTATGAAATTGTTATTTAATTTAAGTTATTGGTTTTCTTCTTTTATGTTCTTATTTAAATAAATGTAGTTTCTTGTAATTAAACGTATGTTTATTCTCTGTTTTTCATTCATTTAATGGCAAGTAGAGAAACCGATATTATCGATAATAACGATTTTTTGTCTAAAAACTATCGAAAAAATCTAATAGCGTCTCTATCGATAGTTTTGCAGCTCTAGTGCGTGGTGTACTATGAGCTGCTACAACCGAATGAAACAATCACAGGGCAACTCTAACGAACTCAATTGATGCTTGAGCCGGCCAGAATACGAGCAAAGGCACGACAAGTTAATTTTGCAACATGACAACGCTCCCAGCAAGCCAAGTTCGGAGCGCTCCCAATTATGACTCTGAAAAGAGCCGAGCTTAACAGCGTTTTTGGAGTAAGCACATGAATTTGATGGTTTTCGGAGAATATTCAGTGCCATCTAAGCACGGGCTCATAAAAAGCACTTATGTCTGAGCATTTTTAGATCTGCACTCCAATATGCCTCTGGAAAGAGCCTTCCAGTAGCCCTTCAAGTGTTGTCGTCGATGACACATGCCCTTGAGCATCAGAACTTTCGCTTTTTTGAAGAACTCGAAAATTGTATCGATTCGTGGGGGAAAAAGTAGTTGTTAATCCTTAAAATCAAGGCTGCAAACCGGTCCTGAACCGAACCCCAAAGAACTCGTTCGGTTCGGAATTTTTGGGTCCCTCGAACCGAACCATGAATCTCGTACATATATATACATTGCACAAAGAGTAAATTTATCTGTTCAGAAATAAAGTTGCCGTCAACTCAGAACAAGAACGAAATACTCTCAACTTTTATGAGATGACAAATGTGTTAAATGTTCTTGACTGTTTATTAAGTTGTTTTTGACTAATTTTGACCGAAAGTAGAGGTAAAAATCGGTCATCTGTGTAACAATCTATGAACACAGACTCGAACCAAAACCTTAGGTTCAATAAGCCCAAAAACCGGTCCGCGAACCGAACCTTGATCAAAATTTTACAGGTTTGCAGGTTGCTAAGGAAGCATAGAAGGACTATGCGTTACAAACATCTGGACAAGTTTAATATACCCTCTGCAAGGGTATAAAAACTTGTACCCTATTAGTGCTAGGGTGCTTATTATCCTGACAAGGACCAAGGATAAAAATAATATAAATCTTTAAAGTTTCATTAAGAAATTTGAAAAACAAAAAACAATTACAGCGCCAATTGGGTTTATTCAAGCTCCCAAATACACCACATCTAAATATTTGTTCCACTCTTCATTTAGCTTTTGCTTTTCGAAATCTAGCTTTTCTGCCATCACTATGTAACGGGGCAAGTTCCTTTCCGCTCACTCGCAACACTCTCATTCATTAATTTCGTTGTTGTTTTTTATTTTTATTTATTCATAAATGCATTTTAGGTTCCGCTATTTTGAGCAAGGCAGTGGCTCAAGTGTTTTAATTATAGAAAGTTCTCTTTTTGTTTATGTATATTTATGCAACATGCAATATTTTTTTGGGAGAGCGTGGCCTGAGAGTTTTGTTTCTTGTTTTTTCTTGCGTGGGAGCGTCAAGTTCGTTGGTTTTTTTTTTTTGCATCTTTTAAATTTTTTATGTGGTAGGTCACCAGATTTGGTCCACACCCGGAATGTGGCTTAAAACTAGGTAATGACTCACATCTTCTTGGGTTTTTCTTCGTTGCTTTGGCTATTAATAAGCAAATTGAAAATGATGTCTTTTAATGATTATTGATTGCTGACGTCTACAAAGCGAGTTTTTTCCTTTTATTGGTTTTCTTAGAAATGATTTCGAAGGCCTTATCGCACAAATTGAATGAATGAAATGACACACACTCGTGCATTTATATACAATTATTATTTGTGGTTGTTTTTTTTATGATTTGGGCTGCAAGCAGCGAGAGACGAATGGTGAGGTCAGCCTCTGGTTGCCAACAATGTGTAAAATGTCAAGCACACACACCCATGCACAGATACAGGCCAAGCACATCAATTATGTTTATATGTTGTTTGATAAAATCGCACCAAAGACAAAGGAGACTGAACAAGGGCAGGGGGAAGGAGCAGGCCAGACGGCGGCGCACAAGTTCTTGCCAAATCAGAAAAAAAAAACATTATTCAGCTGTCCCTTTTGCTCAAGTGAAAGTATGCCACTTCATTTGCCAGATCTTTGACAATCTTGAATAATTGCATGAAAATGAATCGAATTTTTGGGCCAAGTCAAAACCAGCACAGCGCAGCGCAGCCTTTTCTGTCAATATCAAAGGGCGTCGCACAGCACTCAAAAACAACAAAATGCACTGCACTCACACACAGAGACAGCAGTTGTCGTATTCTTTTATAACCTTTACATGAGGCAATTACTTCTTCGGCACTTGCAACGTCAACAATTTTCTTTTTCACCAACTTTTCACATTCAAATGCAGTTTTTTTCCTTTTGAAACGCATCCGCCATTTGCAAGCCAGTTGGATTCGTGTGTATTTGTGTGTGTGTGTGTGTAGGTAGCGTTGTCGCGTCGGCAATTTTTCTTGTCTTTTTCGGCATTAATTTTCAGAGGGTTTTTATGGTTTTAATACATGAAACTTATGTTTAAAATGTTGCTTAAACTGTCGGACTATGACTTACACTTGTTTCGTATGCGTTTAATAAGAAATGTATAACATTTACGAACTTTTTGGGCTTGACTTCTGGTTTTAATTAATTCTTGCGGGTATCGACACGAGCTATCGATAGTTCATCGATATATCGATAGGCGGATAACCACGAGCTATCGATAGTTCATCGATATATCAATAGGCGGATATCGATAGTGCACCGATAACATTTACGACTTCGATGAGTACTTATCGATTTCGCCATTGTGGTCACCCTAATATATCGAGTGTTGTCACCCTAATATATCGAGTGTGGTTATCGGAGTGCAGACATTGATTTAACTAACTAACTAACATGTCACTATTTCGCAAACCAAAGAAAATACAGCGGCGAGTGTTTTCCAGCAATGCCGATGAGGAGGACACAGAAGAAATGGACATGGAGCCGCCACCGCCGCCCCTAATTTCAATTTCCAGCAGCAGCAGCAGCAGACGTGATAAAGAAAAGGAGAAGAGCCGCAAGGGTGCAAAAATGCAAGAGGACGGCAGCAAACCAAAGGCTTTGCTTAGTTTTGCCGATGATGGTAAGTATTTTTGGCCATCAAGCTTCCATGGGTCCATATATTGATTGGCTTATATGCTTCACAGAGGACGATGGTGAGGTGTTCCAAGTGCGAAAGTCATCGCATAGCAAGAAAGTCATGCGCATGCTGGACAAGGAGCGACGGAAGAAGAAGCGCGAGGAGCGCGGAGGCGGAGGCGGAGTAGGCCAGCAGGAAAATGGTAGTACACAACAGCATTTAGAGTCGTCCAGTGCCACAACTTCGGGTTCAGCTTCTACGAATTCTAGTAGATATAATAAGAGTAAAAAAAGTGATAATGATATGATCCAAACCGAAATACGCACAGACGACTTTGTGGTAAGGTTATTATTATTCAATTTCTTACACCCAAAAAAAAATCTATTACATACTCGTACATGCATTTACTTACATATATAGAGCAAAAAAAAAAGAAGCAATATTCTATAAGAACTAAAGCAATTTGATGGATAGAAATCACTTGTTTCTGTAGTGTTGGCAAAGTTCATTTAGATCTCGCAATTTATTGAGGTCTCTCTTTTATGGTTGTTAAGTTTGTTTTCAAAATTAGTGGCCAATAAGCATCTATGAAATGCATGTTTCTTCCCCTACGCTAGGCAACAATATTCCAAATTTATTTTTGTTTAATTTGTATAATTTGTTTTACAGTAGCTTAATATTGTAGAACACCAGAAACTGCGGGAGATCTGCTAAATCAGAGTCCGGCGCCTCCCTATCTGAAGTGTATACGACTTCGCAGCGACGTCGAAACACCGACAGTATACCAGCTTATACTGCTCTCTTTTGCAACAACAAAGAAATGCTAAATGAGCGCGCTCTCGCGTTGCTAAACACAAACACATACACGCAACGCCAAAGTGAGCATGAGTGTTTTGCCGGCCCCGGTCGGTTAGATTAAAGATCTTATTGTATTGTGGTTCCGGTTCTGATACGTTTCTAAACTTATTTTCGACTAAAAGTTCCTCTGTTTTTTATTGTTTTGGTATTCCGTTCCGTATTTGTGCCTAAAATTAAAAACTCTTTTTAAAACCAAAGACAAAGCTGGCGGAATCTTGGTAAATAGTTTCATCCATATTAAAAAAGCAGCCCCAAATCATTCGTCTGCCTCCTTGTCGACGTACGCACTATCCATTAAAACGCTTTACGGTTTTTCGGCACATCTACTTCTGAAAAATTTGAGATAATAAGAGAATTTCACTTTCCTCCAATCCTCCTAGGTCGACATCTATCTGTCACATAAACTTACAAAAGGCAGAGTAAATTTTAAGTATATGTGAAACATAGCAACTATTTAGTAGATGAGAAATCGGCCCTTAAATGTGTAAAGGCAGCTATACACTGACCTTATAATTTAAAGTTATTTTGTAGCTTGCATACTTAATTATAGGCTTTTTACACTGAGCACATCTAACATTGGTCGGGTGTGGTGTACCAGTTGTATGTGTGGCTGCTGGTGCGGCAGGTTGTGGGTTCGATCCCGCCTCGGACCATCTAATAAAAAAATTTTTTCTTTCTTTAGAAAAAAAGCTTTTACACACCCGATCAACTTCATCCAGCTACTGGCGCCAGCTGTGAAGTAACTGGCCATGAAAAAGCTAAATTCTCTAACTATTGCCGCTCGGATTCGGCGTTAAACTGTAGGGCCCTTTCTCTTGTGCGAAAAATTATAAGCGCACACGCCAAGAGATTCAGAGATGCTTGGCCCTGGCCCTTCTGGAGGTGCTGTTTGAGGAAATTTTACTTTTACATCTAACATCCCACACCATGAGTTAAAATGATTAATAACTATTGGCTATGCCAAACTTTGTAAATGTCAAAATAATAAGTAGGTTGAAGTCTAAAAGGACCACAGAATAAAGCGGTTTATGTCTCATGATGTGGGATGTTAGATGTTAGAAGTGCTCAGTGTACACCGGTTTACCCTTTCATCGAAATCGCGTACATATTTTGCACTATCGAAGATACTCGTTTTGCAGATTCTTCATTACATTACTATACAATTATCACCGTTGCAAACCTGATTTTTAGAAAATCTCATCGAAAACAGCAATCGACTATTAGGCGTGCTCTCGTTTCCGAACTCTATCGTTTGGAATTGATAAATGATTTTATTTTTAAGAAACGAGAAAAGAATTTATCAATAAGTTCTTTTTGGACCAAATTTTAATTTACACTTTAACATTGCAGTCCAATGCATTTCTAGCACTTTCAAAAAAAAAACAATGTATTGTTACTATTTGGGAAGTATTTTTCGTAGAAGATATTTGGAAATTACGATGATACTAAAGTTTTGGAGTAAAGTAATCGCTTCCAAGGACTCCGGAGGTAATGAATGACTTTTTGAGTTAGCCTCGTTTGCGATTCAGATGTTGTTCTTTTCATGGACCAACGCTGAAGTTGAGCGTGTTTTCAGTCAGGTCAATATGGTAAAATCAAAACTCAGAAATCTAATTGAGGTGAGCTCGCTCAACTCAATATTATGTATAAGATGTTGGATATGAGTGAAACTGAAATTAAGAAATTATATTAAAAATATATACAAATATATAAATACAAGTATATAAATATATATATATAAATATATATACCTATAGAGACGGGCTGCTTCGATATACGAAATGCTGCGTCGATAATAAGGCGCTTCCTAGTTACCTTAAGCTAATAGGCACAACTGAGGCCTACGGCAAGGATGAGGTCGAGGAACTTCAACACTCTGATGATATATTAAATATATAATTGCATAAATAATAAGAAAAGACATGATCTTTTTTTCACCTTTTTTTTTGGTTCAAAAATTCACCTTTTTTTTCCTCTCCGTCTCGCCGAAAACGGATTTTTTTGCTCGGCAAAAGTTGGCAACACTGAGTCCCACAGAAAAAAACCAAATACTTTCGATCAAAATTACGTGGCTTCAAAACGACATTGTTCCGACAGAAAAAAAATTCATAATTTCGATCGAAATTAAGTCGTTTTGTTCTGTCGAAATTATATCGTCCCTCCCTAAGATATTTGTCATTTGTATGCTCTTGCAGAGGGTATATTAAAATTGTCCAGATGTTTGTAAGCATCTCCGACCACATAAAGTATATGTCCATGAGAGTGACAGTAAAATAGGTGTGAAATTTTTATACTCTGTACCAAAGGTACACAGAGTATATTAAGTTTGTGCAAAAGTATGTAACAGCCAGATGGAATCATCTCCGACCCTATAAAGTATATATATTCTTGATCAGCATCAACAGCCGAGTCGGTATAGCCATGTCCGTCTGTTCGTCCGTATGAACGAAAAGATCTCAGAGATAAACGTTTGACAAGTATGGGAAATAAACTTCTTATACTTGCAGACTCGCGCCCCCGCAATTTTTAAAATAGTCATATCTCCCACAGTTTTGATGATAGATTGTTCGTACCTTCTAGTAATCAAAATTATTAATTGATTTGCTGAAGGAATGATAAGATTGGATGAACGATACACAAGTTATGAGCAAAAAAAGTTAACCGGCACCCCCCACCATCTCACTTGCAGTCAACCACCGCTGTATTTAAACAAACACAGTCTTTGGGAGAGAGAGAGAGAGAGAAGCTTAGAGATGAGCGTTTAACGCATAGAACGCGTAAAGCAGCGTATAACGCTTATAACACGTATAACGAGCGAGCAAATGCGAGCGACGGCATTAACTGGTACAGAGTATCCATTAGTCGGGCTTGACCGACTTTCTCACTTGTTTTTTTTTTTTCGTTTTCTTATACTTTTTACAGCAGCAGCGCTGCTTTCAGCAGCTACTGCAGGTACAGAGTATATTACAGTCGGGCTTGACCGACATTCTTACTTGTTTTAAATTAGGTTAGTAAATACTTTTTATAATCCCTCAGCAACCCGAATTGTTAAGGAAGTAATTCTTCTTTTAATTCAGTTTTGAAAAATTTTAAGTTTTTAAGAAAGTATATAAGAAATAAAAAAAAGTGATTGTTGCCTAGCGTTATAAGCATGTTTGATCCCTTCCGCTCCCAGCCTTAAAGCTCACTTAAAACTCTTTCGATGACCTTCAATAATATTTCTCCTTTACACTTACTCCTCCCCTTCCAAAAAATACATTTAGTTGGTGGTCAAGAAATCGGAAACACCTGATGCTGTTCTAAATGGACGTGCTGCTCTTTGTGCTGGTCGCAATGATTTGAGCGATGAAGACGATAATCAGTGCAAAGACGTGGATCGAGACCGGACACGTCATCGCTTCTCTAAGCCAGAACATTTGAAGCAAATGCTGGAGAGTGGTTCCATACCCGATGCGGCCATGATACATGCTGCACGCAAACGACGCCAGCGGGCCAGAGAGCAGGGTAAGTGCTTGGCGGAGTGAAAGTAACGAGTGGAAATATAAACCTTGGAATCTCCTTAGGTGCCGGTGACTATATACCCGTTGAGGAGCCCAAAGAGCAGCCCAAGCTAAGTACACGTCTGCCCTGCGAAGATGTAGAGGGTGATCAGTCGGATGATGAGGAGCGCATGGATATGAATGACATTACGGGTCGCAAGGAGCGCGAAGAGCGTCGCGAACAGTTCTATGCCGTTGAGAATGATTGTATGTAGCGGGGTGGGATTAAGCTCGTTGGCTCCAGTTGATTATGTTGCCCATGTCCAGCAATTGCTTTAATCTTTTGTTTACACTATCTCTAGTGACCGAGGAGGATTCTGATCATGAGATGCACGAATGGGAGAATCAACAGATACGCAAAGGCGTGACTGGAGCCCAATTGGTACATGCCCAGCATGAGACAGTGCTCTCCAGGTTCATGATCAAACCAGCCACTAACTTGGCCTTGGAGGAGGCGTCGACACAGCCACAGTCCACATCTACATTACTGGAACAGGCCTATGCCAAGAATTCTTTGGAGCGGAGCACTCGCTCCTCGAACGCTGCCAAACCCAAGAAGGAGAAGGCCAAGGCCACTGCTTTACGGACCCCTCAAGAGATACGTTTGGCCCTACAGACACGCCTGCAGGAGCTCAAGGAACGCTCAGAAGATCACAGTGCTAGCATGGCCAGAATTAGCTTGGAATTGAAATCCCTAAAATTACAGCAACTGGAATGCCAGCAAAATGCTCCCACTGCAGCAGCCAAGTACAAATTCTACCAAGAGGTCAAGTGCTATGTCAATGATCTGGTTGATTGTCTGGCCGAGAAGGCACCGCTCATCCAAGAGCTGGAGAAGCGTGCACTGCAACTTTGTGGGAAGAATCAACGCTATTTGGTCAATCGCCGGCGGCAGGATGTGCGAGATCAGGCCAAAGAAATGGCCGAGGCGTCGAGTAGGAACAGAAATAAAGTAGGATTCTCCCGAAGTCAACTCTAATCTTTTCAATCTCTTTCCAGAACCCATTTCCGCTGCCAATCGTCGTTCACCCGAATACGAGGAGCAAGTTCGTCGAGCAGCCGAACGCGAGGGTCGACGCACACGACGTCGCTGTGAGCGAGAACGCCAGGATCTTTTGTCTTCCCACCTGGATGGTATGTCCAGCGATGATGAAATTGCCGATCAGCAGCAGGAACAGTGTGTGGCCGCCTTGGATCAAATTGAACTCGAAGCGACCGAGGCCTTTGAGGATGTCAATGATGAATTCTACAAAATTGAATTAATTCTGGTCAAGTTCTATGCTTGGCGTAAGACAGACATGGCTTCGTACCAGGATGCATTTGTGAGTTTGTGTCTGCCCAAGCTAATGGCTCCATTGATGCGTCACGAGCTATTGCTCTGGTCGCCACTTCTCGAAGAATATGCGGATCTTGAGACAATGCATTGGTATCAGGCCTGCATGTTATATGCCTGCCAGCCGGAGGAGACTTTGGAACAGCTAAAAAATGATCCCGATGTGCAATTGGTACCCTCTCTTATAGAGAGAATAGTGCTGCCCAAGGTTAACTGTAAGTGGACAATGTTTGGGGGAGAGGAATAATGCAATTGATTTAATTTATTGTAATCGCACAGCACTGGTCACCGAATGCTGGGATCCCTTGTCTACCACTCAAACACTGCGTCTAGTGGGCTTCATCAATCGGTTGGGACGCGAATTCCCGTTAAGCCAAACCAACAAGCAGCTGAATAAGCTGTTTGAATCCATTATGGAACGTATGCGCCTGGCACTGGAAAATGACGTCTTTATACCCATATTTCCCAAACAGTAAGTAGGCGCTTCACTTCCCACTATAAATCTTACAAATATAGAGCTAGGCTAATGACATTATGGGCATTTTGGTTGCCCTATATTATTATACTTTATACTTATTTCTTTTTGTTCTCTTCCCCCCACGCCAGAGTCCAAGAGGCCAAGACGTCTTTCTTTCAGCGACAATTCTGCAGTGGCTTGAAACTATTTCGGAACTTTCTTAGCTGGCAGGGTATACTGGCGGATAAACCATTAAGAGAACTGGCCATTGGTGCACTACTTAATCGCTATCTTCTCATGGCCATGCGTGTCTGTACACCCAATGATGCCATTAACAAGGCCTACATCATTGTAAATACCCTGCCTACAGTTTGGTTGCTGCCAAACAGTGAAACACTCAAGAATCTGGAGTTATTTATCAGCTATATAAGACAAACGTTGGACAGTTGTGATGCCAGCAATCCTTTATTTATGTAAGAACTCACTCGCCCCCAAAGAAAATGGACCTACGCAACTTATTTAACTCCATTTTTTTTTTGCAGGCAATCCTGTGACAAGGCCAAGCAGATACTACAAAGACTTCATAGTTTATAAATTGCCTCATTCAAACAATCAAAAATACAACAAAAATATTGTACATAAAATTCTGCTCAATCTGGATCGAGAGACAGAGAATCTGTCCTAAAGTGATAAATTGTGTAACTACTTCTTATACTTCTTTTGTAACTTTATTGAATGTATGTTGTTTTTAGGCGGCAATAATAATAATAATTACAAAACAATTTATAACAAAACCATAACCAATTGATTAATCCGCCTTTGACACCGAAGCGCGTGAAAAGTTTTGAGCCAAATCCACAACTTGCGTTTGCAGCGATTGCAATTGCTCAAGGGCCGTCTTGGACTCGGTGCTGTCGGGTGAGGCCTGAAGCACCTGCATCACCAAATCTAAAAGGAAATAACAAAATGGTAAATGATTTATATTGTTTCTGCCGAAGTTCAGAAAACCCACCATGATAGCGCAATAGCAATGCATTTTGTGTCTCACTCAGAGATCCGCGTATATGTTGCAATATGGCCGAAACAAATTTACCCGATGCATGCAATATGCAACCCGTTGTGGTTGTAAATAGAATCAAAGCAGCCAAATGAAGGCACAGGGCAGGTTCCGGATTTTCCAACAGCTGCTGTTGCAGTTTCTTTTTGTGATCAGCAATCAGTAGGCGATCCTTTTTCTTATCAACCTTCTTGATAATCATGCTGCACACTTTCAACACCGATTCGGTGGCCAGTTCGAAATCATCTATCGATTTGTTCAAAGCCTTATTTTGGTCCAACAAAGCGGAACGGTACTGCGCATCTAAAATAGAGAAGATGAGAGACTTATGATTAGACATCGGATTTTATGCACTTTTTTAAATGAAGGTTGATTGAGGTGAAAATATGGATTTATACATACTAATTTAATAACCCATTTTACATTGAAAACTGCATATTCATATTATGCTATAAATATGCAAAATATGTAACTGTATAAAATATGTATAAAAATGGCGAAATTTACAAAAATTCTCATTCTTGAGCTTCGATTATTATAAAGAATATATAGATGGCATATATAGACGGTTAAATGGATGTTGTAGACCGATCAAATGAAAGGGGTACCTTGAAAGTTCTAAAATATTGGGAAATTTCTAAATTGTTCATTAATTTCAGATTTTTATGAAGATTTTATGGACGGCTAGAGTACACGGGTAAATAAAGAAGATGTAAAACAAATGGTCAAAAAAATCGCGAAATTTTAAAAATTCTCATTTGAGTTTAGATTATTATAAAGAATACCCTTCCGACGGGTAAATAGGAGGAGTAGATCCAGTGGTCAAGCAAATTGTGAAATTTGCGAAATTTTCAAAGGACCTAAGATAACTTCAAGCTAGGATATATGGCAATTGAAGACGCGTATATAAGAGGCTTAGACCAAAAACCGCGAAATTTGTCATATTTTCATTTGAGTATTTACGAGGCGCGCAGGCGTTGATAAATAAGAGGCGTGGATTGAACAGGTCAAAATTAGCCAAATTTTCGGATGACCTAATATTATTAGGAATGTTTTATGGATAGCAATGTAGACGGGGGTAGGGGTAGGAGGTGTAGATCGAACGGTTAAAAGAATCGCGAAATTTGCCAATTTTTCATATGACCAAAGATTATTATGAAGACTTAGGGCCGTTTTCTTATGTTGGTGTTCTGATTCCCTAATTCATTGCTTAACTTAAGTTTACACATCCCAATAATTTGTCTAAATTTTGATAAAAATAGCCATGATTAAAGATTTTACAGGATTAAAAACTTAAACTATGGTTCCATACGCAAATAATTTGATGAAATATGGCCGAAAAGTTCCACAATTTGGCATATATAGCCCAATTTTCATGAAAATTTTACCAAATTATTGGCCTGTGTGAACATAGCTTTCGACCTACTGATTAATCTTCCATCATAGTAACAAGTCGTTCCAAAAGAAAAACCTCCTCCTCTGCAAAATTCTTGCTTTAATTTTTAAAATTGGCGCGCAATAAAAAAGACAAAATTCAGCCGAGTGCAGAGGTGCTGCCAACCTAGTATTAGACCATTCCAGCCCTCCCGGTGTGACCGTGGCGCAAATGACCGAATTTATAATCAACCTACAGGAGACAACCAATTGCACCAAAACCATCTAGTTGCAAAATCTAGATGGATTTCGATTTGAGCAAAAACATGAACTTGAGAAAACGGCCCTTAATAGACGGCAATAGTAGACGGGTAAATATAGGAAGTGTAGACCGAACTGTCCAAAAAATCGCGAAATTTCCAAAATTATTATTCAAGTTTAGATTTTTCGCGAAATTTGCAAAATTTTATGAGTTTTGGGAATCATTAACATAGATGGCAATTGTAGACGCGTAAATGGTTAAATCCAACGGTCCAAAAAGAGGCGAAATTTACAAAACTTTTGCATGAGTTAGATTATAATGTAGACAGGAAAATTGACGAGTCAAAATCAAGCAGTCCAAAAATCCGGATATATACAAAATTTTATGATTAGTTCAGAATATCATGAAGATTTAATAGTTGGAAATTTTAAAGAAATTTTAACATTTGCGAAATTCTTATATGAGTTCAGATTGACACGAAGACTGGTATATCGACGGGTAAATAAGAGGTGAAGATCACACGGACCAAAAACTCGTGAAATTTGAAAAAAATTTAATGAGTTTAGATTATCATGAAGATTTGATAGATGGCAATTATCTATTAAGCTTCACTTCTTCGTATTGTGTTTAAAATTCTAAAGGGGGCGCAGCAACGCACGCCGTGTGCCTGCTATGTAAATATGTATTGCAAAACCGTTTGATGGCAAATCTCTTAGCCATTTTTGAATTAAAAGTGTGTTTTTATCACTAATTTTAGGCATTTTAATTGTTTACAAGTTGAATTGGTGACGTTGATTTACAAGTTCAAACAGATTTGCAACAATATCTGAAAATGGTTAGCACAGAATCATTATGTAATTTCATAAAAAAAAGGTTTTTTTTGCTTATTTTGCACATTTTTTTATGCAATTTATGCAAAATTGTTTTTAACGGACTTGGATCATTGATCAATAAAAATAAGATGTGTGCAATCAGAACTTAAATCGAACATGCAAAATCCGATGTCTACTTATTATTGACAGCAAGGTTTCTGAAAACCCTGGATAACTTGGGATCAACTGGAAAGCCTAGCTGATGGTGCAGAAAATGATTTCATCTGACTCTGACTATAGTTACAACCAGGGCTGCAAGCCGGCTTTGAACCGAACCGGTTTGAACCCGGAATTCCGGCTTTTTCTCACTGTGATCCAAACACTGAACCGAACCACGATGACGAAAATAGATGAACCCGAACCCGTTCCGAACCCAAGCTTTTGGTTCGGTTCAAAAAAAAAATTATACACATATACATACACATAGCAATGAAGGAAGTCCATATCCAGCACACGAACGCTAATCTCACGTCAATTATAATCGACGTCTTACAGTCTTACAATGTATTTATGCGTCAGCTGTATACGTATTGTATAGTAATTTTATATATATTGGGTAAAACGAGGAATGAACCAAGGTTCGAACCAAAACCAAAGCCCAAAAACGTCGAACCTCAAATTTCCGAACCTTAACCGTTGGTAAATTTTGGTTCGAACCTGCAAACCGGAGGTTCCGAAAAATTTTTAGGTTTGCAGCCCTGGTTACAACTGTCCTTACCAACTCCAGCCAGCAGCCCGAAAAAAAACGCCAACACACGACTTAACCTCTCCAGAACTGTGTAGTATGGACACGCCCTAACATCAATTCCACAAGGATTTCAAAATCCTCCAATGGAACTTTAGCGGAGTATATAAATAGTTGATATCACAGACTTTATGTCTTGTAAATGAATGCTGCTAGCAACTCCTAGGATCAATAATCCCATATACGGCATCTACGCCGCTTGACCCATATGACTCGGGCTGCCGCCACTGTTGCAGCCAAGGCGAATAAGCTTGATTGCTTCCTCAAGCCTCGTAGGGGTCTTTGGTTACACTCCAAGGCTATAATCATGGCTATGGTATAAACCAGTTCGATTCGACCTGAGAACGGTATATTCTTCTATTAAGCGTTTTAACGGCCCCCTTAACCCCACCACCCTAACTCCTATCACACTATGCCACCATATTATCAAGGCAGCCACCTTCTTCAATTGGGACTAGGGTTTCTAAGATCAACATCCATTACATTGCCTAGATTTGCCTCTGATCTGTTGCAAACAGACTCAAAAGACTTCTTACGATCTTTGGGTTCATACACTCCTTCCCACTCACCACATTCCTGTGCCAGTTTCTGTCGTTGATCCGCATTTAAATTCGTATTCTTGATACTCAGATTACATTCACTGGCCACATACAGAATCAGTTCATTGCATATCTCATTGCCCAAGGATTTCAGCAAATATTTGACCAACTGAACTTGCGTATCCTGTGGCAATAGTTTCAGACCCTTTTCATATAGACGTATATCCACCAGCAGCGTATTAATGCGTTCCTGAATGGCAGCATGTGTCTGACGACGATTAGTTTGCGGTGTGGCCTCATATAACTCCTGGGCCTTGGCCAAAGCTAACTGATTCAGTTGGCTAATTAGGGAAATAGTTAAAAATGTCAATGATAAGAGGACACTACTCATGTTTTACTCTTACTTTAAATGCATCTCAGCCAGTCGCTGAGACAAATGCTCTAGACCCTCCTCCTCCAAACTGTTCGAGATCAATTTCACTATATCCGACGACTTGATCAATTCCAAAGGTTTGACTGCTTTTCTACCGCCACTGTTACGTGGCAGCTCGTCCTCATCATCACTGTCCTGGGTGGCAGCTCCTCGATTACCACCACGTTGATGCTTTTTAGTGGATTTCATTTTTGTTTCGCGACCTTGGGTACCGCCACCTGCCTTGCCCGAGGCAGCTTTCTTTCGGCGCTCATCACGTTTATCCAACTTGCCCTCATCCTCCAATTCCAGATTGGAGGTGTTACCCTTCTGGGCCAAGGTCTTTTCTACAATAAACTGCTGATAGAGGCCACTGTCCAAGGCTGCCTTGGCCTGAGCCAGTGCGAATTCCTGGCAGGGCTCTAACAGCTGCTTGAGGTAGGGCGTGGAAAACACTGGAACAAGTGAAAGCTAGTTAGATATAGACTTAAGACTTTGATCCCTCGTATTCACCTATATTATCCAGGTATACAAAATGGCTCGGTGTTGTCTTGTTCTGGGAGATAAGAGCACTGAACACCTCCTCCACGTCGTCCATGGACAAATTGGAAGGCAAAATGGTTGACATATCCAGATACTGTTTGGTGGCGTTACACTCGTTCATGGCCGTTACCACAGTCAGGTCCACCAGTTGTTGCCCCATGGCCACCCGCTTCAAGAACAAAAACTCCACATTCGGAAATTGTTTCCTAATATAGGCCTTGGCATCCGAGATGCCCAGTTTATTTATGGCCTCGTATTCCAGGAAACTGTTCTGCTCGTAAAACGAATGCACCCAGTCCGCTTGGGTTTTGGCATAGATGTGAGGTACGTACTGGGCATTGGCCAATTTGGAGGTCACTTGACCAGCCGGCGACACCTCATCAATCAGAGAGTGGAAAATCTTCTCCTGCACATTGATTTGCTGCAGAATTGTCGAGACATTTGTGGGCCTAACGATGCCTGCCAATGCACCGCGAATCTTCGCTTTGCAACGCTGTATATAGGACTGTGTAAAGAACACCCGTGGATTGGACGCATCCTGACGACCCTTGATTATCTTGCCGAGATGCTTTTCCACCACTTCGTGTTGCAGGAAATCCGAGGGCAAATCAAATTGTGAGGCCAAATCCGAAATGGTTATCTCTCCACGCAGAGCCAATTTCTCGTTTATCTCCTGGGCAATTTGACTGATGTAGTCCTCATCGATCAGCTGACCCAGCATGAGATGCACCTGAGGATTCTCGGCGGCTATACGCTCGGCAACTGTCTCAATTCTCGACAAATCCACATTCAAAGTTTTGCTAACTTCGACAAGATTGGCCCGACCACCATTTGCATAGAGCTCATCCTGAATCTCGCGTTCCAGATGTTCGGGTGTAATGTATTCCTTGCCATCGTTGGTAAACACCACCTCAAGCAGCTGCTTTTCCAGCAACAGGGTAACAATTTCCACGCAATTTCGCTCCGAGAGTCTGTTTGTGTGCGTGGGAGAGGAGAGGATGAAGAAGTTGAAAGTGCACAATTCTGTCATGGACTTACGTTTGCAGCGTTGATGTCAGTTGGGCCTTTTGAAAGTCTGCCGCTAGACGCTTGATCTCATCCCAGTCACTGACCATTTTAAAATAATAATTTAAATGGAAATATCACAATTAAAATAAAAACTGAAACGTCAACAAAAAAGCTGCCAACTCGTTACAATTTGAGAGGACAAGCAATATCGAAATTTGTGTGTCAAGATAGCATCGAAAGGTTAACGGGAATTTTGAAGTAGGAGTGACTTGAATTTAAACTTGTCACGGTGTGATTGTGACCAAACACAGAGTTTCGTGCGTGAATATCCGTAATCCGTGCATGTTTCGTGAGCGATTTGAAGTCAAACATTGTGAATATAATTCATGCAGTATTCAAGAAATTCTAATTTCATTATGTTATCTGTAGAAAATGTATCTGGTGTTTAGATATTTTGGATGTGCTTAACACTCCATCAAAACTTTGACCAAAAATTCGGGTCATTTGTACACCAATCTAGTTAGGAAGCTGAAGTTTTTTAAAAAATGTTCTTAAGAGATTAAACTTAACGTACATAAAAGCAAAAAGAAAAAAAATGGCTAAGATATTGATAACCCAAGTAAAACTTGAAAGTTTTTTCAACTGTTTTTGGTTAAAATCTTCTCCTGCACATTGATTTGCTGCAGAATTGTCGAGACATTTGTGGGCCTAACGATGCCTGCCAATGCACCGCGAATCTTCGCTTTGCAACGCTGTATATATATATAAATATCTGTGATTTGATTTAGGCCAAATTTTGCAAAGAAGTATATATAAGCCCCAATTGTTTTTGGAAAAAGAAATTGTCATGATCCGAGAAGTCGTACCCAAACTGGTACTGACTCTGACTGCCTACCCTGTCTTTCACTCATTTTTCCCATATATTTTGCCTGCTCTTTAAAATCATGGCTTACAAGAAAAAAATAAAAATTTAATTTATACAAAACAATTTATTTGTTATTTATCTATTTACCTCCAGTGCCACACACTTTAACCCATTCTTATGAAATAGTTTAGCTCAGAGTTCATTTGCAAAATTCTGAGGTTTTTACAAAAATGCATACATTTCGGCTGATTGTCTAAAATCATGATCCTCGATTTCAAATAAGAATACATTTTTAAAAGCGATTTTATAAAAACCTAAGCAAAAGCTCTAACATGCAGCTATAGTGCAATATTCACGAGAATAGAGAATTGCGAGTGGTACGCAAAATTGAAGATTTTTTCAGTTTTTATGAAAACGCGTACGAATGGAAATTTCTATATATTTATTTTTATAGCTATCTAGTCCTTAGTCGAAAATACAAAATTAAACACCGACAGCTGTTGCATTCCAAGTTGGGACTATAGATTTTTTATTTTTTGCATAAATTTTAAGACAAAATCAAATTTGAAAGTCTGCAAATCAAAAACTATTTTGTGAAAAGGTTCCAAATTTGGCCATAAAATAGCTATATGTATTCAAAATCATGACAGACACACGGACATGGCTATATCGGCTCGGCTGTTGATGCTGATCAAGAATATATATACAATAGAGGGTTAGAAACGATTCCTTCTCACATTTGAATAGTCACGATATCAATACTAAACATGCGAGGAGTTCCAATAAACAATTTAAGTTCAAACCCAACGGTCATTTATGCCTGCTAATATTATTTCAAAAGCCAACGGTCATTTGCCAACCCATCCCTAAGGGCGCGCGACTTTTGCCATAACGCGTAGCGAGCCAGGTAGAAAAAATCGCAGACGAGAATTCGAGGCAGCAGGCCGCCTAAAATTAAGGCTAGGTTTACATAGCGTCACACTGTGCCAGTACTTGTGTTCACATTGAAAAGTACTCGTTCCTGTGACACGATTTCCGTGCCAAGGCATTGTCCGTTCACATTGCGCTGTGCCACTGTGACCCTGAAACGTGCCGCACTGTGCCCCAATGTAAACTCAGCATAAGGATGAAGTCGAGAGCGCTGGTCACGATCGGTCTTACTTAAATGAATAGCGAGGAAATTGAGACACGTGGAGAAAAGAAAAAGAATAAACGAGGGGAATTAAAGTGAAAGGGATTGCTAAAGTAAGTAAAGATAAGACTGGGCGAAAGGAGAACAGCGGTGCAGCGAGGCCTATAAGGAAAGTGAACGAAAAGAACTGACAAAGAAATAAATTGGATTGAATAAAACTCGGCGTCGTTTGTGTTTAATTTAGGACCTTTGGCCCCCCTGGAGACGCGGATTCTTTCCCGCTCCTTTATTAACAATTAATTTATCCGAGCTCCCCGCTCTACTAACCCGTAGTAAATCAAATGGAGACGTGGAAACCTTCCCGCTCTTTTGCCCGTAGCTAGTTAAATAGAGACGTGGATCCCTATCCTCTCTTTTGCACCTGCTTAGCTAAACAGAGACGTGGATTCCTTCCAGCTCTTTCGACCGTTGTCAGCTAAACAGAGACGTGGACTCCTTCCCTCTCTTTTGCCCGTAATTAGTCAGACAGAGTCGAGGATTCCTTTACGCTCTTAGGCCCGTAGTTAACTAGACGGGGACGAGGATTTCTTCCCATGCCGTTCCCTGTAGTTTATAAAACTGGGACGAGGATCCCTTCCCGACCAGTAGTGGACACGGTAGAGCCTGGAATGAGCTGGTGAGGCTGTATATCCTTTCTTTTATCAATATCTCTCGGTATATTACATTCCGAGGTCCCCAAACCTCAGGTGTCTCAGTCCTTCTTACAAATTTACGTGTAAAACACCCTAGGCGTGGCTGAGATATACATATACCCCGGCCTAGAAGCTTCCCTACAAAACTTAATATACTCTGTGTACCTATCGTGCGTTACGCGAAATGATCCAAAAATTGAGTAAAACGCTCGTGACGTGAAATTAGCTCACGCGCGGAAATCTATTTCGAAAAATGAAGGAGGAACTCAGAAACAATTTTTAATTAACGTATAATATAAATGTTACAACTGGCTAGCTCAAGGTCTTTCTTGGTTGATTATAAGCCTTTTTATAACCAACACAAACCAACAGATTAATTAACAACATTTTGGAATAGCAATTGGGTATGTCCGTACAACGATCGCTGTTTCGAGAATAACCAAATTCTCTCATCAGCGGACTTGTTTTGCTGTTCACACTTCAACCAAACAACCAGTTAGTATTTATACTCTGAAAATGGGCGAATAAAGACATAGGAATTACTCTATTATAAATTCGCAGCCCGAATTTCGGCTATGGTTTTTTGTTTGAAGATGTTTGTTTACCAATTTGTTGTAATTAATTCTGTTGCTTATGGCTGCTGCTAGGTGGTTGGGCTATCCGTCCAATGATCCTCCTTAGCAGGGCCACGAGTTTTTTTTGTAAATACACAAGGTATTTTTGCTTGTTTTATAATAGGGAAACCGTTTTTGGTTTTTATTACAAACATTATGGCGTGCTGACCATTATTTATATGTATGTGGGGTTTGGTGACCTGTTTTTGATTTTAGTCAATGTTACAACTGGCTAGCTCAAGGTCTTTCTTGGTTGATTATAAGCCTTTTTATAACCAACACAAACCAACAGATTAATTAACAACATTTTGGAATAGCAATTGGGTATGTCCGTACAACGATCGCTGTTTCGAGAATAACCAAATTCTCTCATCAGCGGACTTGTTTTGCTGTTCACACTTCAACCAAACAACCAGTTAGTATTTATACTCTGAAAATGGGCGAATAAAGACATAGGAATTACTCTATTATAAATTCGCAGCCCGAATTTCGGCTATGGTTTTTTGTTTGAAGATGTTTGTTTACCAATTTGTTGTAATTAATTCTGTTGCTTATGGCTGCTGCTAGGTGGTTGGGCTATCCGTCCAATGATCCTCCTTAGCAGGGCCACGAGTTTTTTTTGTAAATACACAAGGTATTTTTGCTTGTTTTATAATAGGGAAACCGTTTTTGGTTTTTATTACAAACATTATGGCGTGCTGACCATTATTTATATGTATGTGGGGTTTGGTGGCTTGGTTTGTGTTGGTTATAAAAAGGCTTATAATCAACCAAGAAAGACCTTGAGCTAGCCAGTTGTAACATTGACTAAAATCAAAAACAGGTCACCAAACCCCACATACATATAAATAATGGTCAGCACGCCATAATGTTTGTAATAAAAACCAAAAACGGTTTCCCTATTATAAAACAAGCAAAAATACCTTGTGTATTTACAAAAAAAAACTCGTGGCCCTGCTAAGGAGGATCATTGGACGGATAGCCCAACCACCTAGCAGCAGCCATAAGCAACAGAATTAATTACAACAAATTGGTAAACAAACATCTTCAAACAAAAAACCATAGCCGAAATTCGGGCTGCGAATTTATAATAGAGTAATTCCTATGTCTTTATTCGCCCATTTTCAGAGTATAAATACTAACTGGTTGTTTGGTTGAAGTGTGAACAGCAAAACAAGTCCGCTGATGAGAGAATTTGGTTATTCTCGAAACAGCGATCGTTGTACGGACATACCCAATTGCTATTCCAAAATGTTGTTAATTAATCTGTTGGTTTGTGTTGGTTATAAAAAGGCTTATAATCAACCAAGAAAGACCTTGAGCTAGCCAGTTGTAACATTGACTAAAATCAAAAACAGGTCACCAAACCCCACATACATATAAATAATGGTCAGCACGCCATAATGTTTGTAATAAAAACCAAAAACGGTTTCCCTATTATAAAACAAGCAAAAATACCTTGTGTATTTACAAAAAAAACTCGTGGCCCTGCTAAGGAGGATCATTGGACGGATAGCCCAACCACCTAGCAGCAGCCATAAGCAACAGAATTAATTACAACAAATTGGTAAACAAACATCTTCAAACAAAAAACCATAGCCGAAATTCGGGCTGCGAATTTATAATAGAGTAATTCCTATGTCTTTATTCGCCCATTTTCAGAGTATAAATACTAACTGGTTGTTTGGTTGAAGTGTGAACAGCAAAACAAGTCCGCTGATGAGAGAATTTGGTTATTCTCGAAACAGCGATCGTTGTACGGACATACCCAATTGCTATTCCAAAATGTTGTTAATTAATCTGTTGGTTTGTGTTGGTTATAAAAAGGCTTATAATCAACCAAGAAAGACCTTGAGCTAGCCAGTTGTAACATTGACTAAAATCAAAAACAGGTCACCAAACCCCACATACATATAAATAATGGTCAGCACGCCATAATGTTTGTAATAAAAACCAAAAACGGTTTCCCTATTATAAAACAAGCAAAAATACCTTGTGTATTTACAAAAAAAACTCGTGGCCCTGCTAAGGAGGATCATTGGACGGATAGCCCAACCACCTAGCAGCAGCCATAAGCAACAGAATTAATTACAACAAATTGGTAAACAAACATCTTCAAACAAAAAACCATAGCCGAAATTCGGGCTGCGAATTTATAATAGAGTAATTCCTATGTCTTTATTCGCCCATTTTCAGAGTATAAATACTAACTGGTTGTTTGGTTGAAGTGTGAACAGCAAAACAAGTCCGCTGATGAGAGAATTTGGTTATTCTCGAAACAGCGTCGTTGTACGGACATACCCAATTGCTATTCCAAAATGTTGTTAATTAATCTGTTGGTTTGTGTTGGTTATAAAAAGGCTTATAATCAACCAAGAAAGACCTTGAGCTAGCCAGTTGTAACATTGACTAAAATCAAAAACAGGTCACCAAACCCCACATACGTATAATATAAATTAAATATCTAACATGTACCGACCATCATTATTAATATTTATTACTTTTTTCTTGAATTAAATTACCGTTAGTTTAGCTTAGCTATTGAATTTGTGCTTGAAAGAAGCCAAATTTGCAACACAGCTGTTGAGTATTTCACCGTTTGCCATTTGCGGTCACACTCGCTAGTTTTAAGTTAAAATTAAACTGGGTCTCGGTCTCTACTTAACTGTTAATTACTCATATTATATTTACCATGGGCCTTAAAGGTTGTGAAGTCCTATTGGATAATCCCTGGAACACGTACTATGCAGGACAAACTGTCAATGGTCAGGTGAAAATCACGTTCGATTCACCTAAGAAAGTTCGAGGTAAGTTTATAAATTCAATTAAATTAGAAACAAAGGCTGCCAAGTCAGACTCTGAGTCAGTATCATGTCACCAGCTGACGATTGGAAACAACAACAATAACAACTGTATGGGAGGAATGTGCCGGTGCAGTTATGTACATATTTACGAAGTACATACATGAGCAAAGTGGGTGGTTGTTTTCGTAGGTCGCGGTTATTGAACCTTCAAATGAAATGCACTTTCTCTTTGAAATACTTGATAAGAAATCAATTGTTTAGGTAAACAAAAAAGGTAAAATGAAAAGTTCTCTACTTTGATTGAGGCCAGCAAGCATTAGCAAACGATGCTGCTGCGATGATGTCATCTGTTGGGCATTCATTGTCAGCTGCGACAAGCGTCGCAGTAGCTATTTTTATACCCTGTACTCGGGGCGGATAGAAACGGTGTATTGAGTCTTTACAAATGTTATTTTCAATTTATTATTGAAATAATAATGCAGTGTTAGAAAAAATAAACATTTTGCACATACTTTTCACGAGACCCAGTACAAATTGTTGGGCTAGTCGAGTATAGCATTTCTTTATACTTGGTTTTTAACTAACACCCACAAAATCTGAAGTTATGGGCCAAAAACCGAGTTTTGCTTTTTTACCTCAATTAAAAAGATATAACGCGCGCATGGACCGTCTGATTGTTTATAACCTTGTCAATTCCGATAGCGACGAGATCAATCTAATATATTTTAATCAACGGTTTGACTGATTAACCGCGATGGCTGAGAAATGCGGCTTACAGATGTGGCATTTTCAACTTTTTTTTTCGAAGTTTCACTTTGACTATTTTATTCTATGCGATTTTGCCATAAAGTTTATTATGAGAGCCCATTTCATTCTCCGTGGAACAAATGTTGTCCCAATTAATTTGGATACCGTTTGACGAAGTTAAGATCTCGGCGATCTAGTATTTTTTTTAGTAAGCTAACATATTAGTGTGTTCCAGGGAACCAAACCGAATCGTATTTCTGTTCCGGTTCCGGTTCTGGTACGTACCGAAACTTATGTTTCGGTAAATGGTTCTGTTTGGGTTCTAACATTATTTCGGTATTCGGTTCCGTATCGGTACCTGGATTTTTATTTCGGTATACCGGTACGTACCGGTAAGAACCATGAAATATAAAGGAAGATCGGGCATTGGTTTTGTGTCCACCCCATTTCACAGCGAAGACATTATAATTACACCCCGTTAAACAAACGTTCTACACTTATTTTCATTTTTCAAAGACATACATAAACACAATTGTAGAAACTTTTTCAAGTTTACTGACCACGATTTAACTTCATCGTCTTTGTTTTGTAAACATTTTAAGCTCAGGAACCTCCTGTCGATCGAACCCGACGTGAAGTATAAGATTCGGTTCGATATCCGGTTTCTTAACTTATCAAACCTGAGGATTTGGTTCGAACCTTGGTTCATAACATCTGAAATATTTGAAACATTTTTGCCTCAATTTTCCATGAATTTCATCAAACCGGTTAAAATTAAAACCTTCTTGGCCTTATATTTGTTAAAGAGGACACATTTAACTTACTATTTGATAAATCTATTTAACTAAGGTTAAGGTTTCATAGATATGAAAAAATTTAATTTTCATGTTACAACTTAACTATTACTTCATTTTCCCTTCTCATAGTCGGAATATTCCCAGTTTGGATATGACTTACAAAACTGATCTCCAATAGATAATGCACCAATCGATCCAAGTACTAAGCAACTATTTTTTTCCATCCGTAATATAAAGAATCTTATGAAAGTCGATTTGAATAATTTTCTGAACCAAATATTTTTCCAAACATAATAGATTTTGGAGGTCCGCTAGATGGTCCGGTTCGATGGACTCTAAAAACCCGAACCGAACCGGTTCTACGGGGTTCAGTTCCGTCAGTAATTGATGTCATTAAACAGTTTTGTGAAAATACTGAACTATTTGTATTTCCTGTTTCTTTCCATATAAATACATGTATGATTTGAAATAGCCTCCACTTTCAGCTAACGGATTTGTGCCAGAGCTGCTGTCCTCATTCAGTTTCACTTGAACAGAAATGGATTACACAAGTACTTTTCTGTTCAATGGTTATTATGACATTCAAGGAGGGTCTAAGAATATAGGATGCAAAATTTTTAAAAAGACTTCTCGCCAAAACCAAGTGCCCTCTTTGCAGTCTTGTTTTTGCACCCAAAACCGCAACTGTACCGGTACAATCTTTCGGTTCTTTTCTGTCTTTTCGGTTCCAAGAATATCGGTTCTCGAATACCGGTAAAAAAAAAATAAAAAAATATGGGTTCCGGTGACGGTTCTGGTTCTGAGTTTTAATCGCTTCTTTTCGGTATACGGTTCCGGCTCTGGTTCCGGTTTGATTCCCTGGTGTGTTCTATGACATAAGTGCCCCAATAAGTATGCTCTGTTTTGTTTGGCGCCAAATTCAAACAATCTTTTTTAAATATTTAAAATGCTAATATATATAAACTTTCATGTTTCACGATTTCTGGGCAAATATTAAAGGTCTCGGAATACTGTTACCTAGCATAAAGATAAACCAAGCTATAGTGCGTAGCTGTGGGCAGTAAGTGTCTATTATTATTGGTTAATGAGTTGAAATTCACATATAAAACAAAAGAGCCGTGCAAAGCAAGAACCGTACTCAGGCAGGCACGGTTAAGGCTTGTGTAAAGCTGATTGCTCTCTTGACGCAAGCCTTGGCAAGAGTTCGGCTCTTGCCGGTGTGAATCACATGCTCATTTTGGCGTTGCGTGTGTGCGTTTAGCCACTGACACGAAGTTTAATACTTAAGAAAATGCTTTTCAAGTCCACAAATAAGACCCAATGATGACTGCAATGATGATTGTAATAATACTGTACCCCGATAAAATACCATGGATGACCAATGATGAAGAATATAGAAACCACTATAACGAGAAGGACGAACCATTAAATACCAAACAAAAACTAAAGAAGATCAAGATAAGTAAAAATGAAAAGAAACTGACAACAGCATGCGCATCCACTATAGTAGCGATAGGAAATGCATAGCCCATGAAAAGCATTAATTAAAATTATGTATATAGTGTATATTTTGAATTGTTGACAGAATGTATATTAAATGGGATTTGCACCATCAGTTTAGTAATAAAGAAAAACCATTTCTTCATCATTGGTTATCCATTGACAAGGGTATAAACAATCAGACGGTCCATGAGCGCGATATATCTATTTAACTGAGGTAAAAAAGCGGTTTTTGGCCCATAACTTCAGATTTTGGGGGTATTAGGAAAAAACCAAGTAAGGAAATGCTATACTCGACCTGCTCTACAGCGTATGCTAGGTCATTTCGAAAGTATATTATGTAACACACTGTAATTTCTCTAACTTATGTAAATATGTACATTGTACATATGTAAATTTAAAACTTCTTTTTATACCCTTGCATAGGGTATATTAAAATTGTTCAAATGATTGTAATATGCTTGTTCCACTGGCGCCTTCTAGAGGTCATCCGCTGGAGAGATGAATGTCCATTCGGTAGATCATCCGCGACGGATGATCAAGTCTCTGTCATGGATGATCTAGCTACTGTCACGACATATACCTATTTTCCGCTAAAAGGCTAGATTTTCTAACGATGTGCTATCGAAGTTGCCAATCGTCACCAATATGAACAGCTGCTGTCAATGGCGTTGCCATGGGCGGAGAGTGATCTAGCTCAGTGGGTGGGGGTTAAGCACAAGGGGAAGTGTATGGACCCCCTTTATTGATAAACGACTACGCCTATGAGTTAAACATGGCCAAGGCAAGCGGGAATTGTTCCAATCTTTGTTTTAGAATGTTAAAACGCAGTAATATTTCTTATGTATGAATCCCGCAAACTACCTTTATCGTGTTGGGACTACCTGGAGGGCATGCTGCTTGACATGTGGACGGCGAACTTTGATTTACAATTGCAGACATATCAATTCAATCAGCTGTTCTTTGTTGACGTTAGTGTGGTCGTGAACAACATTCGTCAGTGGAACAAGGAAAATTCACTTTTCGAGAATGCGATTGAATGTTCGCCAGTGGAACAAGAATATTACGCATAAGGGAAGCATCTTCGACCTCATAAAGTATATATATTCTTGATCAGCTTGACAAGCTGAGTTGATACCTATATAGCAGAGTCCGGCACGTCCCAGTCTAAAGTGTATTCAACAGCGCTCTGCGGCAGCGACGTCGATACACCGACAGTATATGAGCTTCAAATGCTCTCTTTTGCAACAACAAAGAGCTAAATGAGCGCACTCTCGCGTGTACTTGTACTTGGAATCAGCAATTAACACATAATTGTTGCAATTGTTTTTATTGCTTATTTGAAGATCCTTTGCCAGCTCAATATTAATTTTTTTTCAAGGATTTGAATCATTGTGGATTATAGAAGGAGGAATGGCAATGTCCTCGCCATACCATATGCAATCCGATGTCACCCACATGACGAAGAACAAAAAAAATGTCATCGGCCAAAATTTTCAATATATTTAAAACCAGAATTTTGTTTTGTGGTTCCAAACAATATTGTACAAAAAATTTTGTCTCATTCACAGAAAATTTTTGTTGTCTCTTAAACAAATTTTTTTCTCATTCAGATTAAATTGTAGATGCACATCGTCTTCCGTCATCATCTGTGTAAATTCTTCCTTCTTCTGCCTCCATCGAAAAGTTGTATCCAATCCAGTTCAGTTCTTAGGATCAGCTACAGAGTTTCGATGCGCCCTTCACCTGCGCCTTAATCTCCTTCTATTGAGTTCACATAAAGACGTGTTTCCATGCTTTCTTTAATCTTGGTCATTTACTTACAATCCGGAAAACTCCCTATGGCCCATTTGTTTTTTTAAAATTTTGTTGTTTTTTTTTAGAAAAAAAATTAACAGTTGTTCACTTTGTTCTTAATACTATAAATCCCCTGCCAAATTGTGTTTTTGTGTTTTTGTTTGTTTACTTGTTACTTGTTCGAGATTCTGTCTCCAACTGAATGTGGCTGTTCCATTTGTTTCGGCTTTAGATTTGACATAAGGCCAGATGGAGGAAAAGCTTACTTGATTGGGAAAATAAAATGATAGAAATGAGAAAATTTTCGGTTGAGTTTTATATGGAAAATAATTTTGTTTCTAAAGCAACTGCGAAGCTGTGAAAGTTGTTGCTGCTACGGCGATAAAGTAGACCGCGGTCTTAATAACCCCACGCGCTCTTAATTCATTTTGAAGAATTAACTAAGTTTCATACCCTTGTAGAGAAAGTATATAAAAATTGTCCAAATGTTTGTAATGCATAGAAGGAAGCATCTCCGACCACATAAAGTATATATATTCTTGATCAGCATGACGAGCTGAGTTGATATAGCAATGTTCGTCTCTCCGTCCGTCTGTCCGTCAGTTTTAACCAATCGAGTCGAGACTAATAAATTCTGAAAGGGTATGATGGTAGTACAAAAACATTCGCTGGGTTTGGTCTGGTTGGCTGCCGTTTTCTTTTTATTGAACTTTAATGTTTTCAGCTTCTGATTGGGACTTGCAACTCCATGTCTCGTAAACTATTTGGAATTTCGCTATGACGTCTTAGAGGAAGTTGTTGCTTTTGGCTTGGCTTACAAAACATTTCTAAGTAGCAAGTCAAAAAAGTCATATATACTCAAAAGTACAAAAAGGTCGTAAAATCATCATGTTTTCCCTCATTTTGTACTGTTTTTCAACTTTGTCTTGAAAAATGTAACGAATTTGACAAAGCAATGGAGAACAAAAACATAGCAAAGAATTAAATAAATAAACGGTTGGAACATACCAACTTCATTCCATTGGTCCTTCATATAGTTACGGCCCCTAAAGCATATAGAATTGTAGTCAAATCTCGAAAAATGGCCATTTTTGGTACCAATTGGCTGACACAGTCAAAAATTTCGATTGTTTTGTATTAAATCAATAAAATAGTAAAAAAAACATAATTTAAAAATTATGATTAAAAAATTTAATTTTTTACTTTTTTACCGAAAATATTCGTTTTTTTCGAGTTTTTATGACAGTTGTACAAGCGTGTCGGCCATTATTAATATTATATGCTTTCAAACGGATTTGCAAGCTCTAGTCAAAATCGGATGAATATACCTTATAGCTGCCATAGGACCGATCGGTCGGAAAATGGGTCTTAGTGAAAAAAAATTTTTTGTTTTCAAGTAAATCGTTCTTAAGGTCGTTGATTATAAATATTAAACGCTTTCAAACTAATTTGAAAAATTTGGTCGAAATCGGAAATCGGATGACTATATCTTAAGGCTACCATAGGACCGATCGATCGGAAAATGAGTCTTAGTGAGAAAAACTTTTTTGTTTTCAACTTTATCGTTCTTAAACTCAGCGATTGTAAATTTGATATGTTTTCAAAAAATTAGCGAAATTTCGTCGAAATAAGATGTTTATCTGTAGGAAAAAGGATTTTAGTTACAAAAGTTTTTGATTTATATGTAAGTGTTCTTAAACTCTGTCATTTCAAAAACAGCATTTGCAAGGGTATAAAAACTTCGGCACAGACGAAGTTAGCTTGGCCTTCTCGTTTGAGTTCAAAAATGTGTCACAGTGTTTTCTTCTCCAATCACATAAATACATTAATTGATGTGCTTGGCCTTCTTTGGATTCTTGGATACCAAAGTCAATGTACGATACCGACAGTGTTGGCTATTTCCTGCAAAAAATATTAAAACTGTGTTGATTGTGTTGAATTATACTTAACCATTGACCTTGAGCCAGCTTAAAGCAACAACTTTGACTAAAATCAAAACAGCTCACTAAAACCCTCATATATATAAATAATGGACGGCACGCCATTAATGTTTGTAATAAAAATCTGAACGGTTTCCCCATTAAATACCAACAATCATAAATACCTTGTGTATCCCGACTTGGCCCCGCTAGAATGATCACTGAACAATGTCCAGAATCTAGCAACAGCCAAAGATAAAAACAGTTTAACTCACAACAAATTGATAAAGCAACAAGTCTGTTGATGATCGAATTGGGGTCAATTCCATGAAACCGCTGTCCATTGCTATTCCAAAATGTTTTGAGTTATCTCTGTTGAATTGTGTTGATTATTGTACTGAATTCTAATTAACCAATGACATTGACCCAGCTTAAAGCAAAAACTTTGACTAATATCAAAACAGGTCGCTAAAACCCATGTATATTAAAATACCTTAAAATTGTTTAATTTTGTAATTATAATTTTAACTTGTTGGTTTTTTAAAATACTTCTTTCTTCTGCCTTAGAAAGCATTTCGAATCGGGTCCCCGTCGGGTCGCGCAGTCTCAGCGTCCATCTCTGATGGTAACTTAAAAACGGGGCTCTCTAGGAAATTAGAAATCTTATGACTTATCTTGGAAACTAAAAACTATTTTGTATCCCATACCTCTTCAGGGTAACTGCAAGTCGAGCCAATGGAATCTATATCATTTTTACAAAATTAATTTATGGCTTAAAGTGCGTCGCCTTGTCGGGTTGCCGCTGAGTGTATATTTCAGCATTTTCATACCCACTTGTTTAATTTTAAATTTCAGGCATTATCATACGCTTCTTGGGCGAGGCCAATACGGAATGGACCGAAGAGCGGAGTGTGACCTCAAGTGAGGGCAAGACTGAGAATGAGACTACCCATCTGAAGGGGCATGAGGAATACTTTAAAATACAATACTATTTGCTGGGTGGCAAGAACAGTGAGTAACTTTTATACATAGAACAAGTCAATTGCTACTTTTTATTCTCTGTAGGCTCTGAGACCGAGCTGCCACCGGGTACACACACTTATCCCTTCACTTGCGCCTTGCCGCCCACTTTGCCGTCATCTTTTGAGGGGGAATTTGGTCATGTGCGTTTTACCATCAAGGTAACATTGGACCGTCCCTGGAAATTTGATCAGGACATGAAAATGGCTTTCACTGTCATTGCTCCAGTCGATTTGAATCTCAATCCACGTGTAAAGGAACCTTTCAAACTGGACCTGGAGAAATCTTTTTGCTGTTTCTGCTGTCGTTCCGGACCTTTGGCTGTTATCACGAGCATACCGCAGACGGGTTATGTGTCGGGTCAATCGCTGCCCATCACCTGTGAGGTGGACAATACAAGCAATGTGAATCTCACTGCAGTTAAATTTGAGCTCCGCAAACTGGTTACTTTCCATACGAATCAACCCCGTAGCGAGAAAAAAGAATCCAAGGTGATCATTGGGTCACTAAGCATTGGTCCGGTGAATGGTGGTGAATCTCGTACCTTTAGTCAGCAATTGGAGATACCAGCATTGCCGCCAACGAATCTCCTCAATTGTGGCATAATTGCCTTAGACTATGATTTGCATGTGGAGTGTGATGTGAGTGGACCGCATCGTAATCTCACGGGTAAAATTCCTATCACATTGGGCACAATTCCATTGGCTGGTATGAATTTGAAGCCAAATACAAATGCACCAAGTGAGGCGCCCACACAACCAGTGAGTCCGGCTAGCCCGGCGGCTGATGGACCTGGAGGATCGGGCGGTGCCATGGGCTGGAATGTGGCTGACAGTGCTGCGGGTGGAGCAGCAAGTCTCTATCCCAATATACGTGAGTAACTGAGGACTATTAGAATGCGTACTGTTTTAATCTTTATAAATGCAAATTTATTTGGTAAATTGTAAGTAGACATCGGATTTTGCATATTTGCATATTTTGAACCGCATGTTCGATTTAAGTTCTGATTGCTCACATCTTATTTTTATTGATCAATGATCTAAGTCCGTTAAAAACAATTTTGCATAAATTGCATAAAAAAATATGCAAAATAAGCCAAAAAAACCTTTTTTTTAAATGAAATTACATAATGATTCTGTGCTAACCATTTTCAGATTTTGTTGCAAATCTGTTTGAACTTGTAAATCAACGTCACCAATTCAACTTGTAAACAATTAAAATGCCTAAAATTAGTGATAAAAACACACTTTTAATTCAAAAATGGCTAAGAGATTTGCCATCAAACTGTTTTGCAATACATATTAACATAGCAGGCACACGGCGTGCGTTGCTGCGCCCCCTTTAGAATTTTAAACACAATACGAACAAGTGAAGCTTAATAAACAATTGCCATCTATCAAATCTTCATGATAATCTAAACTCATTAAATTTTTTTCAAATTTCACGAGTTTTTGGTCCGTATCAAGGCTGCAAACCGGTCCGGAACCGAACGCCTGAGAAACGGCTCGGTTCGGGTTTTTAGGGGTTCGCGAACCGGACCATGAACCAGGTGCTCCATATTTTTGACTCCTCGAACCTGAACCCGAACCGGACCACTATCGAAAAATATGGTTCGGTTCACCAATTTAATTATTTTATTCAACGATACATATTGGAAATCTCTTGAGATTTAACTATAAACGATTGCATATCTAACTAAGCGTGAATAATTTTTGATGTAACGTGACAAGATAAAGGATGATGATGATAGATTATACGGAAAGAAACCGTTTGGCCATATGATGAATCAACTTGGCTTTGAACGGACAGTATAGACAATTACTACCAAGTGATTTATATTACGCTTGGTTTTCACGCCGCGCAATTGTTTTAAAATCTTCAGCAAATCATTGTTTATTGTTTACTATCTAAGTGCCACGACAAACATTCTTTTTCTACAAGTTCAGTACCAGAATTGGCTGCAATATTCTCAGACACGAGATTTATATTTTGATTACAAAAAACAGTGGCAAAGCAACTGAGTCAACGTCTGATTGTGAAGAAGAGAAGCTTATGACAACAATAGAAAGCAAAAAAAAATATCAAAAATAAAAGCTGTGAATGATGTTAAAGATTTCTTTGGAGACTGTCAAAGAGCACATACATTACATACATCGACAAATGTTTTAGAATTTTCGAAAGGTCATAACGAAAACTTAAAAAATATTGCCCTTACTATACTAGCTGTTTTAGCAACTCAGGTATCAGTTGAAGGAGCATTTTCAACACTTGAGCCCTCTACGTAGTTGTGAAGTAACGAGAAATAATGTAAAATTTTCATATAAAAATTTTGACAAGAGAGAAGATGTAAAATTTTTACTTTACTTCTCGTAACTTCACAACGTATAGGGCTTAGGGTTTGTTCTTTCTGACTTGAGAGCTAGTATAGGTGAACAGCTTCTGGAAGATATAATGCTTAATCTAAGCAGTTCCTAAAAATTGTTAATGTCAGCTGGATTTGATAATTACAATAACTTAAGTATTGAACATTATGATTAAGTATATGATTGAGAGATATATAAATTTCGTTATCAACGTAGAATTAATAAATCGAAAGTCAAACTATTCTTTTTTGTTCAAGCGAACCAAGGTTCGAAAACCTTGGGTTTAGGGGTTCCAGGAACCGGTCCGCGAGCCGAACCTAGGACTTTACAAGAACCCCCGGACCGAACCTTCTGAAGACTTTTAGAGGTTTGCAGCCTTGGTCCGTATGATCTTCACCTCCTATTTACCCGTCGATATACTAGTCTTCGTCTCAATCTAAACTCATATAATCAAATGTTAAAATTTCTTTATAATTTCGAACTATTAAATATTTATGATAATCTGAACTAATCATAAAATTTTGTATATATCCGGATTTTTGGACTGCTTGATCTTGGCCCGTCATTTTCCTGTCTACATTAAAATCTAAATCATGCAAAAGTTTTGTAAATTTCACAACTTTTTGGACCGTTGGATTTAACCATTTACGCGTCCACAATTGCCATCTATCACATGTTAATGAATCCCAAAACTCATAAAATTTTGCAAATTTCGCGAAAAATCTTAACTCAAAAAATAATTTTGGACGTTCGGTCTACACTTCTTATATTTACCCGTCTACTATTGCCGTCTATTAAGTCTTTATAATAATCGTTGGTCATATGAAAAATTGGCAAATTTCGCGATTCTTTTAACCGTTCGATCTACACCTCCTACCCCTACCCCCGTCTACATTACCATCCATAAAACATTCATAATAATATTAGGTCAACCGAAAATTTGGCTAATTTTGACCTGTTCAATCCACGCCTCTTATTTACCAACGTCTGCGAGCCTCGTAAATACTCAAATGAAAATTTGACAAATTTCGCGGTTTTTGGTCTAAGCCTCTTATATAAGTGTCTTCAATTGCCATCTATCCTAGCTTCAAGTTATCTTATGTCCTTTGAAAATTTTGCAAATTTCGCAATTTTCTTTATGATAATCTAAACTCAAAGGAGAATATTTGAAATTTCGCGATTTTGTTGACCATTTATTTCACATCTCCTTTATTTACCCGTGTACTCTAGCCGTCCATAAAACTCTGAAATTAATGAACAGCTTAGAAATTTTCCAATATTTAAGAAATTTCAAGGTACACCTTTCATTTGCTTGGTCTACAACTTTTATTTAACCGTCTATATATGCCATCAATATATTCTTTATAATAATCTAAGCTCAAGAATGAGAATTTTTGCAAATTTTCGATTTTTATACATTTTTTATACAATTACATATTTTGCATATTTAATGCATATTTGTTTGCATATTTATTGCATATTTGTTTGCATATTTTGCATATATGCAAACCTTCATTTAAAAAAGTCCATAAAATCCTATGTCTAATTATAAGTATAGATTCCAAAACCCTTTTTCTGGTGTCAAATGTTCCATTGTGAATATAGCGGGCTTTGAACCCAAAGAAAATGTGGTCTACAAATGTACCCAATAATTTTTCTCTGAATGTTCTTTCTGCCCTGTATGATGTTTACTAAAACCGTTTTTTTTTATTTACAGCGCCACCTCAATTTGTGGAGACCCAGTATCGTGCCCCAACTATAGCTGGTCGTGATGACTCTGAGCATATTCAAATGATTGGCGATGGTGCATTTGCACCACGTTATCCTACATTTCAGTTCAACAATGCTACTGCTCCGCCCGCGTAAAATGTTAAAGGAATCTCTCAACGTAATTTGTTAATGTTTATATTGATTTTGGCGATTTTTGTTGAATTTTCGCATTTATTTATCTATTATCTATCTATATACAAGCTTTCCGTCCAACGAAAGCGCCCATACTTACGCACACACAAATTTTGGTCAATTAGGCTTCTAATTCCTTCTAGTTTGCCAGCCTAAGAGCTCAGAGTTAATAGTGCCTGAAATATCTCGTAATAAAAATACTATGTTTTAAAATTTGTAAAAATTTCTTTATTCTAAAATTTGGAGACATGGCTGGTTTTCTTTTTGGCAGAAATTGTTGGAAATAATTTGGTTGTAAAACTTTCATTTTGAAGTTAGGTTTCGATTCGCATTAACTTTAAAATTACGTCGCACTTTTCTCTCGCTCTCCACATATAAGGTTTACAATTTTTGTTTGTTTACTATTTAACATTTGGTGGGTGGCTTCGTCTTTGGTTTCTTGCATGCTTCATTGGACTTTGGGTTTTTAGCGGATTTGGGGCTTGGTTTTTTGCCGTCTTTTGATTTTTTGGCCAGTTCGGAGCATTTCTTTTTCATGGCCATTTCGGAGCATTTCTTTTTCAGAGCAGCTCCTTGAAGTTTTTTACCTTTTCCTTTTCCCTCTTTGGATTTCTTGCACTTTCCTTCCTTTTCAGCTGCGTTGCCTTTTCCTTTTTTTCCGGGCTTGCCTTTCTTTTTTAAAGCAACTGCTGTGTACTTTTTGGCTTTACCTTTTCCATCTTTGGATTTCTTGCTCTTTCCCTTTTTGGACAATTTATCGCATTTCTGTTTAAGGGCCATTTCGTCGCATTGCTTTTTTAGAGCATCCGCTTTGGATTTCTTGTTCTTTTCCTCTTTGGCCAATTTATCGCATTTCTGTTTCATGGCCATTTCGGCGCATTTCTTTTTTAGATTATTCTCTTGACATTCTTTGGATAGGACCTGTTTACCTTTGCCTTTCTTGCCCTTTCCTTGTTTCTTGCCCTTTCCTTCTTTTTGTGGTTTCTTGCCTTTCTTGGATTTTTCGGCCTTGCCTTTTCCCTTTTTGTCCAGCTTACTGCATTGCTCTTTCAGGGCCATTTCGGCGCATTTCTTTTTTAGATTATTCTCCTGGCATTCTTTGGATAGGGCCTGTTTTTTGCCTTTCTTGCCCTTTCCTTGTTTCTTGCTCTTTCCTTGCTTCTTGCCCTTTCCTTCTTTTTGTGGCTTCTTGCCTTTCTTGGATTTTTCGGCCTTGCCTTTTCCCTTTTTGTCCAGCTTACTGCATTGCTCTTTCAGGGCCATTTCGGCGCATTTCTTTTTTAGATTATTCTCCTGGCATTCTTTGGATAGGGCCTGTTTTTTGCCTTTCTTGCCCTTTCCTTGTTTCTTGCTCTTTCCTTGTTTCTTGCCCTTTCCTTCTTTTTGTGGCTTCTTGCCTTTCTTGGATTTTTCGGCTTTGCCTTTTCCCTTTTTGTCCAGCTTACTGCATTGCTCTTTCAGGGCCATTTCGGCGCATTTCTTTTTTAGATTATTCTCCTGGCATTCTTTGGATAGGGCCTGTTTTTTGCTTTTTTTGCCCTTTCCTTGTTTCTTGCTCTTTCCTTGTTTCTTGCCCTTTCCTTCTTTTTGTGGCTTCTTGCCTTTCTTGGATTTTTCGGCCTTGCCTTTTCCCTTCTGAGCCAACTTATTGCATTTATCTTTCAGGGCTAATTCAGCGCATTTCTTCTTTAGAGCATCGGCTTCACTTTTTTTGGACCCTTTTTTCGCTTTCTTTTCCTTTTTACCTTTGCCTTTCTTGCCCTTTCCTTCTTTTTGCGGTTTCTTGCCTTTCTTGGATTTTCCGTCCTTGCCTTTTCCCTTTTTGTCGAGCTTACTGCATTGCTCTTTCAGGGCCATTTCGGCGCATTTCTTTTTCAGATTATTTTCTTGGCATTCTTTGGATAGGA
Source organism: Lordiphosa magnipectinata (assembly GCA_037044535.1). Taxonomy (NCBI): domain Eukaryota; kingdom Metazoa; phylum Arthropoda; class Insecta; order Diptera; family Drosophilidae; genus Lordiphosa; species Lordiphosa magnipectinata. Next base: position 137,809 of record JBAMBO010000704.1, on the reverse strand, counting down.
CCTGTTTTTTGCCTTTCTTGCCCTTTCCTTGTTTCTTGTCCTTTCCATCTTTTTGTGGTTTCTTGCCTTTCTTGGATTTTTCGGCCTTGCCTTTTCCCTTTTTGTCCAGCTTACTGCATTGCTCTTTCAGGGCCATTTCGGCGCATTTCTTTTTTAGATTATTCTCCTGGCATTCTTTGGATAGGACCTGTTTTTTGCCTTTCTTGCCCTTTCCTTGTTTCTTGCCCTTTCCTTGTTTCTTGCTCTTTCCTTGTTTCTTGCCCTTTCCTTCTTTTTGTGGTTTCTTGCCTTTCTTGGATTTTCCGTCCTTGCCTTTTCCCTTTTTGTCCAGCTTACTGCATTGCTCTTTCAGGGCCATTTCGGCGCATTTCTTTTTTAGATTATTCTCCTGGCATTCTTTGGATAGGACCTGTTTTTTGCCTTTCTTGCCCTTTCCTTGTTTCTTGCCCTTTCCTTGTTTCTTGCTCTTTCCTTGTTTCTTGCCCTTTCCTTCTTTTTGTGGTTTCTTGCCTTTCTTGGATTTTTCGGCCTTGCCTTTTCCCTTTTTGTCCAGCTTACTGCATTGCTCTTTCAGGGCCATTTCGGCGCATTTCTTTTTTAGATTATTTTCCTGACATTCTTTGGATAGGACCTGTTTTTTGCCTTTCTTGCCCTTTCCTTGTTTCTTGCTCTTTCCTTGTTTTTTGCTCTTTCCTTGTTTCTTGCCCTTTCCTTCTTTTTGTGGTTTCTTGCCTTTCTTGGATTTTCCGTCCTTGCCTTTTCCCTTTTTGTCCAGCTTACTGCATTGCTCTTTCAGGGCCATTTCGGCGCATTTCTTTTTTAGATTATTCTCCTGGCATTCTTTGGATAGGACCTGTTTTTTGCCTTTCTTGCCCTTTCCTTGTTTCTTACCCTTTCCTTGTTTCTTGCTCTTTCCTTCTTTTTGTGGCTTCTTGCCTTTCTTGGATTTTTCGGCCTTGCCTTTTCCCTTCTGAGCCAACTTATTGCATTTATCTTTCAGGGCTAATTCAGCGCATTTCTTCTTTAGAGCATCGGCTTCACTTTTTTTGGACCCTTTTTTCGCTTTCTTTTCCTTTTTACCTTTGCCTTTCTTGCCCTTTCCTTCTTTTTGCGGTTTCTTGCCTTTCTTGGATTTTCCGTCCTTGCCTTTTCCCTTTTTGTCGAGCTTACTGCATTGCTCTTTCAGGGCCATTTCGGCGCATTTCTTTTTCAGATTATTCTCCTGGCATTCTTTGGATAGGACCTGTTTTTTGCCTTTCTTGCCCTTTCCCTGTTTCTTGCCCTTTCCTTGTTTCTTGCCCTTTCCTTCTTTTTGTGGTTTCTTGCCTTTCTTGGATTTTCCGGCCTTGTCTTTTCCCTTTTTGTCCAGCTTACTGCATTGCTCTTTCAGGGCCATTTCAGCACATTTCTTTTTCAGATTATTCTCCTGGCATTCTTTGGATAGGGCCTGTTTTTTGCCTTTCTTTTCGTTTCCGTCTTTGCCTTTTTTGCCTCCATTTTTGCCACCTTTCTTTGGCTTCTTGCCCTTTTTGCTCTTCTTATCTGAACCTTTGCCTTTTTCCGATGATCCGCCTTCACACTTACCACCGCTTGCGGTGATCAGCTGTTGTTCGATCTTTTGGACCCCTTGATTAGCAAGATCATCGATAAACCTTTGGTCAAAGGGACGTGGATTGTAGCCTTCGCTTTCTTGCACATGTACGATCACTTTAATTGTACCATCTTTTTGCTCAAAAGCGTTTCGGTTGATGCTTAAATGATTGGTCATTAACTGCTTGAGGGCTATTTTATCCGAAGCAGCCAAGGCTAAGGTTTGGGGTTGGCTGAAAAAAAAGAAAGGAAAGATGATTAATTTTTGGTATAATAGTACATATTAGTATTTAATTTACTGCCATGAACAAGCTAGGTCCTATGTTGTTTCCTACACAGAAAAAAGGTATATTTGTTTATGATCCATTGGAGGATTTTGGTATCCAATGTATCTGAAATGATACATATTATGGGTAAGTACTCAATTTACTGCCATGAAAAATCACCCTCTAACCGAACCTACTGCCTGAGGACTGAACGAAAGTATTCCCAATCTAAACTGAATTTGATACCAGCAAGGTTCTTCGCTAACTGGAGTTTGATAGGCGCCAGCATTCCAGAGTCACGTGGTCCACGCTCAACCTACCAGCATTCTTCTGATCTAAAGTAGAGAAAACATCCCACTTCTGGTCGGGGCCCTTAGGGGTTACCGCACCGCTTTATCGGGAATATAGAGATCCTCGGTCAAAATCACAGATTCAAATCTTATAATCCTTAATGGAAGGACAATTAGTGACCATAACGGAGGACAGGGCAACTCTACAATTGATTACTGTATGCTGCGAGGAGCTTGGCATCGATGTGTGAAGGATATGCTGTCAGACCATCTGCCTATCTCAATTGTAGTGGAAATGGAGGCATCAGCTGCTATCAAGACTTTGCTGGAAATACAAATTGCCTCGATAAGGGACAGCGGTCACTTGTAAGGCGACTGAAGAGAGAGTTAATATAAAATCAACGGCATCAGATCTAGCATCCTACTTCTCCACCTTGTTACATAACCCATTGGTAGGCAACAGTTTTGATATCCAGTTTCTCAACTCTGCTGTAAAGCGAGCAAAGATAAATAAAGCTCCCGGTGAAGATCAGATTCCGGGATATTTAACAGTGCAGAAGTACCGTCTAGTTTTAAAACAGAACAAACCTATTGCCGTGTATCAGGCAGTAAAGAACTAGCAACTGGCTATCGGCTCGGGAACCACGGGTCTTGGCTCTAAGCTTCGACCTGACCGCATCGAACGCGACGACTGAAGAGCCGTTTACTCTTTTCGCCTCCGCTTCGGCACGAGTTCGGCTTGTGTCAATGTGATCAGCGAAATGTGTTCGGCCTCTGCGGACCAGGCGTGGCCAGCGCTGCGGTAGATTCTTATATACATATGATTGCTCGGTATTTCAGTATTTACTTCATTGCGGTTATAACTTTCAGTTCCTGCCGGTTTACGCTGTAGCTGGTGAAAAGGATGCGTTACATCTTTCTTGCTTGTTCTAATTGACCCCTCTGAAGTTTCCGAGATAAAGGTCATACTACTAAAGTCTACTATGGAGCGATTTTTGTGGGCTAAGAGCACAAGTAAAGAATCGTTGGGAAAAACTTTCCGGTTTACGCTGTAGCTGGTGAAACGTGCCAGGCATTCTTCTGCTCCAAAGTAGAGAATATCTCTTCTAGTCGGGGTCTTTACAGGACAAGGCTCATTAGTATGTGCCGTGTAGAAGTTAGGAAAAGGATGCTTGTTCTAATTAACCCCTCTGAAGTTTCCGAGATAAAGGTCATACTACTAAAGTCTGCTAAAATAGAGCGATTTTTGTGAGCTAACCAAATCTTAAGCCATCACTTCAAATCTACAGACCATCGCATATATTGTGGTACTCACCCATTGCCATAAAGGTACACTCCCTTGATATTCACTTCACGAGCCAGCGCCTGTATAATGGGCAACTTGAGGATTTGGCCGGCCTGGCCCACATATGTAGATGTACCACTTGGTTTTTCTATTTGGACACACATTTGAACTGTATCCAGCAGAGTTTGCTTCTGCATGGTCAGAAGTTCCGCTGGTTGTTTGTAGAAGTGCGACAAATTCTCTTGCATTCGGGTGCACAGATTATAGCGACCAGCCTTGCAGTAGTCGCAATAGCGACATGGTCGACCAGGTTCAATTGACACGCGATCTCCCACCTGCAACGCCTTGACGCCTTCACCCACACAGGTCACCACACCGGATGCTTCATGTCCTATTACCATTTCCTTCTCCGATACGAAATGGGCAATACGTTTGGGCTTCCCAGCGTGCACGACATCCTTGCCGCAGTTGCCCACACAATCAATGGCCAATATAACATCTAGATGGTAGCGATACAAAGGATTTAAAGGAATTCGCAGGACACACACAGTTGTTTCGATACTTACCACCGGGTGTAATAGTTGGCAGCGGACGTTGCTCAATCGCCAGTTTGCTCGTCTCCTTGAGCAAGTTCCTTTGGTGTTTGACCTTGTTCCGTCGCTCAATCCCGGTATAAAGATTGGCCTTGAATGTTATCATGGGCTGCATGCAGCAGTTGCAGGCACGGATGTAGGCCTGTGTGTTTTTGCTTAAAGTTAACGCGGATCGCCTAAACATCTTGAATGTAGCTTAAATTTACACTTTAATTTTGATTTGATTTTAGGTCAAAAATTTGTTTACTATTAATTTTGTACGAAATTTTTCCAAAATATAAAAAAAAAGAAAAAAAACCGGAGCTATTTTTGGTCTGAATGCCTTAACAACATTCGAGAGACTGACGATTGTCGGCTCTCGATTTAGCACCATACCGAAATTTTCATTTGAAGTTAAATACTTGGCTTACTTGGGCATTAAATTTTTTTTTTATTTTAAATAATAATATATTTTACTAGGTTAAGAAATGGCAAAAGAATACATAAGCCAAGGCGTATTTTGACAAAATGAAAATGCAAATTTGTTAAGTTTTTAAGCTTATTTCCTTTCGGGAAATAATACCAACAGAAATTTCAACTCCAGTTCTATTTGTTTTAGTTCTTAATTTTTGAATTTCAATTTATTTAGCATTTACGGTCCAGGCTGAGATGCCGCAACGGGCCATTGTGTGTCCATCGCTGATCTAAACGCTTCAAGCTGCAGATAAAGACGTCTATATGGGTGATTAATAACTTTTGAGTTACAAATGAAACAAAGTGTGCAGTTTCTTTTCGGTACATTCCTTATCTTAGTTTGGCAGCAGCTGTGTCCGTGTGCTTTTGTACACCGTCGTATCGTTTGGTAAAAACTCTTTCATTATTTTGGGGTGTTAAGAAACACAGAAGGTAGCGTTAAAAAACGGCAAGCTAAAAGCGAGAGAGGAGCTGCCCACAAAATAATGCAGTGCGTCTCGACAATGCGTCGTTTTCATTGACCGCTAAAGCCTTACTTTTGTTCTTTGGTTTTTCAGCCCAACGTGCCAAAGAAGTTGTCTTCTTATGCCAACTTGTTCAGGGGTTTCACAATTTCAGCAAAATGTTTTGAAAATTTTCTGATTGTCTTGTACTTTTCTAAACCTCTTGTTTTACTCATACGTACACAGAGAAAACAAATATGCAAAATGTAAACAAAAATTTAGGATTTCTAAACGTTTTGACCGGGATTTTCTACCCATTACTTTTGTGTAGCTTTTCTGCATGCAGCGTTTAGTTTTCTCATTTCAACACGCGACATGTAGCTTTTTTGCATGCCACATGTATGAATGAGAAATGTAAACGCGGCATGCAGAAAAGCTGTAGATTTTGCATATTTTTTTTCTCTCATCTCAGTAGTTTTGGTTAGAAAAACTTTTTTGTCTTCAACGCAAACGTGCCCAAATCTCTCGTATCTATAAGTATAAGTTTTTTCTATGCTTTTACACAATTCCACCAAGTTTGATGAAAATCGGTCAACTATATAGTCAAGTTTGATCCTAATCGGATGATTATAGAATATGCCATAGGAACGAAAAAGTTGAAAAAGTAGTTCCAACGTATCTAATGTGTTACTTGTATTGAATTATTGCTTGCTTGTAATTTACATAATGGCAGATTTCCAACATATTTGTTTATATAGAAAACCTACATGTCGCGTGTGGAGAGCTGTTTTCTATGTGAAAAATATTCAGTACTGATTTAGAGCTACATTTTTCGTTTAGAATTTCTACACGCGCATGTAGGATTTCAATATCCAATCGTTAATGTAGAAAAACTAGTGCGTTCGAGTGGTTTTCAGATTGCTGCATGAAAAATGTAGAAGTTATTTGGTAATAAGCTGATTTTCTTATGTAGTGTAGACTTTGCTTTTAGTTTAGTTTAGTTTGTTAATTTCTACACGTTGCCTGCAGTTTTTCTGCACGCCACGTGTAGCAGGCCACAATACGTTTCGTTTAGAATTGACGTTTCTACACGCGCCGTGCAGCAAATTTGGTTTTCTCTGTGTAATAAAAAATTACCAGTACAAAAAGTTTTAAAGGATTTTTAAGAGATGGCATCAATAGTATTAAATCGAATCGGAAAATGTTGCAGCCAACTACATTTTGAAACCTCATCATTAGGCTTTTTTTCCGTATGCGTCGTTTCGCTGAAGTGTAAACAACATAGGTTTCGTTTGCTCCGAATATGTCTACTTTTGTGCCAACAAAATACAATCTGAGGGAAAGTTTACTTTTCTTCTTTCATTTGAGGAAAAATGCAGCTGAAGGCCATCGAAAGCTGCAAGAAGCTTAAGGAGAACTCCGAGCCCGATGTTGTTCTTTACTCAGGTGACGGTGGCGTTGACTGTCTTTTGGTACAAATTCGCTGCACATTTGTCGGAACAGGCCGGATCGGATGATTATAGCATATAGCTGCCATAGGAACGATCGGTCGAAAAATTAGTTTTAGTGAGAAAAATTTTTTTGTCTTCAAAGCAAGCGTCCCCTAAACTCGTATTTATAAGTTGTCTATGCTTTTACACAATTCCACAAAGTTTCATGAAAATCGGCCAACTATATAGTATAGCTGCCATACAAAAGATATGTCTGAAAAAAAGTCAGTATGATAAACTTCTTTGTTTTTAGTGCTATCGCTCCCAAACTTGTTACTGATCAATATTATATGCTACCACACAATTTTGCCAAGTATGATCCAAATCGGATGACTATACACTATAGCTGCCTTAGGAACTATCGGTCAAAAAGTAGTTCTAGTGAGAAAAACTTTTTTGTTCTCAATGGTAGCGTCTTTATACCTTCCACTTGTGAATATTACCAGTTTCCACACAATTTTGGGAAGTTTGGATCGGAATCGGATGAATACATCGTATAGCTGCCATATAACAAACTGGCAAACAGATGGTCAAAGTAGTGGCGCCATCTTATTGCTGAGTTTGAGAAATAACTCAGCTAAGAGTGCTCGACGAAAATTATTTAATTCCTTAATTTATATAAATTATACAAGCTACAGGGGTATATAAACTTCGGTCGAGCCGAAGTTAGCTTTCCTTTATTTTTTTTTCCTTCACATTCAGATTATCGATGGCCTACAGGTAGCTGGCATTGTTTGTCAGCAGTCTGATAGCCGGCATACAGATGCGGACATCTTACCTTGCCTACTGGTATGTGGGGGAACCGATAGGGAATGGAGGTTTGCGTGTTCCTCCACTAGGCTACTGGCAAGGTACTGCTTGTTATTTACAGAGTCTTCTTATCTTTCTCACATATACCCGATTTCTCTCTCTAATCTAGCGAGCTGTGTCCTCTGCGTTGTTGGCGAAGGAGAAGAGATTGTCGAACGTCACCCCCAGAATTTTTGGGTATTTATTAGTGTTGGGCACCACTCCCAGCGTGCTATTAGCTGCTACAGCCGGGTAACACCATCACAGGGCAACTCTACCGAACTCAATTGATGCGTTTGAGCAGAGCATTGAAGCGAAAACGGCCAAACGGCTGAAACGGTAAATCCCTACCCCAACCGCCGTAAGCCCTGACATTGCCCCGACTACTAATTGTTTTCGTCGATGATGCATTCCCTAGAGGAGCAGCACTTTTTAAATTACGAAAACTCCCAAATTGGATCGGTTCGTGGATCGCATCAAAAGACACATCGTTTTTTCAAGATGATATCCGAATATGGACAGAAAGATGGGGGAAAAAGTACTAGCTCGCGATGGACAATACTTTAAAAAAATGAATTTGTAACAAATTTTTCATTATAACTGGTCAATCCTGAAAATAATTCCTTTAAAACTCTAGAGCGAAGCTCTTTTATGAATACTTTTGCGATATATTCTTTTGGGTACGCCTTGCCTTTGCATTTTGTAGTGCGAGTGTGGTGGAATGGTGTGAGGGTGGGGATTTGGTGGGGGTGGAGATCTGGTGGGGATCTAGTGGGGATCTGCGGGGAATCTGGTGGAGATCTGGTGGGCATCTGGTACGGATCTGGTGGGAATCTGGTGGGAAACAGGTGGGGAAAATTGCCGTTAAAACCCGAATTTGAGGATCAGCACTTTCGCTCTTTTAAAGAACTCCGCAATTGGATCGATTCGTCGATCGCATCAAAAGACGCATCGTTTTTGGGAAGAAGTAGTGGCTAGCAAAGGAGAATACTTTGAAAAATGAATTTGTAACAAGTGTTTCACAATAAAGCCCCGTACTCAGAACGACATATTCTTCCTTTCGTAACAGTATTTCATATAATTAGAATAACCTTTGCTTTGCATTGATGCTCATGTGCTATTAAAAGGTTATCTAAATCCTTTAAAACTTTTTTGTACATATAATTACCTATTCAAATATGTACCTAATATTCAATTTAGTTCACAACATTCTAATCTAAATATTATAATTCGTATAAAGCTTTACAAACAAATAATATCATTATTACTGTCTAGCAACTAAAACAGGTTTATAAATGCAGCGATAACATTTGACCGCTAAAAAGGGGGGTGTGTCATTAGAAATGACTTTTCACACACCTTGTACACATTAATATTAAATATCATCAACAAAAACACTGACAAGTTGTAGATTGCAATCGTGACAAATGCATAGCTTGAAATCGCTGTGAGACTATAAAATCAGTTTCCATTTAGCACTCGAAGCGTGCGCTACTACAACGATGGCAAAGGATAATTTAACAGCTGTACTTTATGGCATTGAGGATCTTCGTTTGGTAGGCCACCCACCTAGAGTACCTCTACACATAAATTTTAATGAATTTAACTTTGATTAGGAACAACGTCCCATACCACAAATAGCCGATGATGGTAAGCAATTGGAAAATTATTTTTGAAGTTGAATGCGTTTATCGTGTGCCCTTCCAGAGGTACTACTGGCCATGGATAGCGTGGGTATATGCGGTTCTGATGTTCATTATCTTCGACATGGACGCATCGGGGATTTCATTTTAACCAAACCTATGATCATTGGACACGAAGCCGCCGGTGTGGTGGCCAAAATTGGCAAAAAAGTTACCAATCTCAAGGTGGGCGATCGCGTGGCCATTGAACCAGGTGTACCCTGTCGGTATTGTGATCACTGCAAGCAGGGCAAGTATAATCTTTGCGCTGGTATGGTGTTCTGTGCAACACCACCCTATGATGGTAATCTCACGCGTTATTACAAACACGCGGCGGACTTTTGTTTCAAGCTACCGGATCATGTTAGTATGGAGGAAGGAGCCTTGCTGGAACCACTGTCCGTGGGTGTACATGCGTGTCGACGTGCCGATGTGGGGCTGGGATCAAAAGTTTTGATTCTGGGGGCAGGGCCTATTGGATTGGTTACGCTACTGGTGAGTAAAGATTAAACGGTGAGCTCGTAATATTTACTTAAAGCCCCTAGTATTTTTATAGGGAGAGCTTTTGCTAGACAGCAATATGCTCATCGATCAGAAAATCAACGAAGCTTAAGAAAACCTTTAGGTACTTAAGGTTTGCTTTAACTTTCACTAAGAAAAAACTGTCTGAAGAAAACAGTCACCCCAAGATACGATGAAAATGGGAAACGATGCCTCAATCAAAGAGAATTTGTTTCGCCTACTTTGTGCATCTGTTTCCATGAGACACTTTGCTGGGTAGAATCTGCCGAAAGTGTCTATTGCGCATGTATGTGTGTTGCGTGTGCTTACTTAGCACATTAACAACAAAAAAGACACTTTTCGCTGACACTTAGATTGTTTTGCTCAGTTTGGCTGCAGTAAGCTTCGCGTGTTTCTCTCGTCAAGAAATATGAAACAGAAAACACTTAAAAACAAAATCAAGTGTTCTGTTGAGAGAGTGAGCAAGTAAGTTGAATTTGTCCCTGTCATTTCAGTGAGCAGACAGCATAAAAAAAATTGGTTTACCATATTTTGCGAGCTCTGCTTAGAAGGGGTTTTTCTAATAAAAAACAAGTTATAGCTCTGTAGTCGACTGACCCGACTTTAAAATACTCTGTATCCTTATTTATTCTCCATCGAAGTAGCTCGTAGTCCTGATCAAGAATATATTATATATAGCTTTTTAAATATACCCTTTGAAAGGGTACAATAAAGTGACGAGGTTCTAACTTAAAAACTGTGGCTCTGCGTGGACTTTGCCAAATATTCGGTGACACGATCCAAATTTATGGTTCATAACTCAGAATGCAATAAGGACTACTTGGTCAGGTGTAAGTTGAGTTTTCAGAAAGACCCAAAGAAGTTCTATAACTTTGTCAATGCTAAAAGAAGATCCTCTCAATTCCCGCCCTCCCTTTCCTTAGATAATGTAACGGCTGACAACGACTCTGATATTTCCAATCTATTTGCAACATTTTTTCAACGATAATATTCAGCATCGCCTAAAAATTTGGTCACATATCCTTATTCGGTGGCAAATTCCAACTGCATTGTATGCCCTGTGGTAGATGCAGATAGCGTTTTTTCAGCTTTTCAAGTCGTCTTTCAGTCCCGCACCTGACAAAGTGCCCAGCTGTGTGTTGAAACGTTGTGCCGACTCTTAATGTGTGCCGCTTGCAAAACTATTCAATTCATCTCAACTGGGAGATTTTTCTAGTCTTTGGAAGGAATCCTATATTATTCCTATTCATAAGAGGGGTCCAAAATCAAGTATATCGAACTACAGGTGTGTATCGAAACTATCGGACATTTCAAAGCTTCTCGAAAAGATCCTGACTTCTCAACTACAAGATTATTGTCGCTCGATCCAAATCTCAGCATGGTTTCATGAAGAATCGCTCTATATCTACGAATTTAGTGGAATTCACTACTCTTGTAAACAATGGATTTGTCAATAAGCGGCAAACTGATGTAGTTTATACTGATTTCAGCAAGGCTTTTGACTCTGTCAATCATGAGCTTTTAGTACATAAATTGTGTTTGCTCGGCTTCCCTCCACACCTTCTCCTTCCCGATCGATCTCAACGAATTCGTTTCAAATCAATACTATCCAGCTCCATTAATGTACTATCTGGGGTTCCTCAAGGTAGTCATTTAAGCCCCCTACTATTTAACCTATTCATAAATTAAATCCCACAGGTTTTATTCCATTCGCATGCATTGATATATGCCGTTGAACTAAAACTTTGTTTGTCGTATAATGACCCGGCGTCTCCTTTCCCCCTCCAATCCGATTAGAGCTCTCTTCACATCTGGTGCTCGGTTAATAGGCTTCCTCTTAATCTCAGCAAGTGTAGTCTTAATCAACCATTACAGTTTGAATATATGATTGATACCATTCCATTGGAACGAATCTATAAAGTGGATGATTTGGGTCATCGCAAACAAGGCAATGGGAGTTCTCGGGTTCGTTAAACGATGGTCCAAGGAATTTAATGACCCCTACGTCACTAAGCAACTGTTTGTTTCCCTAGTGAGACCAATCCTTGAATATGGGTAGTGTGTCTGGTCTCCATACTACCAAAAATATCAAGATCAACTGGAATCGGTTCAGAAGCAGTTCTTAATTTTCGCTCTCCGAGGCTTAAACTGGGATCCTTTCACGCATCTTTCTCCTTACGAGGACTGATTGCGCCTAATCAACCTGCCTTCTCTTAAGAACCGCAGAACTTGCCATGGTGTTCTTTTTATTCATAAACTCCTGTCAGGAGTAATCGACTCTATCGCTTTGTTATCTAATATAAGTCTTGCTGTCCCTCAACGCGTTACTAGAAACTTTTATCCTATTTATCTACAGCCTTGCCTAAAAAACTACGCTCATCACGAAACCTTTGTTTAAACTATAACTTGCATTATCGTACTTTCTCATCTCACGCCTCCTTGTTTGTAATAAAAGATAATATATTGTCGTTCCTAAGTAGGCCTGCTTAAAGTTAAACAGAACATTGTTAACTATAAACTAAATAAATAATAATCTCTTATACACTCAGAAAAGAACCACTGACAGAGTTATAGGTCAATCGGGAGAGAATATATACCGTTTTGTATTTAAAATCTTAAGTATTTTTCATACTTCTTTTAAGTACATTCAAGACATGACTAAGGATGTATAAAAAATAAGTATGAAACATGCTAGAATCGAAAAACAGCTGTAAATAAGTTTAAAAAGAGAGCAAACGTTCTTGAATCAAGAACTTTTCGTACTTACAGTAAGCCTAAAAATGTTAGAAAACCAAGTTTCTAGTTCAAGAGCAAAATATGTTGGATTGAAGACAAAATAGACTTACAATGCGAGCTCTATAAAGTGTTCTTGAAATTCCCTCCTGGTTTGAACACTTTGGTTATGGAGTGAGGGTAGATTTCTAACATGCAGTTAATCCATTTTGGTCTATGGTGTAATCATTTTCTTAGGATTTCTCCAGGCTATTTAATTTCACTTCTTCCAGTTATCTGCTATGTGTCAGATAAGCCTACAATTTTCTGTTTTTTGTTAGTTTATGTGGCATTAGGGCCCTATGTAGAAGATGTGAAATCGGCACTTAATACTTAGGCATATTTTCAAGAACAACTTGTGAATAGCTACAGAATTTAATGGGCTTAAACCAGGAACATTTTGTACCTATTTTATGAACTTTGGTTTTGTTTCCAGAATGTATTGGGGTTGACTTAAGAATTTCTTAGACTTCAATTCAGAATAATTTTTAACTTAAGAGTAAATCGGGCTGTTCTTGAGACCATTACAAAACTAAAAGTATGATTAAAAACATGTTAGAATAGTTCGAAATGTACTAAATGTAATCCGAAAAAGTCTTTAGCCAAGTATTGCGGGATTAAAAAAGTTGTACATGAATTAAGAACTTTAAACTTGAATCAAATATTTTTCTTCTTACCGTACTATTGACACCGTTTATACTTGATTCAAGTACAAAGTTCTTTGTTTTTTTTTTTTACCCTTGCAAAGGGTATTATAATATTGACCAGAAGCTTGCAACGCATAGAAATATTCATTTCCGACCCCATAAATTATATATATTCTTGATCAGGGCGACGAACTGACTTGATTGAGCTTTGTCCGTCTGTCTGTCCGTCTGTTTCTACGCAAACTAGTCTCTAAGTTTTAAAGCTATCGAGCTGAAATTTTGCACAAACTCTTCTTTTTACTGCACACTGCTAATATATCGGAACCGCCCGGATCGGATGACTGTATCTTATAGCTGCCATAGGAACCATCGGTCAAAAAATGGGTCTTAGTGAGAAAAACTTTTTTGTTTTCAATGTTAACGTCCTTAAACTAGGCTGTTATTAATATTACATGCTTTCAAACAGATTTGCAACTTTTGGTCAAGATCGGATGACTATATCTTATAGCTGTCATAGGACCGATCGGTCGGAAAATTGGTCTTAGTGAAAAAAACTTTTTGGTTTTGAGGTAAATCGTTCTTAAGGTCGGTGATTCTTAATATTAAACGCTTTCAAACTAATTTGAAAAAGCTGATCGACATCGAGTGACTATATCTTATGGTTGCCATAGGACCGATCGGTCGAAAATGGTTCTTAGTAAGAAATTTTTTTTGTTTTTAATGTTAGCGTCCTTAAACTCACTGATTACTAATTCTTTATGATTTCAAACTGATTTGCAAACTTTGGTCGAAATCGGATGACTATATCTTAAGGCTGCCTTAGGACCGATCGGTCGGAAAATGAGTCTTAGTGAGAAGAACTTTTTTGTTAAAAATTTTTATCTTTCTTAAACTCGGCCATTGTTAATTTGATTGGTTTTAAAAAAGGATTGGCGAAATTTTGTCGAAATCAGATGTTTATCTGTCGGAAAATGGGTTTTAGCTAGAACAAATTTTGACTTTTATGTAAGCGTTCTTACACTCTGACATTTCAAAAACAGCATTTGCAAGGGTATAAAAACTTCGGCACAGACGAAGTTAGCTAGTTTTTTATCTGAGTGTAGTCTCTGACAGACGGATGGACGGACGTTTGACCAAGAAAATATATACTATATAGGTTCAGAAATGTATTCTTCTGCCTGTTACCTACATTTGCTTACATTCATGATCCCCTTTTACCCCGTTTTTGATAATAAAAGGCGGGGCGTTGAAGTCCCAAAGTTGCTTTTAAGTATATTTATTGTCCGCACATTTTGTTTTACCCTTTGTCAACCCCATTCCTTTCTTAGGCCGCTCAATCGATGGGCGCTTCAGAGATTTTGATCACAGATCTGGTGCAACAACGTTTGGATGTGGCCAAAGAACTGGGTGCCACACACACGCTATTGCTAACAAAGGAACAGACCGCCGAGCAAACGGCTAAAATTGTACGTCAAAAAATGAGTTCCGAACCTGATGTGACTGTGGATTGCTGTGGTGCAGAAAGCAGTGCAAGATTGGCCATTTTTGTAAGCATAACTATTTGGGATGAGTCTCCTAGTTAAACTCTTAACCTCTTTTTAAATCAAAGGCCACCCGTTCAGGCGGCGTTGTGGTGATAGTAGGAATGGGTGCCTCTGAGACCAAGTTGCCCTTAATCAATGCCCTGGCACGTGAGGTGGACATACGTGGCGTCTTTCGTTATTGCAATGAGTGAGTGTTCCCTTAGCCACATCTTAAATAGTGTATGCCAATTGTATTTTACAGCTACTCGGCGGCTTTGGCTTTGGTGGCCTCTGGAAAAGTGAATGTCAAACGACTGGTGACCCATCATTTTGACATCAAAGAGACGGATCAGGCATTTGAGACCTCACGCCATGGCTTGGGTGGTGCCATTAAGGTCATGATACATGTTCAACCCCGAAACACAAACAATCCTGTGAAATTTTAAACACAAAAATATAGTAAACACTTTATTATCATTCAGACACTTTCTAGGCCAAGTACAAAATTTTAAGTTCATAAATACATAGTTGTTTTTTTTTTTTGATCTTTTGTGAAATAATCCAAATTTTAGAAATTACAATAAAAATGGCCACTTTAGTACTTGGACGCTTTGGGCTATGTCGTATGTCATCGTATTACCTGGGATTTCTGCGTGTCGGCTGTCGTTCCACTAGCATACAACAGCGACAGAAACATGTGGGAGATAAAGAAACTGGTGAGGATCAAGCCAAAACACGCAGTCGCACAAGGCCAGTTAAGCCCATTGAAGTGCGTCAGGGTATGAGGAGACGCAGATCTATTGGTGCTGAAAACAGCGGAACGAAGACTGATTCGTTAAGTCCTGATAACAAAAGTCCTAATATCAGTCCTAAGCCCGAAATTCCCATGGAACATAAACCAGAATCACCGTTTGAGTCTAGACCCGAATTACCGTTGGAAAAGAAGCAAGAACCAAATGAAACTAAGCCCAAGAATCCCTTTGTTATAACCTGTCAGGTCAAAAAACCAAATGAAGATAAAAGCAAGCTTAACAAGTTGGATAATCCTAGCTTGAATCCCGAAAAGCCTGTGATGTCTTCTGATATAAGAGACGCCAATTTGGAGATCTTAAAAATGCAAATTCAGGCAGAAAAAAATAACTCAAGTTCTCAAGAAACTCCTTTAATGAATTGTCAGCTGAAAACCCCGGAGATAAATACTGAAGTACTCCAACCTAACTCTGAGTTGAAAAAACCTGAAACTCTAGAGAGCAAGGCCAAAGTGGAGCAACCGGAGGCGAAAGTGGCCAGCTTAGCTGAATTCTGCCAATTGACTACTGAAATGGCGGAGAACCAAGCGCAGTCTAAGTTAAACATTTGTACAGAAAATAAGACTAAAGAGGAGGATAAATGTGAAACTAGATCTGAGACGAAGATTTCTAAAACTCACTCGCAAGACTTCACTCAAATCCAGACAGCCGAGACTGCAGAAAATCAGGAAACATCCCAACTGACTGAAACCAAAGCTGAAACTGACTTCCACACATTTCTGAATACAGAAAGTGATGTCAAGGTCGAGGAAAAGTCTGAAAAACAAACGTCGGAAAGCCAGATTAAAACTTCCCAACCGACCTCATCACAGGATCAACCCAAATCTGAATTGAAGAGCAACGAAATTCAATCGCCAACGGGTACTCCAAATTTGAGTTCCTTAGATCAATCTTCAAATGATCAATCAAGCAAACTTAGTTTCGAGAATGAAGAAAGTAAGACTTTATGTGAGGCTCAACCCGGATCAACTGCTCAAGCGGAGCACCAAACCAAGGTGGAATGTTCAGCTCAGACTTCGGAGACTCAAGAAAGTAAGAACTTATCAACAGCTCAAGCCATAGAAAGTCAGTCTAAGCCAGACTGTTTGCTTCAGAATTCTTTGGAGACTCAAGAAAGTAAGAACTTATCAACAGCTCAAGCCATAGAAAGTCAGTCTAAGCCAGACTGCTTGCTTCAGAATTCTTTGGAGACTCAAGAAAGTAAGAACTTATCAACAGCTCAATCCATAGAAAGTCAGTCTAAGCCAGACTGCTTGCTTCAGCATTCTTTGGAGACTCAAGAAAGTAAGAACTTATCAACAGCTCAAACCATAGGAAGTCAGTTTCAGTCGGAGAACCAGTCTCAAGCTCAAATTACTGAGACTAAAGAAAGTAAGGGTCAACCTATATCTAAGTTAGACACTTCTGAGTCTGCAGATAGTCAATCCAAATCAGACTGTTTGATGCAAACCTCTGAGACTGCAGAAAACCAAAACAAAGCGGGGCAAGAAATGACTTTTACCAAATTCCAAACAGTCCCACGGAACACCCCTGAGACAAAAGAATATATAACCCAATGTCAGTCTCAGCCATCTTTGTCATCTGAGACATCGTTGTTTAAATCAAGCCAGAACCAACAATCTTCAACTGATTTAACCGTAGTAAGCTCCAAGTTGCAGACCCCTGAGACGCCTAAAGAAAATAAAGAGGGTGCTCAACTCCTAACGTCTGAAAAGAACACGAAGAATTCTGCAAGTGAAAGAATTCTACTTTATAACGAGCTGAATACTTCAGAGACTGAAGAAAGTATAAAAACTATCTTGGGTCAAATGGAATACGGGTTTAAAATAACTCAAACTAATGAAAATCAAACTAAAGCAAACAAGGAAGAGAAGACTGTAGAAGCTGAGACTAAAGAAAGTCAACTGAAGCTAGAACAACCAAAGACAAAAGAAATTCAATTAAAAGAAGAGAAAGAATCATTTAAACCAAAGTCTAAGTTTCAGACTTCTACCGGAAGCACATCAAAAGCGGAAAATATTTCAACACCCGAAGTGTCCACTGAAAAGGTGTTCCTAAACCAGCTTCCTGAAACCAGACTACCACAGTCTATTACTGAAACTAAATTGGTCAAAGAAACACCAGCAGAAGTTAAGACTAAGGCTTTAAGACTAGTACAATCCAGTGCTGAATTTAAGACAGGAGAAAATGCCACTTCTATGAATATAGTTTTAGAATTCACAGAATCGTTGAATAAAAAGACAATGGAACCTACGCCCCTGCAAGAAAAGAAAGCAGAAGCCAAGTATCAGACAAATACTTCAACTGAAACTTCTGGGACCCCACAAGATAAAGATCTCAAAGCAGCTACAGCAGCTCTCGCCAAGGAAGATTCCATCAAAAGTAAATCTGCCTTTGAACCAAAGACCTTAGATAAAACCGAGAATGAAGCAAGAAAAACCCCAGTGTTTATGTCATTAGAACCGGCAGCTGACTTTACTCCGACTTCAAGTACAGAGGTGGTGGCCAACAGACAAATGAAAGACCCTGAAATGGAAAGCTCTCCAGTATCAACAGAAACGGACCATATCTTCAAATCCAACAAAGAAGAAAATCAAGTTTCTTCAGATCAATCAATTGCTGATATTGTGGCCCAGTTTGAAGCAAAGTCCACAGATGCTTCAGCACAAACTACAGCCATGTTTGAAATGAGTTCCAATCAAACACCTTCACAAGAGACGCCAAGCGATAAGGTAGCTAATGAGTTGGTGGCAAAACTCATTGATAACTCGGAGGAAAATTCATCAAAAGTGGACGAAAATTCATCAAAAATGGAGGAATCTCCAGCTTCAAGACTTGCAGAGATATCAGCAAATTTTGTCAAAACACGCACGGGTGAAAAATCAGATGAAGAGGATTTTCTAAAGAATATGACTGAAACCGAAAACCAAGAAAAAAAAACTGAAAGCAAGGAAGAGTCTACAGCAAACGAAGAAACAAAAACTGAAAGCAAGGAAGAAGTTACCGAAGCAGATTCAAGTTCAGTGACCCCAAAACTGGATAAAGGTGAACTGGGCATGAAATTGGTCTTAACAGATGAGGATAGAGCACAACCAAAGCCCAAAACCTTGGCTCAATTTTTATATGAGAAATTCATGAGTTTGGGCAAAAAGAAGGATGCAGAGGGTAAACGTGGTATGTGCACTTTTAGCGGACAGTTAACATTTGATAAAGATGAGAAGAACAACACGGATGAGCATCTATACGATGGTGTCTATATAACACCAGATCTGGCGAAGCGAGGTCTGGGAGCCAAGTCCATACGTAAAGCTCGCGAGGCTAAAGAGCGTAGAAAGGCCCGCCAATCTAAGCAAAGGGAGAATGAAGGTCTACTTAAAATTGAAGAGCCCAGCAAAACCTCAGAGTTAACTACCAATCAACTGTCTTTCTCAAACGAAATTGTCATTTTGGGTGGTACCACTGCAAAACCGAAAAGACCTTTAAAGAAATTCAATGATTCACCTGGCAATGGTGCTTCGCAGGAAACAAATCTAAGCGAAAAGAAGTTGGAAATCGAAATACAGGGAGGTTCCCAGCCTAAGCAGACTGTGGCGACAGCTGTGGACAAATGTGCGAAAGCAAGTTGTAGCAGCTATATGCCAGGTTTTACGCGTGCATTATGGGTAAGTATCGTTGATAGTGGGCTGGAACGTAACTTAGAGTGGCATACACATATATACTCTCATATTCAAGGTCGTATCGAGGTGATTGTAACCTACAACAGCTCTCTATAGATTAGCTCGGGGAGGCCTGATAAGACAAAACAGAAATAGAAGCCACTTTAGGTTATTTGTAGGTCAAGATCATATCACTCTAACAAACTGTGGGACAGTATTCTCTATTTTCAGATGCGGAGACCAGCACTAAGAAATCCAAATAGACGATCACAATGCATTGAGGCAACTATACAAACTGGTGCCATCATTTGGAAGGGTCATTCCGGCTGACTCATGGTGATGATGATGATGCAAAAACAACAGATTTACAAGTGATTCTGCAAAATTAAAGATAATTGAAATATCTGACTCACGGTGATGATGATGATGATGCAAAAATAACAGATTTACAAGTGATTCTGCCAAATTAAAGATAATTGAAATATCTATTATTAAAAGTTAATAAAAAAAAAACAACGCTTAATTTAACCTCGAGATTGATTTACGAGGGCAGGTTAATACGACCGTCTCACAGCGTTTTTCCCAAATGTGTAATTCTTTAAAAAAGGTGTGTTTAAAAACACAGAAAAGTGTGAGTAGCAATTTAGACGTGTAGCTACAAAAGTAGGCAATGGTGCAATGGTGCGTTGTTCGTTAAGTGCAGAAGGTCCAGGGATTGATTCCTAGTCAAGCTCGAAAAATGTTTTTCAATGTTTTTTCTGAAAGACTTTACGTTTATAAAGAGATGGATACGCGTTTTTCTGTTAACTGTACACAGTGTGTACCACACACTTAGTAGATTACACTCTTAGTAGATTCTCGGAACATATAGTTACATACCTAGGTATATATTTTGTGTACCTTTTACCTTACCTCGGTATTTTCAAATTCAAGTACCTTCTACCTAACCTAGGTCTTAATTTTTATTTACCTTGTCAATAGGTAAGGTACTAGGTACTTTTCGTACGTGATTTTTTCGCTCCGATTACATTAAAAGAAAAATATCAAGGACCTGCTTATGGCTTTAACTGTCAGTCCGGTAAACACTCCCTGTTCAAATACGATCCATGCTAGAGAAGAGGAAGGAGTGGAGCACGGCTGTATAAGAAACATATCGCCGGTATGTTTTAAAATATTCATTTTATATGTACGACTGCCGATATCTGGAGTTGCAATAACAAAAGTTACTTTGGTGTAACTGGCCTATATACTAGGGGTGTTCTTCCAAGTGGTTTTGATTCTGATTCAGATTTTAGTTTCGGTGTGACCAGATAAACTGCAGAAAACGACAAAAACACTGTCACACAAAATCAAAATCAAATCACTTTGCAGGGAACGACCTAAAAATAATTTTGATTATTAAAAAAAGAAAATAATTTAAAAAATTCCGGAAAATGCCAAAGAAAACTGGTAAGACAGCGTTGATTGAATCTATCAAAAATAGTTTACTTGCGGAGTATATTACTTTGGAATTTTCGCAGCTTCATCTAATAATGCAGATCATTCGAAACGTTATTGTATGGTATCCAAGGAGAACTATATCGATATGGCATTCCTAACATCAAGCATTCTGTCCCAAAATGCAAGCAATTCATAACCCATGTGCTGCCAAATCTGGACGAGTGTCGTTTCAAGCACTACATGAAGGCTTCAACGTTATTTTGAGCTTAATAGAAAATAATGAAGTTTTTAATGGTTTCCGCAGCAGTCAACAGATCCCAACTAACGTACAACTTATGGTGGTTCTATATCGTATTGGGTATTATGGCGAAGGATCCTCCATTCTAAAAACTGCAGCATTGTTAGGGATTGGTGATGGTGGCACCATTCAACTAATTACTCGAAGGGTATTTAAGGCTGTTTTGACATATATTTTAACATTTAATCAAACTCATATGCTGTGGATACCGGAAATGATGCTGACGCTGGTCAAATAACCTCGTCAAATGATGGCATCGAATAAGCGCATTAGTTTTTATACTCTGTACCGAAGGTACATAGAGTATATTAAGTTTGTGCAAAAGTATGTAACAGGGAGAAGGAATCGTTTCCGACCCTATAAAGTATATATATTCTTGATCAGCATCAACAGCCGATTCGATATAGCCATGTCCGTCTGTCCGTCTGTCTGTCTGTCCGTCCGTCCGTATGAACGAAGAGATCTCAGAGATGGTAAGAGATAGAGGTTTGACATGTATGGGGCATATATTTCTTATACTTGCAGGCAGATCAAGTTTATTTTCAATTTTTGCCACGCCCCCTCCCGCCCCCGCAATTTGGAAAAAACGTCATATCTCCTACAGTTTTGAAGATAGATCGTTCGTTCCTTCTAGAGATACCTTGCAAACAAAATTATTTATCGATTTGCTGAAGTAATGATAAAGATCGGATGAACGATACTCAAGTAATGAGCAAAAAACGGCCAGTAAACACCCCCCACCACCCCATCACCACAGCATTCTATTGAACGGCAATCTTAGTGAGAGAGAGAGAGAGAGAGAGAGAGAGAGAGAGAGTAAAACTTAGAGATGAGCGCGTATAACTCGTAAGCAAATGCGAGCTGCGACGTTAAGGGTACAGAGTATGTTATAGTCGGGCTTGACCGACTTTCTTTCTTGTTATTGTATTAAACCTATTATTTAGTATACATTAACCATTGTTCAAGACTATTGCATAAGCTTATATTTAATTTGAATCTCCATCATTTGTATTTCCTTGTTCATTTCCATTTGCTTTAGTTCCTTCTGATGCTCAAGTTCCATTGCCTTAAGTTGAGATTTTGCCATTAGTTCCTTATCAAATTTTTCTTTTTCCCATTCTATTTTCATCTTCTCTAGTTACAATAACTGGTCATCCACTTTACATTTCTGCTGCTGCATGCAAAGTACCATATTAAGGGAACCAAAATGGGCCCGTTCCGATGATGCTCGCAATGCCCGGTTTGATGAGCACGCTGGAGATATAGCTAAAGGCTCCAACTCATCGATATCTTCAGTATTCTGCTGAAGCTCTACGAAGTCTTCATAGCCCTCCAAAATATCGCAGTTTTCGGAGTCAATATCTCTTTGTGGTAAATCAAAGTTTGGACATAAATTTAGAATATAATCTAGAATTTGTAAATGAAACAGCAAAATCTTTGTATAAATTGTGATTTTTTCCATACCTGCAACAGTACGGTCTTCGCCTTCGGCTATCAGAGCGGCGCCTGTATTGTTTCGTCATTCCAGTGCACTTATGTACTGTGTCCTCAAGGTCTGTTTTTTATTCTTCAGTGCGATGTGCTTAACGTCGTTAAATGTTTCAGACCAATCACACGGGATTAAAATTTTTTTGCGGTTGGTTTCTGCAAGAATATTACATTAATAATGATCATATATTAAGGACAAATTAAATTTACTGAAGATTACCTCGAGCAAATCAGGCGAATCTTTAATGAGCTCCAACACCAGTTCCAAAAATTCATTTGTTTTCGGCTGCGATCACTTCATAATATTGGTGCGTTTTCGCTTTAAAATACTTTCGCTTGCACCCTGAAATATGTTAAACAATCATAAACTTATGATTTGAAGTAATTTAGTGGCCAACACATAAGACTTACCTGTTCCTCCATACTTAAATCACAAAATATTAAAGCCGTGCAGTTGTTTCTCACAATTAGTCAGACAGAAAAATCCTCAAGGCTGATTTTGATTTCGATTTTGATTTTCATTTTGTCTGCCAATTTTTTTTTGCCATTTTCTGCAGTTTATGTAGTCACACCGAAATTAAAATCAGAATCAGAATAAAAATCACTTGCAGGACACCCCTACTATATAGATAGCAATCTACATCGTCATTTTCTCGTGCTCGCATATAAGCGTGTGCCATTTTCCGACATGAAATACTTGCTACTATATTAGTTGAAGTTCATAGAAAATACGGACTTAGTAATAACAAAATATGTTGAACAGTTACAGATAATGCATCCAACTTCTGTAAAGCATTTAAAATGTACAGTTTTAAAGGAACAAGCGTGAAGCCTGAGTCTTAAGAAGAGTTTGCTTTAAAGGTGGTAAAGCTGGATGGTTCAGCTCATGCTGAAATTATTTTGCCAAGGCATTTCGGATTCGCATCACACACTTTCAACTTAGTTGTCACGAAAGATGCTGAACAGGCTCTACTAAACACATTATTCAAGCGGTTGTACAATTTTTCCTGATCAGCAGGGCGACAGATTTTGTTATTTAGGACTTTTGCTGCCCACTTTACTTCAAGAAAATACATGAATTTTAATGCTTCAATATTTTGAGATATTGTAATCCAGTTAAAGATGCTCTTAAAAAAGGAGTTGTTGATTATAAAGCCGCCTTCGACACACCGATAAGGTCAAGGTTCTTTGAAGCCCTGTCTACCTTTGGTATACCAGCAAAGTAAGTTCGCCTTTGCATGATGACGTTGAGAAGCAACCAAAGCTCCGTCAAAATAGAGCTTTAAATTATAAGCATAATGTACTCGTAGCGTTAAGATGATTAACCAATAACGAAAGAAAGAAATACAAGTGAAGGGCAACTGTCATTAAAGACTCGGTGAACGAAGTCTTGTTACTTCAAATTACGAATGAGTTTTGAGAGAACACTTTGGAATTTTACTCTATAGATTACAATAAGCCAACTATATGGCGATACATCAGTAAAGGAACCTCGCCGAACCATTTGATACCAAAAGATGTTTTAGGCAGGGTGATACTATATCGTGTGACTTCCTTAATCTGCTGATGGAGTATTTACTGCGCCAGTGCCCAAATGCCAACTGATCGGGCACATTTCTTTATAAAGATCTAATGCTATTCGCATACGCCGATGATATTGAAATTATCGGCAAAAACTCAGGGCGTGCGCAGGGCGTTTTTAGAGATAAAGAAAAAGTCTAAACTGATGGGCTTAGCGGTAAACGAGGAGAAGACGAAGTTCCTTGTATCCACGCGCAGTGAGTCTACGCGTCGTGGGCAAGCTGTAACATTGGGAGAATACAGCTTTGAGGTTGTAAACATCAGCCTTGTCATTCGAAGAAGAATCACTCTGGCAAACCGATGCTACTTCGGGCTCAGTAGGGAGTTCAAGAGTAGAGCCCTTTCTTGAAAAACGAAGAAAGACATTGGGAGAACAGGCACGAGGGGGAAATTTCTTTTGAGCATATTACGAAACCTGATATTCCCACAAAAAAGTCTTATCCAAGGAGTCACGCGGTTATCGTGCAATACTTTTGTTATACGCTTAGCTCTAAGTTTCTCTCTTTTTCTCTCTCTCTCTCTCTAAGATTGACTTTGTTGAATTGAATGCTGTGGTGGGGGGTGGGGGGTGTTAAATGCCCTTTTTTTTGCTCATAACTTGAGTATCCTTCATTCAAACCTTATTATACCTTCAGCAAATCGATACATAATATTGATTACTAAATATCTCTAGAAGGTAAGAAACATCTATATACGAAACTGCGCTGCGGCAGCGAACTTTCCTTTGCTCATAACTTTACTTTGGTGGAAGGTACTAGTTCTCTATTTACAAAATATGGGAGATATGTTTTTTTTTTCCAAATTGCGGGCGAAGGCAGGGGGCGTGGCAAAAAAGTACTGTTTGTTTGTTGATTTCGGCTTCACACACTTGTGATAAAATCGTAGAGTTGCTTGTAAGTGTATTAAATCTGCTCAGGCGCAGAATATACAACACACAACTGACTACCCTTGAGTACCACTTTGGTGTACCCAAACATTAGAATAATTAAAAGAAGTTATGCATCTCCATTAGTGATTATCTCTTACAACTCGTCCATGTTCTTGCCTATTCTCTGGTTTCTTTGGCGGGGGATGTTCTCAATGTGTCATTGTGGACATTTAACAGAACATCACAAATGTTGGCAGTCATAAATTAGTAAACCCTACTTTCTCCCCCAAACTATGTAGGTAGTTTCTCTGTTCTTTCCCCTTTCTGGCTCCACCATTTGTAATTTTTTGCAAACAAATTTTAGTCCACTTCTGTTTTATGGCAAATTAATGGAGCGACATGTTGCCCATGTTCGGGCCTGGAACTGCACTCGAGCCTAGCAGGTGGCCCCCCCCGGTGCCTTTTGACCAGCTTCTGGTTCACACATACCAAATGAACAGGGGATTTTTTCGCTCTTGTCGATTTTGTGCTGTGTTTGGTGTTGCTTTCTGTTTTTTTTTTTGTGTGTTTTTGCTTTTGCCCCGTAGAGGCTAACATATTGGACATTTATTATTTTTGTGAGTGTTTTTGCTCGTCGAGTAAGTTATGGGGTGGACGGCCTGTATAACCCTAGGCAGAAGAAATTTTCCGACTGGTCACAGATTAGATCTGGCTAGAGTTCTGGGTGATAAGCCCATCGATCTAAATGGGGGATGAGTTAGCGTTGGAATGGGGTTGCAGAATTTCAGGATTCCAGGATTGCCGGCGTGTTAAATTAATAATTGCATAAATTTTACATGTGCTGTTGCATGAGTTATGGTCGGCGCAGCATAAATCGCGTATAATGTGCACACTGGCCGTGCGAATATTTATGACTGTGACTGTAAATCATCAAACCATAAACGCACTTGGTAAGCGAGCCGGTCACGTTGGCGGGCCAAATGCACTGATCCTCTCTGTGGGCAGAAGCGTGGGTGTGCACTGGATTATGCAGGACGAGTTCATGAAAGTATTCGACAATAATCTTATACATTTTCAAATCTGAAGAATTATTCGTGTGATATGAACAAATGACATGAAAATATTGTACCACTATTGAATACTTTTACGTGGTGCGGTACAAAAGTAATCCGCACGAGTAAAATATCCTTTTACGTAAAACAATACCGATTATAATAATGTCCCCATATTATTCCACATTAGGTGTTCACAATAGTCAAAAATTCTACCAACCAATTCAATAGAGTTGGACAAGTATAATAGTTAAGGGACTTAATGATGACATTCCTGATGGGAGTTTTTGTTTCGGATTTGTGTCTAACGTCCCTTAGTTCCAGCCTATCGTAAAGATTTTCTTTTGAACACTAATCTCAAGGCTTCAGTTCTAAACGTAAATATTTATAGTTTCGGGTTTTCTTGTGAATGTCTAGTTTGGAAAATAATTTCCTTTTCACCGTTTTTGGGGTTGAATGTATTCAAATTAGGCGAAGGATTTGACAAAATCTCCAATAACAGGCAACAAAATTTGACTTTTTCCAGTATATTGAAGGGTCGGTGGTGATTCTAGATGATTTTCGTATGCTGAAAACGAATCTATTTTCAGAAATGGTCCATCACGTCTAGATTTATAGTTATTTAAGCTTAGAGGTCCTTATTTGACTCTTTTTATACGCTTTTTGTGGAGAACCTATCTAACCTTCTTTAATATTATCGGAAAGAATTACTCCTTAACTTTGAAATAAACTAACCCAAACCATTCTACGATTTTTTCCAATGAATAGAATGTGGATTTGCGGATGAAAGTACTTCAGAATGTGGATTTGCGTATGAAAAGTACTTTAGAATATTGATTTGCGTATGAAAAGTACTTTAGAATGTGGATTTGCTTATGAAAAGTACTTTAGATTGTGGATTTGCTTATGAAAAGTACTTTAGAATGTGGATTTGCTTATGAAAAGTACTTCAGAATGTGGATTTGCGTATGAAAAGTAAAAAAAAACAGACTCCCTGAAGAAGGCAGCAAAAGCTAGCCGAAACGCGTAGGCGAAAAGCTGACTTCAAGAATGTTTTAACTGCAGCAAAGGAGGACGGCCTAAAATATCCAAAGTAGAAGAACAAACCTTGGGTGTTTTTTTATAAGTCACTTTTTCTCGAGTTGGGTTTCGATCGGTGTCGCCTAATGAAATTTTTCTTAAAGGGGACATATTAGACTGTAAAATGAAGCAATTAATTTTTTGGAAGACTTTTGAAGACAACTTTTGCTAGCCTCGGAAAGTTTAAAAATAGCTGTCAAGTAGGTACCTGCAGCAAAAGCCATTGTTCACAAACTACAACTTCGATTTGGAAATGTTATATATTTATAAAAAGAGAAATAGTACACCTATCCAACAAAATTTTAACAACTTAAAAATGCTCACTATAGCCTATCTATGCTATAAGTCAAACTTAATTGATAAACCAAAATTTTTGAATTTTTCGGATTGCAAAAAATTGACTAAGTCATATTCGTAAACATATCAAAGCAATATTTTGGCTACCTTAATTTGTGTATTTAAACTGTCGATTTATCTAAAAAAAGTTTAACTTTTCAACAAAAATGAAATTGGGGTTTTGTCCAAGGCGGGGCGCTGCTGAACCACTGTGCCAGCGTGCGATGCGTTGCTCTCCAGAGTTACTCCATTTTGCTCGCACATGTCTTGAAGCTTAGAAAACCATCCCAAGGTATTGCGCATCATTTTCTTAGCTAGGATATGTGGAAGTCGAGATTCTTCATACTCAAAGAGTGCTCGTGCCACGTATTTAAGATGAAGTCTTGCCTCTGTTGCTAAAATATAATTCGGCTTACAGTCTGGCAGCTTAAGTAAGTTGCTTCCCATATTTGAGCTCCATAGCACCGCATCGTTCTGGCTTAATATTTTTCATTTTGCAGCTAGGTTTAGGGTTGAATGTAATCTAATGTAATATTTTCTACCAGATTGTCCAATTCCTAATGGGAACAGTATTGACCCAATTTTAAAAGCTGTAAGTGCCGGCGGCGCGAATGTATGCAATATTTTTTGTGATTAAACTAATTTAACTTGCCCTTACTAATGCTTCGTAGGTGCTAATTATAATACAAAAATGTGAAAATCACTACCAAAACATAAACTTTGAAACAGTATTTTTTCAATTTTTTTTACGATTTTATAAAGTAATATCTTTAAAGCACTTCCACACGTTTTACGGTGTATTTTCTAGATCGATATCTACAGCAGAAACATTTTTTTTTTGAGCAATTAGAATTTCGGAAAAATGCACTCATGAAATATGTGCAAATTAAATGAAGTTGCATAATTGGTAAAATACGTGTGTTTTTGGGGTAAAGATAAAATATAAACAGATGAAATATAAGTTCAATCCCATTCTTACTTATGGCAAAACATTTCGCTTGCCTAAACATTGCTGAGCAAACAGAAAAAAAAGAAGAAAAACCGATTGGCGTCATCGTGTTGTCGGTTCTGAAGGCATTCATCTTCCTTGCGCCGGAAGCGCCAGCAGGATCGCACAAGGATGTTTTGCTCTTGCTAAAATTTAAATAAAAAATGAATTTCTCATTTCGCGCTGCAGCAGCAGCAGAGTAGCACAGGGGTGGGGGGTTTGTTTGCATGAATTGAATGGAGTACTTCCGACTTCCGGTGAAGTGCGCGCTGCACTTTCGTCTTATGCGAGAGAGAATTGCAAACTTCGGCAGCTTCTTTTCGCATGTGAGCTTAGCCAAGTTCTTCAACTTTTCCGTTTCCACTCACACACACACACACACACAAGGAAGCAGGACAATACACAATATTCCGCAGAATTCGTCGCCCATTTTGCTGCTGCAACTTTTTACTTGGGCAGCCTTCACCGCAGACACTTTGTCTGGCTGCCGGCCATAAATCTCTTAACCCGCGTCCTGTGTAGAGTATAGAAAATGAAATAATTTTTGAAACATCAAAGTGTTGCGAGTTTACAGGACACCAGCTGAGAGTAATGACTCTGCTCCTCTGTTGTCCATATTTGTGTTTCGCTTTTTTTGCAACAGCAGCAGCAGCAAAACTTCTGTGCGCATCCATCACCATCTGTGGCGGCCATTTAAAAATTAAAGTTGAGTACAGAAACGGAAAGCATATAGGAAGTATATTAGCAGACAGAACGGAAATGTATCTACTGATCGCATATCTACTGGTCCAGGGATGTACCACTTAATTTATGGCATCGAACTTTTATTGGACAAACACTTACTGAACATTGCCATGGGCTAAGAAGAAGAATTTTGCAAACTTAATACATTCGTTTTTGGCTGGGAATGTTTAGAAATAGGATACGTTTGCATTGTGGTAATAAGGAGAGCCTTTATTTTGCAAGCAAACCCCTTAGGTAATAAGGTGTTCTCATCTCTTCGAGTGTTCTCACGTCTATATAATTAAAAGCAGCACCTAGAAGTATGCTACAAGAAAATTCTTGAATTTGTTTTGAATGCCTCCATGCCTCCATGCTACCATTTAAAAGTGGCTATATCTCTACAACTGCATGTGCAAACTCTGAGAAAATTCGACTTTTTCCTGCATATTGAAGGGTTGGTGGTGATTCTTTTTTTCACAAATAGCTTGTGGAGAACCTGCACTTTTATTTTGACTTTCTTTGATATTATCGGAAAGAACTACTACTTCAATTTTAAATAAACTATCCCAAAGAATTCTACGATTTTTTCCAATGAAGTATTTTTAGTAATTGTATCCGATTTCACATGTTGTTGTTGTTGCCCCAATGTATGCAATGGGTTTTGTTGAAAATTGTCATTGAAATTCTATACAAATTACTAGCCGGTTGTACTGTTTCTGCAAGCATACCTTTGTGCAGTAGACAGTTTAGTTATTTCATTATCAACGAGACTATGAATTCAAAATGGTATATCTTCGCTTAAAAAAATCGTACAATTCTTTGGGATATTTTAATTTAAAGTTAAGAAATAGTAATTTACGATAATATCAAAGAAAAGTCAAAACAAAAGTATTGGTTCCCCACAAAACGCTTCGGAAAAGGGTCAAAATATGCTTTTTGGAATTTTATGCTCAAATTACTGAAAATCTCGACGTGATGGACCATTTCTGAAAACAGATTCGTGTTCAGCGCACGAAAATCATCTAGAATTGCCACTAACCCTTCAATATACTGGACCCTGTTGCCAAGTGTAATAATACTCCATTTTATTCCATCCCTCCTTATTCGAAATAATTTCATAATCGGAGGTGTCACGGAAATCTCTTCCAACCAAATTCCAACCCAAAAGCAATCAGTGTCCCAGAAATCTCTTTAGGTTAGTTAAAAATCTGTCGTGTGTTGTTTGGAGATTTAGCAAAATTCACAACCCAAACAATTTTGACAAGCAAAATTCGTTTTGGAAATGTAAACAACATTATTTTTCTGGATAGGTTGCATCAAATGAATAAATTTTTTAATTAATTTAACGCTAATTTATTATTAGCGTTTTAATAATTATTTGCAAAACCAACCAAAGTCTCTCAAATTTATCAAAAGCAGCCACCTCAAGTGGCGCCATCTACAGCTTAGTCGCCATATATGTAATACCCAGCTGGATAAGGGCTGGACAGTTATACATCATGAGTGGCGCGAACAAAACATTTCAGTTGAACATCAAATTAACCCTTAAATAAAAAAAAAGGGAAATTATTTTGCGAGAGATGCAGCCCTGTTTGTAGAGATGACACTTCAACTGGAACTGGTTGTGCTCTAACTAGACACCGACGGATTTTTCGAGCGTTTTGCAAACCAACCGAGGCCAAAATCTCTAGAGATTTCCAGAACACCCCCGAATTATTCATCGGTCACAGAAATCTCAAGAGATTTCATCTTCGGTTGGTTTGCAAATCGATCGAAAAATTCGTCGGAGTCACAGAACTTCAAGAGATTTCATTTTCTTATTTGAAAATCTAGCTAGAACAGAAGCTGTTCCAATTGAAGTATCATCTCTAAGAACAGGGCTGCATCTCTCGCAATAAAATTTCCCTTCTTTTAGTTAAGTGGTAATTTGATGTTCAAGTGATATTTATTGATTGTGTTATATGTTTTATGATGCATTTTTAAAATATAATTCAAATTTGTATATATTCATTTTATATTCTCAAAAATAAAATGCGAAATTTTAAAAATGTGTTCGCGCCACTCATGAAGTATAACTTGCCAGCCCTTAGTCAGCTGGCTGTCACATAGAGGGCGTCGCAGCCTGTAGACGGCGCCACGTGAGTTGGTTGCTTTTGACCAATATGAAAGACTTTGGTTGGTTTTGCGAATAATAATTAAATAATTTGATGCAACATATCCAGAAAAATAATGTTGTTTACATTTTCAAAACTAATTTCACTTGTCAAAATTGTTTTTGTGGTGAATTTTGCAAAATCTCCTTACAAAACAAGAGAGATTTGAAACCAACTGTAAGAAATTTCTGTGACATCGAGAATTGGTTTTGGGTTGGAATTTGGTTGGAAAAGATTTCTGTGATACCGCTGATTATGTTTTGTTATGAGTTGTATATGATTTCAAGCATTTATGGCGAAATTTAAGTTTAATTTTCCCGAACTGCAGTAATCAATGAGTCTTTGTTTTCATATTAACGGCCGGACTCGAATACTTTACGTAATAGTATGCCGCATACGGTTTTCTTGATAATTATGTCAGGAGAATAAGGCGGCCGCTGCATTAAATTCCCATTTTGGTGTCGAATACATTCTTTGACTGCTTTTGCGGTATGTACTGGAGCATTATCTTTTAAATAGGTCCTAGAAATTGGTCCAAGCACTTCAGAAATAAAGTGGAAAGACAATTCAAGGACTTGAATATTGTTCGTTGCATTCAATTTTGATGTGCGAAAGTGCAATTCACATATACCATCATAATAATAGGAAACTGGTCGCCTACACAAGAGTGTCGACGACTGAGAGTGGGAGAGACGACCGACCAACGTATTTGTTGGTCCGCCCCCACCTACCCTACCATCACCCACCACCCACTTTTTTCTAAGATGTGATGGATTTTGCCCTAGAATCGCCCTAGAATCGAAATCGCCCTAAAATTCAGAAAAATCTTTATTTTAGGGTGAATTGGCTTTATTGATTTTGATTTTAGAAAATATTTGTTACAAATTTGGGGTATTTTGCCCTAAAACTTAGAAAATAAATCATAATTTTAAGAAAGTTTTTCTAAAAGAAATTTAAAAAAATAAAGAAAAAATACTCCTTCATTGAGTTGATTCCAGGCCTCGGCCAACAGCGTACTTTCTTAACTATGGTTTTGACACTACGTCTTGCTCAAGGCTAATAGCCGAGTGGGCTAAGGCGTCCGTCCGTGTGTTCAGCATTTTGTAAAGAGGTCTTTAGAAAAATTGACCTGAAATGAAGAACAAAATTTCAATTTTTTAGAAAAATTTCTTCAAATTAAGGCGAGTCGCCTTTGGCCCTTTGGGCGTGTTGTTTTTTGAGTGCAGTCGACTATCAGCCATAGGCAAGACGTGGAGTCGAAGCCATAGTTAAGAATGTACCCAGTTGGTATTTTGCCGCTCAGCTAGGAACAAGGGCCGTAGTAGAGTGGACAAGACATTCGTTTAGAAAACGTCGAGGCCTGGGATCAAGTCTATCCGTAGGAGCATAGTTCTTCTTCCTAATAAATCTTTTTTTTTGTATTAATGTTTTTAAATCCTGTTCCGTTAAAAATGGCAAAAGGGGATCATGAAGTTGTGCAAATAAATGTATGTAACAGCCAGAAGGAAGCATCGCCGACTCTATAAAAGTATAAATATGTTCTTGTCTCTTATTAAAAGTCAGAATATTTTTTTTTAAATATAGAATTTTTTTTTCCAACTTTTAAGGTGATTTCGAAATTCTAGGGCGATTTTCTTAAATATAGAAAAATAATCTTTTGAGCTTATTTAAGTGACGTGCATAACTGCAATGATTGAGGAGTACATTTTATTGTAAGATACATGCAAATGTTTTCTTTAAAGTTGAACTACCACTTTATGTTGCACTCAATCCGAAATCGAATAGGATTTGCAAATAGATAAAACTTACTGAACCTGAAAATGTCAAATTAGAATTGCGTTTATACTAATAGAATCACATAAGCCATTAGTCAATTCCAACTGGATTCAGTTGGTAAAAGTAAAATCTTCCCATTTATTAAGTGATTATTTGCAACCCCTAATGGAACTACAACAGTCTGCTTGCTTTGCCTTATAATTCTCAAGTGTTTATTCCCCAGCATTGACATTTAAATAGGCCCTTGTCTGGCTTGAACTTCGTTCTTGCTTCGGCAGAACATATACTAAAATTGGAACGATACAGAGAAGATTAGCATGGCCCCTGCGCAAGGATGACACGCAAAATCGTGAAGCGTTCCACATTTTTTTTTTGAATTTTTATAAAAATAAATGAAATAATAAAAATAATAATAACTCTAAATGAAATATTAAAATCTATTCACGCAAAATCTGTGCATTATGTAGAATTTTTTTTTTTTTTTTTTTAAATGTAATATTATATAAATAATTATAAAACACATTGAAAAATAAAACATATAAAGGCGTAAAAAACTATTTATTTTTTAATTGGAATTTGAACCCACCCAAGAAGTTAACCAACCATATAACCAACCAACAACGCATATACGTTGGGAGACTCATCCGGCTAAAAGAAGAGCACATCAGTAAGCCGAAATAAACAACTCTCATTGTATATTTTGAAGTGTATGAATAAAAAAAAACACAAAAAAAAAAGAAAACTATGCGCTACTACGGGGATTTGAACCCACGACCTCGGCGTTCTAAGCGAGAGTCTTATCCAGTCGACCACGGCCCTGCCGCTTGCTGAGTGACTAAGTGCCAACTGGTTACATTCTTTGCGAGAGCTTGGTAGTCGAGTGAGCTAAGACGCTGTCGCACAGTGTAAGATTTTGCCTATCTAGGGGGACTTAAATCAATTGCGGCCGTAGTTTAAGAGATATCGGCTTGAAATTTGAAATTGAAGCGCTTTTTGGCCATACGGAAGTATGTTTCTTAGATGAACAACATCAGACGAAAACTACTCCCCCCTCCCATACAACATCGCATTTTTCAGTTATACCCAGAACACGATTTATATATGGGGGCTATACGATATAGACATCTGATCAGTCCGGTTACGACAAACGTTAGAGCCTACATGAATTTCAAGACAACGTGCAAAGTTTGATATAGAAAGCTTTAAAACTGACGGCGTAGGTAGCAAAAAACATGCGAATTACACGTGATTTTGTTCAAAAATTTGTCTTACAATAAAATGAAAATTTTTAAAATTTTTTTTAAATATGTTTTGGGAATCCTTTCGCATGTCCTCCATGTAGTGGCATCACCGAACTCGATAGAACTTACAAGTTGGCGTCCATAAAAGCAACAAGATTTTTTCCAATTGGCTTAGTTTTTAGGTGTTTTAAAAAAAGATTATATGAAATATTCCAGTGAAGGTATTACAACCCGGTATTGAAAATTTTTCAGTTCCACTATTCAAGAATAAGTAAAAAATAGCTCTTCTTGGAAACCAGATTCTCATGGCTAAATTTTAATCACTTTAATTATGTGCCTGATGCTAGCTGTCAAATGGAATTTTTCAAGCGTTGCAATGTGGCCTGTTTAATGAATATTTTACTGCTGTTGATGATATTTTGACTCTTATTTTTGTTTGTTTTCATAACAACTGGATATTTTTCTAACATTTAAAAAATAAATCATTTAATTTAGCGCACTTTTTTTTTTAATTTAAGTCTCCCTAGATAGGCAAAATCTTACACTGTGCCTCGTTCGCTCATTGGGGTATTGGACTCCAAAAATGTGGATTAATTTAAAAACTTTTTATTGCATTTGGTGCATATATTTGTTTTTTTTTTTACAAAAGTATATTAAATTGTGCACAAGACTTGCAAGAACCGTAATGCTTTAGCCATTGTAGAAGCAATTTTTTCGCAATTTGTGAGGAGGCAAAAGATTTGTCTAATTTGCCCAAATATAAAGTGCATTTTTTATACACTTGTAGAGGATATATTAAAATTGTTAAGTATTAAAGTATATATATTTTTGATCAGCATGACGAGTTGATTTGATATAGCCATGTCCGTCTGTCCGTTCGTCTGACCGTCTGTTTCTATGCGATCTCCTCCGTCAGTTTAAAAGCTATCTTAACCAAACTTTGCACGTAGTTTTTTGGTACAAAGATGCTGCACATTTATCAGAACCGGCCAGATCGGATGACTATAGCAAATAGCTGCCATAGGAACTATCGGTCGAAAAGTAGTTTTAGTATACACAGAACAAAAAAATAAGATCAGGTATTTCAATATCATATCAGTAATATCAATATTTGCATATCAAAGTGAACCTATTTAATATCAATATGAACCTGTAATACCACATTGATACTAAAAATATTATATTGAAATGTGAAATGATCAAAGTGATGTGAAAAATGACCTAGTGATATGATTTCAGATCATCGAAATTCTGAAAGTAGAAAGAGACACACAGAGTTTCTCAAATCTAAGAGAGACCGCAATAGTCTATCTCGAAAAAAGCAAAAACAATGCTCATTGCTCTGCTGCCGCAAGCGCGAAAACGAGTGCCGGTCGTTTTTTCTTCGTGAACGTTTCGAAGTTGGCGTCGAGTTTGCAGCGAACTTCTAGCTTCTTCTTGCGAATTTCGTTATTCGATCTGTTCTGGCGCGTGTGAGAGGTTAGTATAAAAAGATGCGGTGACTGAAAAAAAATGTAAACGGTAATAGTGAATAAAATGTGAATTGTATGTGTGTGTTTTGTTGTACTGTTGTTGTAGTTCCAAATTTATAAATTGTAAAAAGGCTATTGCCTTTATTCAGTCGCTAATAGTGTGTACGGGTATAATACACACACTCATACATACATATTGTGCGTGTTTTTTCACTTTCAGCTCTCTACGCAGTAGAAGTGCGTGTTTAAATATGTACATATGTATGTATGCATACATATTTTGTGTCCGCGATGCGTTTTTTTGTTCTGCCCTTGAACGTCGAACAACACAAATACATGCATATGCAAACATGCGTACATACAAATCTACATGCAAAATATGCATGTATGTATGTATATGTGTGCTGTTTGATGTTCAAGGGCAGAACAAAAAAGCGCATGCTCAGCCTTTGCTTTCATCAGATTTCGCACACATGCACAAAAAAACTTATGCGAATTTTGTATAATTTTCAGATTGATATGGAAGACATCCAACTCTATGAGCTGATACAAAAACTAAACATTGAAAAATTCGTGTACGAAAAGTTAATTGGTAAGTTTTGTTTTGAAATAATTATTCTTCTCAATATATTAATTTTACAATTTTTCTAGAGTGTGGATTTAACTTCGACCGCCGTAATTACATTTCTTCCTGCGACAAAGAGCATATTTTTCAAGAAAGATAATTGTCAGAATAATTGTATGATGTATTATAAAAATATTGCTTTGATATTATAAAAATAAAGCTTTGGTATTACAATAATACCCTTTTGATATTTTAAAAATATTTCTTTGAAACTAAAACCATGTCCTACAGGTATTTTGAAAATATAGCTTTGCTACTATAATAATATATCATTGATATTAACCAATATCAAATTGTTGATCTGAAAAAATATCACTTTGATGTGTTCGAAATGTCAAAGTGATATATTCGAACATATCATCTGGGTATTTTTCAGATGAAGGCCGATTTGAAACTACAAAATATCAGATTGATACTAAATATCGCGATCTTTTTTTTCTGTGTAGGAAAACTTTTTTGTCTCCAACACAAAAGTGCCCAAACCTCGTATTTTTAAGTTTTCTATGATTTTACATAATTCCATCAAATTTGATGAAAATCGGTCAACCATATAGTATAGCTGCCATACAAAAAATAGTTTTGAAAAAAAGTCCTAGTAAGAAAAACTTTTTTGTTTTCATTGCTATCGCTCACAAACTTGTTACTGGTCAATAGTATATAATTACACACAATTCTGCCAAATTTGATCCAAATCAGATGACTATAGCATATGAGCTATAAGCCATGGGAACGATCGGTCGAAAAAGTAGTTCTAGTGAGAAAAACTTTTTTGTTTTCAATGGTAGCGTCTTTCTACTTTCTACTTCATGAATATTATCGGTTCCCACACAGTTTTGGGGAATTTGATCAAAAACGGATGAATATATCGCATAGCCACGGTTGCCACTTGAAAATATTAAATTACACCAAAAAAAATTTAAGAAAGATAGAGCCGCATCCGAAATCTAATAAGATTTGCAAATAGATAAAACTTACTCAACCTGAAAATGTCAAATTAGAATTGCGTTTATAATTATAGAATCACATAAGCCATTATTCAATTCCAATTGGATTCAGTTGGTAAAAGTAAAATCTTCCCATTTATTAAGTGATTATTTGCAACCCCTAATGGAACTACAACAGTCTGCTTGCTTTGCCTTATAATTCTCAAGTGTTTATTCCCCAGCATTGACATTTAAATAGGCCTTTGTCTGGCTTGAACTTCGTTCTTGCTTCGGCAGAACATATACTAAAATTGGAACGATACAGAGAAGATTAGCATGGCCCCTGCGCAAGGATGACACGCAAAATCGTGAAGCGTTCCACATTTTTTTTTTGAATTTTTATAAAAATAAATGAAATAATAAAAAATAATAATAACTCTAAATGAAATATTAAAATCTATTCACGCACTGTGCATTATGTAGGGTATTATAATTTTGCCCAGAAGTATAGAAATATTCATTTCCGACCCCATAAACTATATATATTCTTGATCAGGGCGACGAGCTGAGTCGATTGAGCTTTGTCCGTCCGTTTGTCTGTCTGTCTGTCTGTCTGTCTGTCCGTCTGTCTGTCCGTCTATCGAGCTGAAATTTTGCACAGAGTCTTCTTTTTACTACACGCTGCTAATATGTCGGAACCGACCGGATCGGACGGGTATATCTTATAGCTGCCATAGGAACCATCGGTCGGAAAATGAGTCTTACTGGGAAAAACCTTTTTTGTTTTCAATGTAAGTGTCCCGAAACTCTTTCATTAATAATATGATATGCTTTCAAACAGATTTGCAAACTTTGGTGAAAATCGGATGACTATATCTTATAGCAGCCATAGGACCGATCGGTCGGAAAATTGGTCTTAGGGAAAATAACTTTTTTGTTTTCAAGTAAATCGTTCTTAATGTCGGTGATTCTTAATATTACACGCTTTCAAACTAATTTGAAAAAGTTGATCGACATCGGGTGACTGTATCTTAAGGTTGCCATAGGACCGATCGGTCGAAAATAGTTCTTAGTAAGAAATTTTTTTTGTCTTTAATGTTAGCGTCTTTAAACTCACTGATTACTAATTCTGTATGCTTTCAAATATATTCGCAAAATTTGGTCGAAATCGGATGACTATATCTAAAGGCTGCCATAGGACCGATCGGTCGGAAAATGAGTCTTAGTGAGAATAACTTTTTTGTTTTAAATTTTATCGTTCTTAAGCTCGGCGATTTTTTTATTTTGAAATGTTTTTAAAAAGATTCGCGAAATTTGGTCGAAATCAGATGTTTATCTGTCGGGAAATGGGCTTTAGTTAGAAAAATTTTTGATTTTTATGTTAGCGTTCTTAAACTCTGACATTTCAAAAACAGCATTTGCAAGGGTATAAAAACTTCGGCACAGACGAAGTTAGCTTGGCCTTCTCGTTTTATAGTGCATTCGTTCACAGAGAAGACAAAATTGGCTGCACGGCGCGAGTGTTTGGCTTGGTCCCGAATGGGTTGATTTTTTTTCAGTGTACGCGTTTTTTGCTTAGACAAATTTTTTTTTTTACCATTTTACTTGTGAGTGGGTTTTTCCGATTTTAAAAACAAAATGTTTTCTCTGCTCAGTAGTTTTGTCATTAAACTATGGTTTGAATTGAGGCCTAGTATTATATATATACAAATCATTGGCTTAACTATTTATGCTGAATGTTTTGGGCGGCTCATTTGAATCTAGATTCCGAGCATGTAATACGTCCAACATATTGATTTATCTAAGTACACAAAACACATATATTTTCCATTTACGTATGCCACACACCCACAAAATGAATGAAACTTTGGCAATTTCAAATAATCGCCGGAGTCCCCCATAATGAGGCCTGGGAGTGCGCGCGTTTTTGTTGGCCAGCTCACGCACGCACCGAAGGGGCAGAAGCAGGAGGAGGTGGAGGAGCGCACCAGCAGCAGCATCGCCACCAAACAAAAGCCGAGGCAAGGCAGCTTCCAAAAACCAACCGCACCAAAGAAAAAGAAAAACTTTCTTATTGCCAAACTGCCAAACTCGAGCCACTGCCCGCCCTCCTCCAAAACCCAGCTCCCATCTACGTCTCCATCTTCGCTTGGTCTGCCAAGACGACGCGGCGATAGCATGAGGGATTACAGCGCTTGATTTATATGGGATTCCGAAGAAATATGGGCGAAATGTGTCGGCAATTTTTATTGGACATTTTAAAAAGCGAGTAAGATGTTGTTGGTCTGCTCCTAGGGTCTTCTCCTGGGAATACGAAAATATAAGGAACTGCGGCAAACGAAACTTCAGGATTGGGGGGCTGCGGGGCGGTTACCACACACATATTTTCCGCGGCAGCTGCTCCCCAAACACTTGATTTCGTTGCGTAGTTAGTAAGGAAGTCGCGTTCATTCGTTCGCCAGCTTCTCCCTAACGAGCGCCGGGCGAATATTTATGATCAGCCCTCCGCCTGGTCCGGCGAAAACTTTGCCCAAGTTTTGAAAATTTTCAGTGGTTTTTGCATTAATTTAAATTTCGAATGCAAATGAGCCAATTTCACTGAGTGCCACGTTTTGGGCCAACAAGAAGCTGTGCGATTTCAACCCTTCACAAAAAAAACCTGCAGCCAATTCTTAGCTTGACAAATTGCATAAAGCCGACCGACCATCTTCTTGGACAACTTTGATGCACGACACGAGCTTTTGTGTAAATTTGTGACACGCCTGGCAAGCGAATAGTGTTAAAATGATTTAGTTACCAACGGTAGAGTCCTTGCAAGGACGCCACAATTATAGAGGTGTTTCTGGTTAATACAAATAATTGCTTTTGTTGTAATGGATATCAATTATTTGAGAGTTGGTTACACTCAGGGAAAAATCGCATAGTAAAAACTATAACATATCATATTTGATTTTACTATGCCATTTGGTTTTACACTTTTACGATGTTTTGCATTTGTTTACTCCGTTTACTCCGACTAATTCCTTGATTTTAGCAGCCGACTATGTGAAATTGGAAGCAATTCTCAGAACTTTACCTTCTTCTCGATTAGTTAAAGCTTGCTTTCTACACTTAAACTGGTTTTCAAATGTCATTGGATCTTTTAAATTTCAATGAATGGAAAAACCTTGCGAGTGATAGAAGTCTGTTTTATCGCGTTCCAACAGACTTAAAACTTAGGCCTTACCCATAATGTCATTCGAAAACACTTGTTTTTGAAAAAAAAAATTTGATGCGCGTCTAAAACCAACTTAAAATCCACGAAACTGCTTCGAACTTTCGAGAATCCTCGAATGCACAGTTATGCGAGCGACAAAAGTGCAGCTGTGGGAAGATTTTTTTTCGAACAATGTTTGAACTTGAATTTAACAAACATTTGGGACAATCACAACACCTGCCTGATGGTACCTAGAGAATCTTATTTAAAAGAAAAGTTGCTGCACTAGGAGTGTATATGAACTTTGATTTAAAAACATATTCAAACACCAAATTTCTCTTGTCCCTTTTATATTGAACAAGCACGGAAGTACTACTTGAGAGTTACAAGTGCTCTCAGGTTTTTAGGCAGTTGGTAGAATCAATTCAATGCAAGCTGTATCTTGGACTTGTCGCCATTAGCGCACGCAATCGCACAACGCGTTGATACGTTCCAATCGTGTTCAGTCCAAAGGCCCCGAGTTCGAATCCTCCCCGTTGTAAGTAAAAATGTTCATATACAATTTAATATAATTCGCTGTTTTTCAGAGCCCAACTGGCGGCGGGATCTAATGGGATTCGGAACAAAATAATTGGTTGGAAAAAGGGCATAGCCGATTTTGTAGGCGAGTCAGGCCCCCAATGCTATTCATTTTTATACCCTTGTAGAGGGTATATTAAAATTGTCCAGATGTTTGTAACATAAAGAAAGTAGCATCTCCGACCACATAAAGTATATATATCCTTGATCAGCATGCCGAGCTGAGTTCATATAGCCATGTCCGTCTGTCCGTCCGTCCGTATGTTCCTATGCTATCTCCTCTGTCAGTTTTAAAGCTATCTTAACCAAACTTTGCACAAAATCTTTTGGTACAAAGACCCCGCACATTTGTCGGAACCGGCCGGACCGGATGACTATTTGATATACCTGACATAGGAACTATCGGTCAAAAAAGTAGTTTTAGTTTGAAAAACTTTTTTGTCTTCAACGCGAACGTGCCCAAACCTCTTATTTATAAGTTTTCTATGCTTTTACATAATTTCACCAAGTTTGATGAAGATCTGTCAACTATATAGTATAGCTGCCATACAAAAGTTAGTTCTGAAAAAAAGTCTTAGTCGATGCTATCGCTCCCAAACTTGTTACTGATCAGTATTATAGGCTACCACACAATTCTGCCAAGTTTGATTCAAATCGGATGACTATAGCATATATCTGCCATGGGAACGATCGGTCGAAAAGGTAGCTCTTGTGAGAAAAACTTTTTTGTTTTCTTCTTTTTACTTTCCAGTTATGAATATTATCAGTCTCCACACAATTTTGGGAAGTTTGGCAAACTAGCAAGCAAATGGTCAAAGTAATGGCGCCATCTATTGCTGAGTTTGGGAAATAACTCTGCTAAGAATGTTTGACGAAAATCATTTAAAACCTTCATTTAATAAGTTTTACAAGCTACAAGGGTATATAAACTTCGGTTGAGCCGAAGTTAGCTTTCCTCTATTTTAATACCCTGCACCCATTGAAAATGTAAATGGAAAATGAACTTGTGCAAAAGTATGTAACAGGGAGAAGAAAAATTTCCGACCCCATACTCTCACGGAAAAATCGCATAGTAAAAACTATAAAAATCATATTTACTTATTTTTTGCTATTTGCTTATTTGCGCTGAATCAATGGTGAAAATGTTAAAGTCAAAGTGTAAATATTAAAATTTCAGAGCATTTTTTCCACAGTGTAAAGTATATATATTTTAGATCAGCGTCAACAGCCGAGTAGATATAGGCATGTCCGTCTGTCCGTCTGACTGTATGAACGCGTCGATCTCAGAGACTATAATTGATAGAGACACAAATTCTTGCATGTACAGGTGTATACCGTATCCAGATCACGTTTGTTTCTTATATGGAAAATTCTCATCGGGCGTAATTTTATAGGCAACCAGACGCAGTATACGAGCCGAGATTTCTGCAGGCTGAGTTCTTATACTGCAACTGGTGCGCCTAATAATTGACGCCTGATAGCGAAGCGACCTAAGCGGCCGTGCCAAAAGCTTCTACACAGAGAAAAATATGGCGTTCCAAAATCGTTACCGAATGGTCACTATTTTGGTCTGTTTATTACGTTTGTAAAACATGAACGGTGGTCATGAAAGACGAAAAAGTGTTCATGAAAATAAAAATATTTTAGCATTTTAATGTTTTCAGTGCTTATTAACGTTTGTTTATTCCAAAGTGCATTGTAAAAAATATAGACAATATTAAAAAAAAACAGAAATAAAACTAAATAAAAATAAAATAAAAATAAATAAAAATATAAATATATAAAATATATAATATATAAAAAATTAAAAAAAAATATAACTATGCCTTGACGGGGATTTGAACCCACGAAAAATATATTGGAGGGACGACCCCTCTTCCTTCCTTGCCCCCCCGCGTCGACCAGCCTTCCCGAGACCACCACCCTAGAGGAGGCTTGACCCCGATTTCTTATAATCCAATAACTATGGTTAATCATTAACTATAGTTAATATTTTTTTTTTTCTGGATCAAGCCGGCGACCAATGTGAGAACAAAATGTTCTTGAAACGAGCACAAAATGATCTTGAAACGAGCACAAATTGTTTATAAGACACGCCCAAGCCGTTCATGAGTGAGAATAAAATGTTCATGGCATAGTGTGAACAAATGTTCATGAATTTGGAAAAAGCGGACTTCGCAGACTATCGTTACCAAAATGTCATGATTTTGGTACATTTAGAACGGATTTTTTTCTCTGTGTACGCATATTAGAACCAGCGGATTTTAATTCCATTTGAATACACTGCAAATTGGAAAAATACAAAAATTCGTCGTCTCTAGCAAATGAGCTACTGGATTCCATTAGAACTTTCTCGCACTTTAACATGTTCGAAACCATGAAAACATTCTTAACTGGTGTTCAGAATCCTCCACAAAGTTCCCAGAATTGTATGAGATTTCAAAAGTTATGCTTTTTTTCCAAGCTACGCAGGTTAGCTTGGAACGCCTATTCTCTGGCGGACAATTGATAACGAATTTAGAATGAATATAATGAATGTATGGACTCAACCACATTGAATGCAATTATTTTACTGCGAGCAAATCACAAAAATGCTATATTAGTTAAATAAGACGTGGACGAATAAAATTCAAAGTTAAATTCGAAATCTAAAAATATGTAATATAATCATAATTTCTAACATGTTAACTACGAAATATGAAATAGTCTATTTAATTTTACTTTAATCGTGAAACCATTAATTTTGTGTTGCATTTTGATTCGATTTATTACCCAGGAATAAAATTATTTAGATTTATCTCAGAATTTCATTTTTCTTTACTTATACCGGTACGTAACTGTATACCAAAATAAAAGTCCGGGTACCGTATCGAAACCGAAATTAATTGAAAACCGAAGTAGAACCTTTAACCAAAACGTTCATTTCGGGACGTACCGGAACCGCTTCCGGAACCGAAATTCGTTTCGGGATTAAGTCCTGATTGCCACTGAAAATTGTTTATTTTTAGATTGTCTAGATTTTAGATTGATATTTATCAGTGCAGTCTTGCTTATTTTCGCAATATTGGCTATTTCACTCCATTCCCCATTATTCTTCTTTTGTTCGACCGATTCTTGAGAACCGATTATGTGTGTGGTCTCCGCAATATTCGATCCATCAAGATTGAATTGAATCTGTGCTAAAGCAGTTCTTATTGTCGCAATTTTCTTTTATTGGTTCATTTTTATGTTGATGCAAGAGTCGATTTTATATTTTAAATGTTTTTTCAAGCAATTTGAATTTATAATATTTTACTAGATTAACTCGAAACTAAAAGAACTCATTTCTCTGGGTTATATCCATTGAGAACTCTAAACGCGTTTTTCACAAAATCGATTTTTTTGAATTATGTATATAACAAATGTTAAGCAAGTTGACGCACAATGCGAAGATATTGAGGACTTGCAACAAAGGTGCTTTTCCCGTTAGTG
Source organism: Lordiphosa magnipectinata (assembly GCA_037044535.1). NCBI lineage: Eukaryota > Metazoa > Arthropoda > Insecta > Diptera > Drosophilidae > Lordiphosa > Lordiphosa magnipectinata. The sequence goes on along the minus strand of JBAMBO010000704.1, from coordinate 93,709 downwards.
TAAATAAAATACATTTGGAAAGAGTTCAAAATTAGGTAAAAAGTTTTTAAAACGTTGTTTTCATTTTAATGCCAGTTTGTGGAGAACTGAATTTATACTACGAACTTGATAAAAAAAAATATTAAATTGATCAAATCTGGTATCAAAATGATACTAAACGTTTGACAATTGAAATATCAATTTGAAAAGACCTACTAACAGATTGATGCTAAAAAATTATTACAAAAATGTGTCAACCTGATACAAGTTAGTATTCATTTGATATCCTCGAAATATCATTTTAGTACTTTCGAAAATATCAACTTGGTAATGAGAGTATTAAAGAGAATTAGATAATCAATAGTTTTAAATTGTCGACTAAATAGTATCATTTTGGTGATTACTTTTTTACTGCGAGTAACCTTTTTCTTCAGGAGATTTTTTCTATTCTTGACATTGGGGAGTGAAGGGCAGTTTTAGTGTATTTGTTCTAGCTATGAGTAGTTTTTTGGAAAATATATAGGTCCAAGTGGACATCCTAGTAGTCCATTCCATTTCCATGGCCCAGAGAAGATCTCATACCACTGCCTTAATTATGAGTTTTCAACGACAATGCATCATTTTTGATGGGAAGGAGAGAGCTGGCGCTAATGTGGCACTTGCATGTGTGGCCCGCATCCTATGGCAGTATCATGAGCAAATAAATGTATGAAAACACGCGAGAATAATGCGCGCATATTGTCCAAATTTGTTCTCTATAAATTTTATAAAGAAAGCGAAAAAAAACGTATACAGAGCAGTGAGCGTAATGAAATTCGTGCTGCTTGTTTACCGGAGAGCTGAGGTAGGAATCCAAGGGCTTTGAGTGGGTGGATGGAAAAATGGTTGGTTGGATGATGCTGCCGAAAGGCAAAAGAACTATGTTTGGCAAGAGAGATAAAGCAATAAATTCTGTCAGAAATTTAATTTGATAATAAATCTTTGCTTCTAGCGCTACGGAATTTATTTGGCTTTGCACACACACACACACATACACACACATTCACACACACGCACTCACTTTCGGTTCGGTATATAGAAATTCGTATTCGTGCGCACATAATAAAACAAAAAGGGCGCAAAAAACGTGCGTGCATGCCAAGGATGAATGAGGATACCCCGAACATGACACTTATGGATGTTCCACCAACGCCACACACACCAATACGGGTTTCTGTGGTCCTTTTCCCACCTAGGCGGTTATGGGACTGCCATTTGCCCTTATCACATTGAAAATTTGCCCAAAGCAAAGAATTGAAAATGAGGTGAAAATTTAAGATTTTTCTTTGCCTACTTTTGGCAGCCTCTCCTTGCCCTTGGTAGCGTTAATACTTAATGACAATGAACAGTTTTCACCTGACCTTGACCGCCGCATTTAAATGTCCTTTCTTCTGAGTCACTTTTCCTTTCTATTTGCACCTGCAGGTACACGACATCGACAACGATTAATGGGAAATTGGTTGAGGACCACAACAAAACTAAGTATTCATTACCCCCGGACGATGCCAAATAATTTCGATAAGATAAGTCAGATGCTGCCAACTTAAGTGTCATAAATCTTTACCATGTTTAAAAACGGAAAAGAAATCCCAAGGAAAGAGTTGTGTCGAGGTCCAAAAATACACTTGACATATCAGCGCTGCGCTGGTTTGCGAGTGTGCGCTGATTTATTTTGCCGGTTTGCAGCAAAAGATTTTCGGTTTTGTTTTTGTTTTTCTTTTGATGCAGTATAAAGCAGAAGATAAATGGCGTCTTGGCGACTGTTGGTCATGGCGCGCTGATTTGTACAAAATAAAATTTTCTTCTATGTGTCTGTCTCTATCTATGCCTGGCCCCTCCCCCATTAGAAACAAACCCCTAATACCACACATAGATCAACCATTTTTGGTCATAAATTACTCTTTTAAATCTCTAATTTGTTTTGCTTGAAATGTAAAAAAAAAGGTAAAATCCTTTATTTGAAACCCCCCAGTGAAACTTGGTTACTTTTGTTGTTGATGCCCTAACATGGTGAGAGTGTTAAAGAATCCGAGATTATGGGACAAAGATGAATGTTTTGGATTGAATAGAAAAGAGTGTTATTTGCCTTTGGCTTTAATCTTAAGTATTTTGTTTAATGGTAGCAGTATTTTCTTTTGGCCCATAGGCAAAGTTGAATGATTCTATTTTAATCAGAGCTGGGACACTAGACACTCAGTAGGTGGAGTCTAATTGAACCGAACAGCACCGGAACTGGAGCAAATTTATATGTAACTAATTAAATAGTACGTTAAGTTGGTTTTATTTAGTAAAACAGATTAAAATTTGTGTTAATTAACAGCTAAACTAAGAGTAGAATATTCTAACTCTATTCCAACCCGTCTAGTTGGTCCGAAGTGAATCTCATCCGAATTTAAATTCAAGTTCCGGCTATGTCAAGCCTAAGGTTGTCATTTCTTAATATGTACTTTAGACCAGGGTTGCCCAAGCCCATTCCGCAAGCGCGCATCCGTTGTTGTTTTACGCAAAGGAATAGCTGGCGCGTATACGGGCCAGGCGTGCTATAAGACTACATAGACCAGAGTTCCCCAGGGATAGCCCCTGGGGCACGAACATACTCGCCAATTCACACCGAATGCTTGCCGAAGTCATGCATCACTGTGTGTTAGAGAGAGAGACACAGTCACATTTTCGCACTCTCTGTTTGGAGTTACCCTGTCACAAGATATACTTAACAAGGTAGCCCCACTCGCTCTCTCACGGAGAAGCGTCTCTTACCAAGGTTGTTTACAGAGTGACATTTAAGAAGTAAGCATAGTGAGCGAGAGAGCGAGTGCGGCTACCTTGTTAAGTATATCTTGACCCTGTCATAGACCAAATACATATGCGTTCTCTCCTCTCTTTCTTTACGAGCGAAGATTTTGTTGTTGCCGGCGCGTCGGCCCTGGAGGGCACGAGGCATCTGGAGCAGAGCCGGCCAGCTATAGCTACCACGAGCCGAAGTCAGTCGTGCTTTTACGCATACGCGAGCCGAACTCATGATTGTGTGTATCGGTGAACATTGAATTGCAAGTAAAACGGCTGTAGTCTGGAGAGAGCTCTCTTGCACACCAACAAAAGCACACTTTTTTGTCCTCTCCATTTGGCCGGCACTGATCTGGAGCTACAGCAACTTTAAATGTGTTCTCTCTTCTCGTTCTCTCCAAGCGAAGGATTTGTGGCGGGGTTCCTCCCGAAGTTAAGAATTTCAGTAGAGACGGAAACTATATGTCGTACACTTCTGAGAGGTTGAGTAGAAAGAGGTGACCAAGAGTTATGAATCTACTTTTTCTAAGAGCTGGGCAGTTCCTCACACTTGCAGCTTCTACAGAGGTCGTTGTGAGCGACGCCCAAGCGTGCTGCCGTTGAGGTCCCAACCAGAAGTAAGATGTTTTCTCTACTTTAGCGCAAAAGACTATTGGTTCGTTACAGGTTAAACGTGTGCCACGTGACCCTAACCGGAAGGTTATTCCATCGTTCCGCAGCCAAGTGCCAGGTTTCATTCCTTGTGGCTAGCTTGTATGAGGCTAAGGGCGTCCCTATCGAGCTCTTCTCCGGGAGAAGTTGAAGCATAGTTACACTGTACTATTTCAAGGGCCTCCAGGAACTGTCAAATTTTAAACGCTTTAAAAGCTCTAAAGTTTTACAAATAGCGTAAACAATGGCGTTGCGTGGGGTTCTGCCGCCCGGGGCGGATGTCAAATTTGCCGCCCCAACTTATGTATCTATTTCGGTTTAAAACTTGTTTTATATGTACAATTTTCTTTTTCATTTTACTCATAGCAAAGAACCCAGTCGTATGTAAAGCACTCAGCAAGCAAATAACCCGGTGGTGCAGATAATTGCCTTAGAACGGCGAGTTCGATGGTAGAGTTTTTTTTTTATTTAATGTGTTATTAACATTGTCTATATTTTTTATAAAGTTCTATGGTCCCAAAATCGAATTAAATTTATTAGCCCTTCTGTTTCCCCTTTCGTATGTTCCCTTCGCTTTTATGTAAGATTATAAACTTTAGTAAGCCCAGCGGGCCCTCATTTGCATGTGACGGGTGCTCCCTGAGGCAGCTACAAATGCTCGAAGACGCGCTCATTCTGAAGTTTCTTCACTCTAATTCAATCATGAATGTTGCCAGCTGAAGCAAACTTGCTCGTCTATCCTTAATTCTTATGATGACTTCGTCCATGAATTTGAAATGTTTTCGCATTAGTTCATCTTTGTAGGATCAGGCATCCATGGATGCCAAGGTCTTCAGATATATCTTTTGCATACCTAAGAGCACCAACTACCTATAATGACTTCTGCAAAGCTCTTATTTACTAACCTTTGCTAACGACCTAAGGAACGAAGGGAGGAAATTGACTGAGACGGAACTACCGAAGTTTCAGCGACTGTAATACTATAAATACACTGGCTAGAGGGGTAATCGTGATGATCTGTCAGGCGTAATGTAATAGAGGACTAAAAAGAAGGCGATTCTCGAGTGTACGATAGATTCAAGTTTAAGAACGAAATTTCTAGTGGATTGCCTTAACATTATTGTGAATAAAATTATTCAAAGATTTTTATTTAAGAAGTATTTATCATCATAACCTAATTTTGTAAGAATGGGCCTGTTGGACTCAACCACTTTACCCGGCCCACAATTGTTCACTATTGGCAGTACTGTTGACGATTTATATGGATAAATTTGGCCATCAGTATGATTAAAACATGTGTCGTTTTTACAAAGAGCACCATAAATGCCGATATTTACATGAAAGAGTGCTTGAAAAATGACTGACACATAATGTTTTTTGGCCGGATCTTGCATCCGCACACTACACTTGAGTAACGCAGGCACTCCTTAACGAAAAACCCATTAATTTTGTGAGTTAAGCACGGTTAGGAGAACTCCAAATTGTTTGGGCGCACGAAAAAGTCAATTTTTGTGAGAGTGGATCGTAAAAACTAATCGAATAGTCTGTTTGGTAATTTCCACCCGAATGCTGGGCTTAAGCAATTCATCAATGCACCTGGACCTGGAACCAGCAGTTTTCTTTACCGGTGCTTGATTCGTGTTTTGTTGATCGACTTGATTGTGTGAAGCTTTTTTATCAAATCGGTGTGAGATCGAGCAATGTGTTTTTTAAATTTGTTCCATGATCGCCCTATAAAAAAGGAAAGAACATACATACAAACATATAAGTCATTTATGTTCCCTTGCAACTGGTATATAGACATATGTACATATATGTACAATGTGCACACAACCATAGTTTTCGCTTCTTTTCATCAAAGGCATGCAAACATTAGCATGTGCGTACATACATATAGGCAGGATATTTAACTTTCTAAGCACTTACATACGAAATAAGTATGTATGTTTGTATATGCATGAGAGAAAAGTCTTGAAGCTTACATATGTATGTGCATTAGACTGAGTATCATTGTACATTGTACATACATATATATATATATGTATATTTCTCGGAAAGTGTATTCGTAAATATCAAACACACCTTAATTTTTTGTCCACACTCGTTTATTAAGCAATTGCTTACATTTTCTTCAATGTCAAAGGCGAAATACTTCCGATACACATTTATTTTGGCCTTGGCGTTTTAAGCGATCGTTTAGATTGACTTGCAACTCTTAAATAAGTTAATTACTCTTTGCAGTTTCGCAGGAAAAACACGAATTTAAATTTTATAACGATTAACCGTAGGCGACTGTACACTGAGCTCTTTCGTTTTGCATAAAAAAGGGACAGCAGCCGAAAAATTAGCAGAAAGCCAATATGCAAAAACGGAACTTAAGTGAAAGAGCGCCAAATATATACATATTTTTGTTGCTGTTTTTGTTTCAGTCTTTCTCCCAGAAACCTTTATGTATAGACACAAACAATATCTTTTGTCTCTCTCTCACGCGCAGTCAGCAGCTCTGAATATAGCGATGACAAAATTCCGTGCGGCAAATACTGAAGTTACAAAAAATAAAAAATTACTCAGAATCGAAACTGTACCGGTATACTGTTCAGGTTCTTTTCGGTATTTCCGGTTCTAAATATATCGGTTCTTGAATACCGGTATACTAAAAATTAAAAATATCGGTTCCGGTACAGGTTCCGGTTCTAAGTTTTAATCGGCTCTTTTCGGTATACGGTTCCGGTTCCGGTTTGATTCCCTGCTTACACACATTTCCAGCTGTATTTAGATTAAAAAAATTTATGAGAATTTGAAGAACCATTTTCGACCGATCAATCCTTAGGCAACCATAAGATATTGTCACCCGATGTCGATCAACTTTTTCAAATTAGTTTGAAAGCGTTTAATAGTTATTTAGAATCACCGACCTTAAGCACGATTTACTTAAAAACATAAAAGTTTTTTTCACTAAGACCCATTTTTCGACCGATCGGTCCTACGGCCGCTATAAGATATAGTCATCCGATCTTGAACAAAATTTGCAAATCTGTTTGAAAGCATATAATATTAATAATGGCCCAGTTTAAGGACGCTAGCATTGAAAACAAAAAAGTTTTTTTCACTAACACCCATTTTTTTTTACCGATGGTTCCTATGGTACCTATAAGATATAGTCATCCGATCCTGCAGTGAAAAGAAGATACTGTGAAAAATTTCAGCTCGATAGCTTTAAAACTTTCGCAAAAATTTTACGAATTGGTCGCAAAATTTCGCCCATTTAAAACCGGCGACGTCTGAGTCCGTGAAATGAAAAGTAAATGGAAAATGTCGCTACAGTTAAAAGCTGCCATCCTATGAATCAATTTTTTTTAACTTTCTTTGACTCTTTAAGATTGTATTTGTCGACTCTCTTATACAGTTTGGATTAAACTCTTGTGTTAAACAATTTTTTTCCTAACCCTCCCAATACCTTTAGACAACAACAAATTGCGATTTGGCTATGGTATTTATCGATACATAACTATCGATAACCGATAGAATTGCTTGAGTTGCCCAAGTAGACAGCGGTTGCCCAAGTAGACAGCGGAAAAAGATATGAAACAATGCTTCAACTTCACATACAAGCTTGATGATTTTTAGTTGTAGGTTAATTATGGTTTTAAATTATTTAGGTAAACACGACACAGAACTATAAGCAAGTTTTAATACTCTGTACCGAAGGTACATAGAGTATATTAAGTTTGTGCAAAAGTATGTAACAGGGAGAAGGAATCGTTTCCGACCCTGTAAAGTATATATATTCTTGATCAGCATCAACAGCCGATTCGATATAGCCATGTCTGTCTGTCCGTCTGTCTGTCTGTCCGTCTGTCCGTTCGTATGAACGAAGAGATCTCAGAGATGGTAAGAGATAGAGGTTTGACATGTATGGGGGTTTCTTATACTTGCAGGCAGATCAAGTTTATTTTCAATTTTTGCCACGCCCCCTCCCGCCCCCGCAATTTGGAAAAAACGTCATATCTCCTACAGTTTTGAAGATAGATCGTTCGTACCTTTTAGAGGTACCTTGAAAACAAAATTATTTATCGATTTGCTGAAGGAATGATAAAGATCGGATGAACGATACCCAAGTTATGAGCAAAAAAGGCCAGTAAACACCCGCCACCCATCACCACAGCATTCTATTGAACGGCAATCTTAGTGAGAGAGAGAGAGAGAGAGAGAGAGTGAAACTTAGAGATGAGCGCGTATAACTCGTGAGCAAATGCGAGCTGCGACTTTAAGGCTACAGAGTATGTTACAGTCGGGCATGACCGACTTTCTTTCTTGTTTAATAGTAAAAATGTGAGCGGCTTGGTTGCAAAATGATGACTTCGATCGTTGGCAACTCTGTCAGCTGTTTCTAAAGAGTGTTTATTATTGAAACAAGCCAAACATGTAAGTTTCGTTATAATTTAAATTTGCCTGTCTAATTTTATTAATTTTGAACATTATTATTCTATTAATAGTAGGGGCAAGCTTAAGAATGAGAATCAGGATGAAAACATTCTCAAGTTTATGAGAAATAACCCTGATTTGGCCAGGGGATTTGCCAAGGGCGATCGGATTGCCATTGATGCCAAATGGTCAAAGTTGGCAGTTGAATTAAATGCGCCAGGACCTCCAAATAAAGACACTACAGGTTGGAAAAAGGTAATAATTACCACAATGCTAGTGACCCATTGTTCATTTAAAAGGTATGGTCCGACTGGAAAATTATTGTACGTAAAAAATTAGCACCATGGCATTTAAACTGAAGTATCCTTTTCTGTTGAAAAACACAGATTCGTTGGTTGTAGGTTTTCTAATTTGAATGTGTGTTCCATCTACACATGCGATAATGCTAGGAAGTTTGTATTTGAAGTAAAAGCAGTCCCGCGATTTCTGAATTTCTCCTGGTGTCAGTTGCAAATTTAATTCCTCTGCGCATATTGTCCTTTCCAGCAACTGAATAATGTTGTGGAGTATCTTCCCAAATGTACTCCTGTCCATGTTTATATGGTGATCCTTTGCAACAGACAACTGGTGAGAGCCAGTGGCAAGATACCGCAGCACTGCTGCTAGTTGAGTTGACTGCGCTATTCAGGATGATTTGAGATGTGCTCGTATTTTGGATAAAATTATTAAAAATGTTTGTTTATCCAATCGAAATGATTCCTAAAACCAGAAAACAATGAGCTTTTGATTTAAAATAAGTTCATATTTTTATGCACACATGACTTTCCGTTCATCTGACAAATGAAGTACCGACAAGTTTTTCCGTAAATGATGTCTGCGTCTTAGCTGAAGAATTTTACGGCGTCGTTTTTCCTCAAAGCAGGCAATAGCAATTAAAAACAGGCATTTTAATTTCACTTGGAATTATTGCAAAACAAACTTTACATCTCGAGAACTCACGGCTCACGGCATTTCACACAGTTGGAACGTCGCTTTAGACGACTGAGCCACGCCGCGCAACTGATGTAATGCATCAAATTGGTTACATGTATTGAATAAGATGCCCTTGTATTGAAAACATTTACGAATGTTTGCTTTCTTGTAATTCTCAAGAACGAATTCCACCATCTGCCAATATAAATAGCGCCACTGAAATTTGCGGACCAAAAATCAAAATTGTTGGCGGTTTGAAATCAAAGGGACGGACTTACAATTTTTTTTTTGTGTGTAGAAACAGACGGACGGACAAAGCTCAATCGACTCAGCTCGTCGCCCTGATCAAGAATATATATAGTTTATGGGGTCGGAAATTAACATTTGCAAACTTCTGGGCAACATTATACATTTTCATTCATGCCGCACAAATCTTGGTGGAAGAGGAGCAAGATGAGAATGCAAAAAGCAGACACCAGTGTCTCAGTTGCCTTATTTGCGTCAAAGGAGCAATAAGGAAATATTGGCTAGAGATATGAGTATTCTGATAAAGCGAAGACAGATTGAAAGATCTAATGTTCATTTTCCCATAATATTCTGTTCTTAGCTTTGGTTTTAAATGACATGTTCCATAGGTGGGACGTACGCACTACGGGTGATGACTCCAAACTAGCGAGCCAGACTAGGAGGCCAGAGTCACTCAGGTACCAATTTGAAAAGCACACTGTCGGGTGTAACGACAACTCCCCCTTGGTGAGCGGCGAAGTCCATCCTAAACGTCTGCTAATCTTCGGGTCGCAGCATCCTCTGGGTAAGCAGATTCGAATTGAGACAGACACTCTCCATAGGCGACACGAATGCAAGATCAATACAAAAACTAATACATTTTCATTATTTATTGGTTTTTATTTCATAAAACTTAGTATAACTGTAGCTGCTCTTTATCGGCAGTGGCCCGGGTAAGCATCAACTCTGTTACAGCTCCTTCTACACTGCAGGCTGCTGCTGGAGGCCCTCCATGTCAACTGCATCCAATTGTTCTTTATTTTGGTGAGGTCCCAAATAGTAACCTTTGCCTCTACTATTGCTAAAAGAAATTTAAGAAAGAACTGTAGTTCCCGAAATGATGGATGAGAAAAAACAATCTGTATAAGAGCAAGTAGGAAAGTCACCAAAACAGTTGTGCAAAGGCTCTGGTCCGAGACATAAGAGGCAATTGCATAATTGACTGTGAAAAGGGTGGTTGAAGGATGTACTTGGATGGAATTAGCATTGGCAGCACAATATAAATTTCATTATAAAGGTTTGTCCCACTGTGAAATGCTTGACAATCTGTGTGGATTATGAAGAAACAACCAGATGTCACACGCTGCACTAAAAACCAAACAATTCTCGTCGTCCAAAATTGTATATATTTAACTCTAAATTTTGTTTGATCTGCATTTCAGTTCGAAAATTTTACAAAAAATTTTGACTTGTAACTCACATACATCTGTGTAAATTGGTGCTTAATCTAAATTCTCTATCGAACTCTCCAGTGTTCCATCCAGTGTGCTTTTCTGTGCTCAATTCCAGTGTTTTTTCAGTGTTGTTTTCTGTGCACAAGTCAGTGTTTTTTCAGGGTCTTTCAGTGTTCTTTTCAGTGTTCTTTTCAGTGTTTCATCCAGTGTTCTTTTTAGTGTTGTTTTAAGTGCTCCATTTCAGTGTTCCAATCCAAATCAGTTCATTGTAGCTATAAGTTCACTTCTTGAATTTTGAGAGTTTAAATGCCGAGTGTTCTCCTTCGCCTTCCCAGTGTCCTTTGCCTTCAATTGAAATCACAAAAAATACGTGTTTCCTTGATTTCTTTGAGCTTGTTTATATACTTACTAACAAATCCAGGCTGTAGGTTTATTTGATTTTTGTAAAAAAATTTGTACACTTTTTCCTTAATACTAATAAATTGAACCAACAAATATTTTGATGTTTTTTTTAGAACTGAAAATTTAGATTTTGGTTTTTTTTTCTAATTTTTTGTGTGTGTTCAGTTTGAGATTCAAACTACAACTGAATGTGGCTATTCCATTTGTTTCGACTATAGTTTTGACATAAGGCAAGATGGAGGCAAAGTCTACTTGATTGGGAAAATAAATCTATAGAAATGAATAGAAAATATTTTCGTTCTAAAGCAGGGTCTTAGCTAATGAAATACCAACTAGAGCCATTTCAATATCTTCCAACTCCTTATAAGATCGATTTACGGTTTCCCTTTGCAAAATGCGCAAAAAGTTAACATTAATTAATTCATTTTGAAAATATAAGTTAACCACAAAGCGCTCTGTTGGTTTGGGAATGCGTTACCAAGAAAGATCGTGCCCCAATGCACACGAAATTAATCTTATTACGAAGAAGTTGAGTGTGAAATCGCCCGGCCAAGACATCTCCAACAACCCGGTAACCACATGAGCAGGCAGCTCAAATTTATAAACTTGCACACAAAACTTGAACATGGCCAAAAAGGAGGCAGCCACAACAACTCGAGGCACGAGTTTATGAAGAAAAACCACTTTTTGAAAAGCAACAGACGAAAGAGAGAGGGAGATGAAGTTTCCAAGGCTCAAAAACCAAAGAAACCTCAAGGAGCAAAGTTTCCATTTTGGGGCAAATGTGGTGAGCCGGCAGCAGGGGATGACGACGGGAGGAGGTGGAAATCGGAGGGCATTCATGTGTTTGTGACAAACTATCTTAATGGCTTTTCGCAGCTTGGCGGCTGTTAAATGCGAATTTAATTAATTGGACACTTAAGTTAACGACATTACTTTTGGATTTTTTTTCCTTGGCCTCCGAGGACTCACACGGCGACGATTTTGATTAATTGGTAAACCGTAGTGAACTTCAAGGGTAGGCAACAGGCAAAACGTAAGGCGATCCATAAGATGGTTGGAACACACAATTAATGACCATTGCCCATCATGTGGCTTGGGAATTCTTGTTGGTTTGACTCAAAATGGCGTTTGATAAGCAAATCAGGCAAGTTAGCTTAAATGACTAAATCACTTTTATACACATTCTGTAATTTCATTTTTTTAAGTTGTCTTGTGTTTATTTTAATGCCAAGCCCCTAGTTTAAATTTATGAACTCAAGTAACTAAATTTTCTTCTGCTCACAAGTTTTTCCCCAACTCCCACAGCAAGTTTATACATTTGTCGGTGCCCGTTCCTTTTAGAATTTATTTTGCGGCCAGTTAATTTATGTGTTTTTGCGTTCAAATGTGAGCGCTTATCAAATAATTGCTGGCGAGCAAAACGGAGTACAATTAAGCGGTAAAAGGTTGACCGTCCCACATGGACTCACACATGGACACCGGACACTCTGTTTTTTTTTTTGTATTGTATTGTATTGTGTGTGCCCGCTTGTTGCGCGCTCCCCACCTTTGCGGGCATTTTTTAATATGCTCCATTTTCGGTTTATCTTTATAGTCTCGTTTAGTGGTTAACCAAAAGAATGATGGTGCATTGGGCGACATCTTCTATGTCTAGGTATTCGTTATTTATACGACTATTTTAAGTCATTAAATTTTGCATATAAAATTGTGCATGAAATGGATGGGTGCCTCGATTGCTCACTTCCGGTGGTTTTCTTTGGGAAAAACTTCGACATCAACTGATGCAGAATAACGCTTGAGTAGCAATCGATTATTCAATCTGTGAATGGAGCAATGTTGCTTCTGGATACCAGGAATAGCACTTAGCACTTTCAAGTCTTGTCTTCAACTCAGCTTTCACAGTCTCGTGCTTCTCTTTCTTGTAGAAAAATATATCAATCGCTTGAAAATGATTTTTTTGACCATCGAAACAAAGCATCTGGAGTAAGGATAGGTTCACCATGGGTGATTTGGAGGCTTCTACGTCTGGTTTCTCTTTTAAAAATTGCGCCCACTCCATCACACGCTACTTTACCGTGGACAGTTACAAAATAATGTGCCTCAGCTTTCAAGCCGAAATCACGTTCATGGTTTAAAAGATTCGCCATTAGGAAACGATTTTTATAATGTTGTGCAGCCCCGTCTGTGACATATATGAAAAGCAGCCGTATCATGAACAAGACTATCGGACAGAACGACCACATCGTGGAATATAGCCTTTAAGCCAGCGATGCCCAGCCGTATGCTCTTTGGGTACGTTTTGTTATTGTAATTGCGCCAAACATAGGAAATCAATGATCGTATACATGCAGGGCCCGAGGCATACAAAACGACACACACGCTAACGATTTCGTGTGTATGCGACGCGTAGAACAAAAACCGGTTTTGTTCTTTGATTGGTGTTTGCGAGCGCAAGCAAACTGACCAACAACAATTTCATTATTGGTATTGGTGCTTATCTATGTGAGTATTGGTGAGTGCTCAGTCGAATGCTGCTTTTGGGCATGCCTGCTTTAAGCCAGTGGCCGGCAAAGACGTCGCTGCCGAAGAGCCCAGTTCAATACACTGGATACTGAGACGTGCCGGCCACTGCTTTAAGCCATCCAACATTTCCTCCAATTCCATCTCTCTTTTAATCTAGAATCTAGAACTCCTTCTTGAACCCCTTCTTGAACCATTGGATTCGCACATATATCGCTGTGTGGCATTCTACCGATCAAGCGTAAATAAATGTCACAAATAATGGTCGAACTCAGACAAACTAACTTAACTGGTAACCGTTTTTTGCCCATAACTTGAGTATCGTTCATCCGATCTTTATCATTCCTTCAGCAAATCGATAAATAATTTTGTTTACAAGGTATCTCTACAAATTACACATTTTACCCTATTGGGCATCGAATTGTACAAAGCGCTTAAATATTCCTCAGTGATATCCTCGAACCATACTTTTTCTATCACATCCTTCAATTCTACCATGGTTTTAGGCTTCCTTTTTTTTATTTCCGCAGCCATAATGGCCCAGACATTCTCTATTGGGTTGAGGTCAGGGCTGTTTCCGGACCAATTTAGGGACAATTAGGGCCAAGGAAAACAAAAATTGGAGTGATTCCGAATGGTCACGAGTCCTATTTTCGGATGAGTCCAAATGCAATCTCATTGGACCCGATGGCTCTTGCAAGGTGCGCCGTAGAAAGGACGAACGATATTTGGAAAATTGCTGTGTGGGAACCGTTAAGCATTCACCATACATTATGATATGGGGATGCATATCTAAATATAAAACTGAATCAATTTTAATGATTCAGGGTATGGTGAACGCGGAAAAATATGAAGATATAATTTTAAGTGGAGTTGTGCCTAGCATTGAGGCAATAAGTGAGAAAGAAGAAGATCCTATTTTTCAAGATGATTTTGCACCTTGCCATCAGGCTCGATCTGTAAGTAATTCAGTGAGCTTTTGTTATTAAAACAACTTAATCAATTAATTTTGACCTTCTTCTTAACGAAAATAACAATTTTGAAGGAAGAATTGGGTATTAAGTCCCTAAATTGGCCCGGAAACAGCCCTGACCTTAACCCAATAGAGAATGTCTGGGCCATTATGGCTGCGAAAATAAAAAAAAGGAAGCCTAAAACCATGGTAGAATTGAAGGATGTGATAGAAAAAGTATGGTTCGAGGATATCACTGAGGAATATTTAATTGTATTGTACAATTCGATGCCCAATAGGGTAAAATGTGTAATTTAAGCAAAAGGGGGTACAACAAAGTACTAATTTAAATTTAAAAAAAAAATTAACATTAATTTGATACAAAATATATATTAGATTATAGCAAATTAAGTATACTTTTGGAAAAACTCATTATTTGTTGAGTATATGCACTATTATAATTATAATAATTTTTTTTCTTTAAGTTGTCATAATTATGAAAAGTCACCAAAATTAATATGGGTCTGGAAAAAAACCTTTTTCTAATAAACTAACATTCATAAAATAAAAATTTGAGTACTGCCGGCTCTAGGTCAAGTGAAACACACAAAAATGTATGATGTTTTCCAATATATTTCGGTTGCTCCTCGGCAACCATCTTCAGGGACACTACAAAACAATTTACCAATTACAATTTAACATAGATTCGATCAAAACAAAACAAAAAAGAGATTTGTCACATACATTATTTTACACGTCTGCTCCGTTCGGCGTGGAGTTGGATACTGATCTATTATTTGTCAGTAAGTGTCTGTATAGGTGAGCACAGTTTTCCGTGTCCGTCTTGTAGTTAAGTCTCTTGTCTGTTGGTGTGTCAATTATATGTAGCATCTCTATAGTGAAACGTTTGCTGTAGTGGTTTTCTTGCTGCAGGATTGTTGTTGCTTCAAAATTCGGCGAGTGTCCGCTATCCATACAGTGTGTCGCGAGCGCCGTTTTTTGTATGGTTGATTGATGTCTGAGTTTGTAGTCCGATCTATGTTGGGATATTCTTGTTTTTAATTTAGATTTTGTTGTACCAATATACAATTTGTTGCAACTGTTATCTGCATTTCCATTGCATGGTATCTTGTAGATCACATTACTCCTGTCGGCTGTGGCTATTTTGGACTTCGTCTTATTGAAGAAGTTTCTCATTGTGCTATTGGGTTTGTGGGCTAGTTGTACGTCATGTTTGTTGAAGCAGTCTGAATGGGCGAACCGTTCAGAAAGCTTAGGGACATATGTTAGAGACTTATAAATTCTGGGTTGTTGTTTACTTTTGGAAATTGGTTGGCCGTTCTTCTCAATCAGGGATTTGATAATTTTAGTTGGGAAGTCATTGTCTTTCAAAATTTGTTTAATCTCTGAAATGGTCTCCTTATGATATATTTATACAGAGATTAAACAAATTTTGAAAGACAATGACTTCCCAACTAAAATTATCAAATCCCTGATTGAGAAGAACGGCCAACCAATTTCCAAAAGTAAACAACAACCCAGAATTTATAAGTCTCTAACATATGTCCCTAAGCTTTCTGAACGGTTCGCCCATTCAGACTGCTTCAACAAACATGACGTACAACTAGCCCACAAACCCAATAGCACAATGAGAAACTTCTTCAATAAGACGAAGTCCAAAATAGCCACAGCCGACAGGAGTAATGTGATCTACAAGATACCATGCAATGGAAATGCAGATAACAGTTGCAACAAATTGTATATTGGTACAACAAAATCTAAATTAAAAACAAGAATATCCCAACATAGATCGGACTACAAACTCAGACATCAATCAACCATACAAAAAACGGCGCTCGCGACACACTGTATGGATAGCGGACACTCGCCGAATTTTGAAGCAACAACAATCCTGCAGCAAGAAAACCACTACAGCAAACGTTTCACTATAGAGATGCTACATATAATTGACACACCAACAGACAAGAGACTTAACTACAAGACGGACACGGAAAACTGTGCTCACCTATACAGACACTTACTGACAAATAATAGATCAGTATCCAACTCCACGCCGAACGGAGCAGACGTGTAAAATAATGTATGTGACAAATCTCTTTTTTGTTTTGTTTTGATCGAATCTATGTTAAATTGTAATTGGTAAATTGTTTTGTAGTGTCCCTGAAGATGGTTGCCGAGGAGCAACCGAAATATATTGGAAAACATCATACATTTTTGTGTGTTTCACTTGACCTAGAGCCGGCAGTACTCAAATTTCTACAATTTAGAAAGGTCGCTAACTATCAACTTTAAAATAAAAATTGCTATGCACTTTTATTTAAAAATATTCCATTAATCAGTAAAAAAAAATAATTGGGCAATTCGGAAAACATTTATAGAAACCCCAAGCAAGAAAACATACAAGTATGTGAATATTTAGACTGCGGCTTTTTTTGTGGCGCTGGGTGTAAATGACATGAACCAACCTTTCCAATAAATGTTCTACCTTTAAAAAATGTCGACTTAACTGGCCGTTTGACTCGTGAGCAAATGCGAGTGTAAGGGTACAGAGTATGATATAGTCGGGCTTGACCGACTTTCTTTCCTTTTTTTATTTAAAGCAAAATTCAATTCCAAATTTTAAATGGACCAACTTGTAGATGTTAGATAGAGCCCACTATAGAACCCACTAAACTATATATATTCTTGATCAGGGCGACGAGCTGAGTCGATTAAGCTTTGTCCGTCTGTCTGTTTCTACGCAAACTTGTCCCTCAGTTTTGTTGCTATCGATCTGAAATTTTGCACAGAGTCTTCTTTTGACTGCACGCTGCTAATATGTCGGAATTGCCCGGATTGGATGACTACTTCTTGTAGCCACCATAGGAACGATCGGTCGAAGAGTCAATTTTACAACTATCCTAGTAGGCGTAGGAACTTTTCTAGTAAAATAAATGTATAAAAGTATCCTAGATACTTTTGACAAATCAAATTATAAGTATAGAGTAAACAAGAAACTTAGCTCTGTGTGTGCAGAACTGATTGCCATCAAGATGGCTGTTCTAGTTGCTCACAGGCAAAAATATGAAGGAGTGATTATTTTTAGTGACAGCATGGGTGCTCTATCCATTTTAGGGAACAAAAGTACAAAAAACTATATTGCGGCTGAAATTCATAGCATTGTGAAAAATGCAAAATTGAAAGACTAGATTTAGTTTGGGTTTGCTAAAAAGGCAATGACAGATGGTTTAGTCATACAGATTACACAAAACATGGGAGAATCACTTAGAATGATAAAAAAAGACTATACTCTCTGTGGAATAACCACTACAAAGAAACTTCCCTTCAAAAAGGGAGTTTCTTTGCAGAAATATTCCCAGACTTACCAGAAAATCAATGGCATAAAAGGTTAAAATGGAAGGCCAAAGATATTAAAGTTATAAATAGATTATTGACAGGTCATGCATATAACAAAGTTTTTTTGCATCACATAAAGAGAGCTAACTCAAACATATGTGAATTGTGTGGCCTTATTGGCCTTATATTATATGGCGAAATTTATTAACGAAGCTAAAATTAAGCTCTAGTTCTGTATTTTTTAAATTAACGTAGACTGAATTATTGTGGATTTACCACTGGCCAATCTTTTGTGCTTTGGAAGTTGCCGATAAAAAAAAAATAAATTGTTGAAACCAATATTGTGACCAATAAAATCAATCTAAATGCCACGAGTGTCTCCAATGTCCCAAGAGCAACGACGGCAGGCGTCCCGTGATAGAGCTCGCATTCGTTACGAGCAAATTGCGTCTCGGATATCAACTCGAAATGCTAGTCGATTGGCCGCTATTCGCGAAGAAAAGCTAGCATCTCGTCAAGTAGGGCGGGAGCGTAATGAAGACAAGAACTTGCAAGTGTATAAATACTTCGGCACGGACGAAGTTAGCTTAGCTTTCTCGATCAAGTTACTCCTTCCTCTGAATGTGAATGAAATAGAAAAGACTTAAAGACGCTAATGTTTGTAACGAGAATCTTTTGACGCACCGTCATCTTGACAAGCTGCGCCAGTAACTTGACAAGTTAAGCTGTGATCTTGACAGTGGATGGAAGAGAGTAATGAACAATTTTTATTCGCGTTTTGAGTTTTAACAAGAGCGTAATTTAAAGTCGGCTCTAACCGACTTCGAAATACCCGTTACTCATGGAAAGAAACGTTTAATATCCTTCCTGTGTGTCTGAGGCAGGACAGCCGAAAAGTATGCAACATTTTATTTAACTCGGCTATTTATCATCCGATCTTGATGAAAATTGGAGGGATAAAATTGTGGGAGTTATTCAACATTTTTTATTGTGGGGGCGGGGGTGGGCAAAAATTTGAAATAAACTTGATCTGCGTGCAGACAATAGGAGTCTACATTTCAAAATTGGTTGCTCTAGCTCTTCTAGTCTCTGAGATCTAGGTGTTCATACAGACAGACGGACGGACGGACAGACGGACAGACGGACATGGCTATATCGACTCGGCTGTTGATGCTGATCAAGAATATATATACTTTATATGGTCGGAAATGATTCCTTCTGCCTGTTACATACATACATTTGCACGACTTTAGTATACCCTTTTACTCTACGAGTAACGGGTATAAAAAAGTCAAACCTATTCAGTTGAGCGGCACTGTACATTCTTGATAAGCATAAAAAGCCGAGTCTGTATGTCTGGTTTGCAAATTTCGAAAATTTTTGAACCAATTGGCCTACACCTCTTATTTACCCGTCGACAATTGACAACTATTAAATCTTCATGATAATCTAAGTCCAAACTTATTATAAATTTTGTAAGTTTCGCGATTTTTTTGGACCGTTTGGAGCGTCGACAATTGCCAACCGTTAAATATTCATGAAAATCTAAACTTATTATAACATTTTGCAAATTTTCGCTATTTTTTTTGGACCGATTGTCTTTTTGCGAGATTTTAAATGCTATTTTGCTATTCATGGCAAAAAATATCAAAGATCTTAAAAATCCGCTAAGCCGTTCTTGAGATATACGTGTTGTAATACACGACTTTGTTTTATATATAATATATAGATATATATAGATTTCGAGGCCTATAACACTGTCGGGGCAGCAATAAAGCAATAACAATCAGTCAGCAAATTTTTGCCATTCGCTTTATGCAACTCCGAAACTAACTCCGGAAAACCAAATCTCCGACATTTCTGGAACACCTTCATTTGGATTGGTTGTTTTCAAAAGCAACTGACCCAAAAATCTCTCGAGATTTCTGGAACACATCAGTTTGTTTCGGTAATTGTTAATGTTGCCTTTACACTTATCACATTTCTCTAAATACTCGGTTGTTAAAGTTCTCTAAAGAGAAAATCTTGTCAAATTAAATCTGTCAAATTATATAAAAAAAGCCTAAATTTTCCAAACATTTAGAGTTATTTTCTTTGCTATTGAACTATCGTCAGAGAGTCTCTTTAGAGATGTCGGACAAGTATAAAGGCTGCTTTACCAAAATAAAATTCATTTCGGTTTCGGAAATGGTTTCGGTTTGATGCGGTTACACCGGTTAAAAAAAAACGTTTGTTGTTTCGTTTGGATACCCTGATTCTTCTTCTTGATCTTGGCAAGTTCGTATGACATAATTGGTAATTTATCGATTAGCAAAACTTTGTTTGTTAAATTAAACTGAAGCAAACTTAATTTAGTGGAATAAATATAGTTGTGTACTTTTTTCGTATTTTATCAAAAATTATTTTTCTCAGTGCACGAATTAGTGCAAAACGTGTCTAGTTGATAAGGGAATGATATATGAAGAACTTCAACTTGGCCCTCAGCTTAAGCCTACCTCTTTCTAGGGACCTCAAAAGCGAAAGCCACACAGGGACAACGAGACGACTCCGAATGCCGCCAGCTGTGGACATCGATCATTTTGGAGCGCGTGTGCAGTCCAGTCGCTGGTGCAACCTGATGCCACAGGGCAAGGTTTCTTGACTCCAACAATAAAAACCACAATAACAAAAAAAGGTTCGTAGAAACCAACCAGGTTCCAGCTTTAGCCTCAGCTCCAAGCCGGCCATCTTGTGGTCCAAGGTGTGTCACATCTCGCACATTTGTCAGAAATTAATCATGTTCTTGTTCCCGCATGCTTGTATGTGTGCGTGCGTGTGTGCGTGTGTGTGTGTATGTGGGCAACATTCCCAACATTTTGATAAATTAACCAAGAAAGGTGCGACTTGGCGTCCGAGTGTGTAAAAATGCAATTAAATGCGACCGAAACACACGACTTTGGTGGCGCAATTAATTTTCATTAAAAAACAAAAAAAAAAAACGAAGATTCATTCCGGACCTAAAGTCCTTTGATCTGACCACGGCTTACTTGCACTTTAGCTACTAGAAGAACAAATTGATCGGTCCGCCGGGCGACATTAATTGATATTCTTATCAACCATCGAAGTTCAATCCACTTTCAATTTGACAGTTGCGACAGACAGGTGACAACCCATAACTCACGGTCCAACGCCGCATTGTTCAATCCATGTCCGCTTCTTTATTTATGCAACCCGTCTTACGCACTGCTGATCTCGCCACGGTGGTTATGCCAGACACGATTCCGTTGCATTGCTCCAACATTGCAGGGCGGATGGTCAATGGAATTCTGCACAACAAAAGGCATTCTCGGCCATCCCTCAGTTGTAGCTACAAGTATTTGCCATAACATAATTGATGATATTGTCTTTTAATTCGTTGAATCTGTCGTGTTTTGCATGGGTAATTCAAAATTTTGCCGGCTATTTGCATATGGTGGATTCCTTGAGGGTCAGTGAGGCGAATAAAGATATTGTATGAGACGTTCTGAATCATTTCAGTGCAGTGGGGGGAGAAGTTTATACATAAATGAAAAGTCTAAGACTTTAATAGTCTCCCATACACGATAATGGGTTGATAAGCAAACGGTCGTAGTAAAAAAACTTTATCGAGTTAGTAAAAAATCAAAAACCTGAACCTATAACCTATAAACCTGATAAAAACGAGAGCGTAAGTTAAAGTCGGCTCTAACCGACTTCGATATACCCGTTACTCATGGAAACAAATGTTTAATAGCCTTCCTGTATGCCTGAGGTGGGTCAGCCGAAAAGTATGCAACATTTTTTAACTCGTCTCTCTCTCTCTCTCTCTCTCTCACTAAGATTGCTGCTGAACGCAATGCTTAGGTTATGAGTGGGGTGGGTGGTGGGTGTTAACTGATCGTTTTTTGCTCATAACTTGAGTATCGTTCATCCGATCTTTATCATTCCTTCAGCAAATCGATAAATAATTTTAAGAACTAGATATCTCTAGAAAGTACGAACCATCTATCATCAAAACTGTAGGAGATATGACGTTTTTTCCAAATTGCGGGGGCGTGAGGGGGCGTGGCAAAAATTGAAAATAAACTTGATCTGCGTGCAGACAATAGGAGTCTACATTTCAAATTTGGTTGCTCTAGCTCTTCTAGTCTCTGAGATCTAGGTGTTCATACAGACAGACGGACAGACGGACAGACGGACAGACGGACATGGCTATATCGACTCGGCTGTTGATGCTGATCAAGAATATATATACTTTATATGGTCGGAAATGATTCCTTCTGCCTGTTACATACATTTGCACGACTTTAGTAGACCCTTTTACTCTACGAGTAACGGGTATAAAAACTTGATCTGCGTTTGTAAAAATGAAAGGCTCTAAGTCTTATAGTCTCTGGGATAGTCTCGATATACGGACTAGACTATAAGCCTTTGCAGCAGAATTGTTTTTGTACTCCCACATGAACACAAACGCACACAGCATCCGCCAACAAACGCTTCTCCTCCATCTTCATCTCTAACTTGTGGTGGTTGTTGCTTGACATTGATCTATTGGTCTCTGCTGCAAGGGTATAGAAACTTTGGCCGAGCCGAAGTTACTTTTTTCTATTTTTTTAAGTGCGCGATGCCTCGATCAAATACAAGCATTTTCCAGGAATTGTTTTCTTTTGATGTGGAAAAAACATAAGCACTTGTGTTATCAAAATAAAGTGACGAACAATATTTATAATAAATTAAAATAAGTGAAGTAACTACATAAATACACGCAGAACATGCAAAGATTAGTTTGTAAAATAAAAAGCACCCTGATCAGCGAATTCGTTACAGTTTTAGCACCAACAGAAGCTGCAACAATAAGAATGCAGAGCGAACAGTTAGTTTTTGGTAGTTTTTATTCTATCTGGATTCAATGCAAAATTGAAATCGAAAGCAACTCAGCATTGACCAAACTTTTGTGTCACGAGTTAGGATTTGGAGAGCCCAGTCTGTTTGCGAATGATGCTTACCTATGTGGAATATCTCTTGTTCCGAGATATAATGTTTCTTTATCTGCATTGCAGCAAAATATCTAGCTAAATTGCACACGCAAAACGTGGAATTCAGAAAGCTACACGCGACGTGCAGAATTTCAATATCTAAACGCCTCGTGTTGAAAAGCTAATTGCTACGTGCATAATCTACACGACATAAGAAAATCAGTATGTAAATTTTAAAAGAAAAATGTAGCTCTAAATCAGTTCTGAATTCTTACATTTTTCGTTTAGAAAACTGATCTCCACACGCGACGTGTAGGATTTCTGCACGAAACGTGTAGTGTTCTCATTTCAAAATAAATAAATAAAAATTGCGAGGTAATTTTTTTTTTTTTTGTTTAAGTGAAAATTTTGATCAGAATTTTCAACCCATAACGGATTTGCACAGGAACGGAAATTTTAGTTTGTCTGAGTTCGACCGAGCGTAAGAGACCTTTCGGAATTTTACGAAAGCTTTCCGACACCCTTTTTTTATATGCAGTCCGTCGGAATTGATTTAGTTTAAGCGTTGAGCGTTTGCTTTCAGAAGTAAAATTTATAATGAACCCTCGCAGAGACGCTTAGCTTGTCTAAATCTAAATGGTGTTATGCTATTAAGATCTTATTAAAATCTCATTTAAGATGTCATTTCTGAGAACAAACATTTGTTTCTTAACGGTCCATAACGAATACTTTGACTAATGTATATTAATCTTATTAATTAAACTTAAAATGATTCTTTTGTGAATGAAGTGGTTTCTTGTCTTTTAGTTAAAACCGCTGATAAGTGAATTTGGTTATTCTCGAAACAGCGATCGTTGTACGGACATGTCCAATTGCTATTCCAAAATGTTGTAATTAATATCTGTTGATTATATAAAATTATACTCAACCATAGACAGCCAGCCAGTTTGGGGGGGGGTTTGGGGGGTTTAACACAATATTTCTGCCATTTTTGGATTCTGCATTGTCACAGATTAAACACACTCTATCCAACCATAAATCAGTGTTCCTTGGCTTTAGATGCATTCAAAAATAAAGTCAAAATTGGAGCTCGGAGCATGACAGCAATGCAAAAACCATTTTAGAAATAAAACTTTGGAGACGACACATGGCCAACGCTTTGTATCCAAAAAAAAAGGAAGCAATGTAGAAAACTGACGCGGTAGTGTTCCCAAATGTTTATATTCTGCTGCAAATATTCATGGCATTGCCAATTACAACATCGGCTGCCGAAAGATCTTTTTCTTCTTTGAAGATTTTAAAAACATATTTGCGGAATTCGATAGAAGAAACCCGCTTGAATGGACTGGCTCCTTTAAATATTCATCGTGACATTAAGGTCAGCGCTGATGACGTACTGAACATCCTCGGTAAGGAGCAATGAAGATTGGAGATTGCTATTAAATAAGTAAATATAACTTAAATCAAAAATATAATTAAAAGTCGTCAAATTCATATCTTAAATACTGTACTAAGAAAGTATTGATTAAAAAAAATTTGTTAGGGTCAGGGAGGCCATTTTTGTAATGGCTCGTTAAATGATATGATATCTGAAATTTTCTCGGAAACAGCTTATCAGAAATGTATAAAATAAAAAATATGTGCTCAGAATTGACGTGGTTATCAATTTGGGATATGTTCAAAAACATCGGAGCTGTAGGGTTGCAGTCAAAACTTCGAAAATTTTTGCATTTGGGTTTTAGTTATGACAGGAAAAAAATTCATCCTAATCGGTTGATTGGTTCCTGAGAAATTTGGGATAAGGTGCGTCAAGACATGAAAAAAAAAATCACCAAAAACTTCGAAGTAAAATTTATGCTAAAAATCAGCTTTTTGGAAAATTAAAAACCTTTTATGACTTTTTTTTTGAAGTTTTTGATAAATAAAAATATGGAAATTTTAAAAATACGAGTCGAACCCAGCCCCAGCGGACTTCTCTTTGAACGATTTCGTTCGTGAATTTACGTTCACAAAACAAGCCCGTCGTTCACGGAAAAACACCTTTTGTTGATCAAAAATAACCTTTGTTACTAAAACTGGCACATCCGTTCACAAAACATGAACGCAGTGTTGGCGAAAAAATTATTTTATATGAAAAATGAATAAAAAAAAAACGTCACAAAAAATGAGCCCATGATGTTTCCAAAATGAGACCGATTTGTTCCCGAAATGAGCCCGAAATGTTCCAAACGTATAACCAAAATGTTCCAAAAAATTAACCAAATATGTTCAAAAAAAGAGCCCAAGATGTTTCCAAAATGAGATTTGTTCGATTTGTTCCCAAAATGAGCCCGAAATGTTCCAAAAGTTTAACCAAAATGTTCAAAAAAATGAACGCAATGTGTTACCAAAACGAGACCGCTATGTTCTCAAAATGAATCCCAGATGTTCTAAAAATATTCCCAAAATGTTCCCAAAACTAGCCCAAAGTGGTCTAAAAACGTAACCAAAATGTTTCTAAAAGAAGACCGAAAGTTTGCAAAATGACACCAAATATTTCCTTGTTGAGCACAAAATTTTATTAACACAACACCGAAACGTTAATGAAGATCGAACAACGGGCTTACAAATTGCGGTCATGCAATGACACCCCCTGTTCACGGTTCAAGAAAAAGCGGGATTACTCTACTTTTGTCAACGAATGTGCTTGATCTCGGTAGATTTAGAACGAATTTTTTTGTGACTGTGCAAATGAAAACTATAGGTTATAGTTTCTACAAAGTAAGTTAACATCACTAATACTTATTGTAGTATATGTATATACATATAACCAATGGGTGTTTTACTTTTAGGCGAAAGAAAAGCCCATGCTTATTAGTTTGCAAAAAAGAAAACGGTTGCTATGGACAAAACAAAGGCGGAACTGGGTACAAAGACAGTGGAACACCATCATTTTTAGCGACGAATCTAAGTTTGATGTGTGCGTCGGAGATGATAGAAAAAGAGTTATACGAAAGAAAACGGAGGCATACAATAGAGACTGTCTTAAGCGCTCTGTAAAATTTCCTGCGAGCTTTATGGTATGGGGATGCATGTCTGTAAAAGGAGTAGGACAGCTTCACTTTATAGATGGAACCGTAAATGCTGAAAAATACATCAATATTTTACAAAATCATCTCTGCAGCACCAAAGCTGGCTGATTGTGGTGAATATATCTTTCAGCAGGACGGTGCATCACCACATACTGCTAAAAAAAACGAAAACTTGGCTTCAACAAAATCAAATTGACGTTCTTGATTGGCCATCATCCAGCCGTGACTGGGCATTAATGAAAAGAAAACTCAGAAATGTGCCACAGCCCACTCTAAGCGACTTAAAGTCAAAAATAGAGGAAATTTGGAGCTCGATTACTTCTGGGGAGTGTCAAAACTTGGTAAATTCAATGAAAAATCGAATAGAAGCAGTTATAAAAAATAAGGGAGACGTTACTCAGTTTTAAAAAGTAAAATTATCTGCTGTACGAATTTAAAATGGTCGGCATAAATTAAGTCATCAATGAAGTGGTCACATTTAATTCAAGTTTAAATATTATTTTCATTAAGTTTTTATACCAAAATAAATATGAAATTAAAGATAATTTAACAACCTTTCAGAAAAATATGAACATGTAGGTGCAGCTACCTTTATCTAAAAAATGTTGCTAGCACATTGCTGAAAATGAGCGGAGTACGAATTAAAAATGGTTAGGGCTTGTACACCTTGTAATTATTATTTAAACCAAGGCTGCAAGCCTGTAAAATTTTTATCAAAGTTGGAATCGGAGGTTCGAACCTGTTCCTGTACTTATTGAACCTAAGTTTTTGGTTCGAGTCTGGGTTCATAGATTGTTACACAGTTGACCGATTTTTGCTTCTACTTTCGGTCAGAATTTAGCTAATTTTTTGATCAGGAGAATTCAAATGGACTATATTCCTTAGTGTTATCATTCATAGGCCCACTAAAAGGCTTTCAAAAGTGCTAGGTCTTAAAAGTTTTGGAAGGTAGCCTAACTTTTTACGAACACAGAGGAAACAAGAAAGAAAGTCGGTCAAGTCCGACTGTAACATACTCTGTACCCTTAACGTCGCAGCTCGCATTTGCTCACGAGTTATACGCGCTCATCTCTAAGTTTCACTCTCTCTCTCTCTCTCTCTCTATCTCACTAAGATTGCCGTTCAATAGAATGCTGTGGTGATGGGTGGGGGGTGGGTATCTGGGGGTAACTTGAGTATCGTTTATCCGATCTTTATCATTCCTTCAGCAAATCGATAAATAATTTTGTTTTTGTCTAGAAGGTACAAACGATCTATCTTCAAAACTGTAGGAGATATGACGTTTTTTCCAAATTGCGGGGACGGGAGGGGGCGTGGCAAAAATTGAAAATAAACTTGATCTGCCTGCAAGTATAAGAAATATATGCCCCATACATGTCAAACCTCTATCTCTTACTATCTCTGAGATCTCTTCGTTCATACGGACGGACAGACAGACAGACGGACATGGCTATCGCCTATCGAATCGGCTGTTGATGCAGATCAGGAATATATATACTTTATAGGGTCGGAAACGATTCCTTCTCCCTGTTACATACTTTTGCACAAACTTAATATACTCTATGTACCTTCGGTACAGAGTATAAAAACTTGTGAAAATTGGACTCAAGATGAGGCGAACGTTGTTCAAAACAGTGTAATAAACAGTCATGAACATTTGTCTCATAAAAGTTGAGAATATTTCCTTTTTGTTCTGAGTTGACGGCAACTTTATTGTGCAATGTATATAATGTACATAAATGTACTAGATTTGCATTTCCCTTTTCCACTTTGACTTATGTTTTATTTCCATGTCGAAATCGCAATATGGATTGGATTTCGGATGTTATTATCATTTCAGCCGATTGCTTACAATAAAAGTATGATTTTCGCTCATATTGGTAAATTTTGGTTCGAACCCGCAAACCGGAGGTTCCGAAAACTTTTTGGGCTTGCAGCCCTGTTCCAAGTACAATTAAAAAAGTCACATTTTCGCAAAAATGTTGCGTTTTCAAACCGATTTTTCAACCTGATTTAGTTTTAAAATCGCAAAATTATTTAAGATAACTTTTACAACCAAATTCCTTTAATATTTAAAATTAAATAATAATTGCCCCATTAAAACACCACTAGATGCATTCATTAATTCACAAAATGTACAACCACTTGAAATTTTAATTTAACTAAAAAAAAAAAAAAAAAATTACCACCTCTCGAACCATTTCTCATTTCGTTGGTGAAATGATAAATGTGCTCTAATAGACGCGCTTATTCCTAAATGATTAATAAAGTAATTTTCAAGTTCAAATGCAACATTGAAAATCACTCGACTCAAACATGGAAGGAAGCACAAGCATACGTGTATTCCACTCGCACTCAAAACTGGTCGTAAATTGCTCCGAATGTGGCCAAAAGTAAACGCCCATAAACAAAGCCGGAGAATGAGAATCTGTTTTCTCAATGAAAGCCACGTGTAGTCGTAAATTTGTTCGGACCCAGAACCAGTTCCTTCTCCTCTAACAGGTTTCTCGTTAGCTCAGTGCTGGTGAATGCGCAGCGAAGCCAAATGAGTCAAAAGTCCTACAGGACTCGAGTAGATAAATTGAGTTGGCGACGTTGGCGAGCACTGAAAGGGGCGGAGTCTGACAACAACAGCAACAACAAAAGCAGATGCTTGACACAGAAACAGCTGCACTGCCCGCTCTCGCGCTCAGAGAGTCGGCGCCGACTCAGTTGCCATGGGGGGTGTCTCTATGTGTGTGCGTGAGCAATAAACCATTCTCGGCAGCCATAAAGCAAATGCCCTGCTCTGCTTACTGCACAGCCAGCGGCGCTGTCAACGTCGCTGCTCACCATGATGGCCGCGGACTGCGACTGCGCTCGTAATTTTCCCGTTTAATGGTTTGTTTACATCATAAATATGGCTGCAAGAGAGCAAGGGAGAAAAGGAGCGAGAGAGACAGAGTGAGAGAGAGAGTGAGTAACAACAACTTTGCCGCAGCAGAGAGTCGTGAGTCTGCGTGGTGACTGTTGCTGGTAGAGCCTTTCAGTGTTTTTGGCGCGCGTTTGCCTCGTTGGAGTTGGAGATGGGGGGGCCCCATCTTCAGCATGTGACGTCAGCGAGGCGCCCATTGGATTGTAAGACATGATCTTGATCACGATCAAACACAATTAGGCAGGCAACGGCTAGAAATTCATAAATTAATGATAATGATTTTTGAAATGAAATAGACATTAAACGTGATATACATGTCCTTGGCTTTTGGCGCTTAAAGATTAGGTTTAAAATGTGGGTAACATTTGTAAGGAATGCACCACATTTAATTTCTTGTATTGACTTAACAAACACTTTTGTTAAAAAAAGCGAGGCCAAAAGTGCTCTAGCTTTGACTTTCTTTATCAGCCGCTGGGCAGCGACTGAAAAGCTGTTTGCTCTCTTAGCACAAGACTCGGCATGCATACGGCTCGTGTCAGAGTGAATGGCGAAATGTATTCGGCCCCTGCGGGCCTAGCGAGGCCATCGCTGGACTAAACACGGTGATCATACTTGGATTTAGATTGTTCGAAGTCAAAAGTACGGTATGAAGGCAAAATTTTTTTCTAAGAATGAATTTCTTGATCCCAAATTTCTGGATCCATAAGGTTTGAACGCCAACTTATCTTGCTTTCTCCGCTTAGTAACTGATCCTTACTCCGCTTGCCTATAAAACTTAGAATGAGAACCAATTTAGCTCGATTTGAAGAACAAAATTATAAATTAAGATATTTAGGATCTAATACATTTTACTAAAAAGCGTTTGAACTCAAATAATTGGTTCTACTTTTTTTCTCGAGCAAGAGTTTCCATTTTCATACCATATCCAATACCAAATTCTTGATCCAAGTATGAATTTCCACACTTTTTTTCTAATTGTTGGTAAATCTGAGAGTTTTGCAACGCCATTTTATAACTTAACCTTTTTTGGTGCATTTCAATCCCT
The DNA here is from genome assembly GCA_037044535.1 of Lordiphosa magnipectinata. Taxonomy (NCBI): domain Eukaryota; kingdom Metazoa; phylum Arthropoda; class Insecta; order Diptera; family Drosophilidae; genus Lordiphosa; species Lordiphosa magnipectinata. The sequence goes on along the minus strand of JBAMBO010000704.1, from coordinate 64,162 downwards.
TTTTGACAGGTTTAAGTAATAGCTAACTTTTGCACCAGAGAAGATAGCGAACGTTCCTTAAGCATTTTTGGGCGTTGAATTCAAATCAAAGTTGTCCGCTTTTCCCCAGCACGTCAGGTTTAAGAAATATTTGGATATACGTTTGTTGAGCAAGATTAGTTTACATTTGTATGTCCTGTGGCCACATTAAGTAACCTTTTCAAATCGAATTTGTTTTAATGTAATGATTTAAATAACGTTGCAGAATAACAAAAAACCTTGAGACTTCATTTTGTTTATTAGATACAAATTTATTAATTTGGATATGGAAAAAAAATTTTTTTTGCTAAAGCACGGTATGGAGAATTGAAAAAAGCGCTCGCAAACGAAAAACTCCATACAAAAACAAGAAAGAAAGTCGGTCAAGCCCGACTGTAACATACTCTGTACCCTTAACGTCGCAGCTCGCATTTGCTCACGAGTTATACGCGCTCATCTCTAAGTTTCATTCTCTCTCTCTCTCACTAAGATTGCCGTTCAATAGAATGCTGTGGTGATGGGTGGGGGGTGGTGGGTGTTTACTGGCCGTTTTTTGCTCATAACTTGAGTATCGTTCATCCGATCTTTATCATTCCTTCAGCAAATCGATAAATAATTTTGTATTTTTCAAGGTATCTCTAGAAGGTACGACCGATCTATCTTCAAAACTGCAGGAGATATGACGTTTTTTCCAAATTGCGGGGGCGGGAGGGGTCGTGGCAAAAATTGAAAATAATCTTGATCTGCCTGCAAGTATAAGAAATATATGCCCCATACATGTCAAACCTCTATCTCTTACCATCTCTGAGATCTCTTCGTTCATACGGACGGACGGACAGACAGACAGACGGACAGACAGACAGACGGACATGGCTATATCGAATCGGCTGTTGATGCTGATCAAGAATATATATACTTTATAGGGTCGGAAACGATTCCTTCTCCCTGTTACATACTTTTGCACAAACTTAATATACTCTATGTACCTTCGGTACAGAGTGTTAAAACGTAAAACCACTCGCAAAAAGTTTAACGTCTGACGTTTTATTCTGTGTACGGAGAGAGACAAAATGGAGAGTAGCAAAGTCCACACGAACGTCGAACTCGAACATCGAACTCTGAATTTGTGGATGGTATGAACAGCTGTTCGAGTTTTGTTTTGGGCGCTCAAAGTAATTAAATTTATTTATTTTGACGGTCAGAAGCGAAAAAATGTCAGAATAGAAAGGTAATAGTTGAAATCGCTTGAAGCGCTTTCATTAGGAAGAAAAAACGGTCGCTTATTAAGACCTAACAAATAAGAAGCATTTTGGTGCAGTTGACATGGAGAGCCTCCAGCTCTAGCAGCATTTTTAGGGAAACAACAGCTGGCAAAGATTGTGTTGTTTGACCAAATTTCGTTTTTGGCAATGTTTTGGCTATCTCAGCATACTATTTTGTTTTAAGGTTCCAATGACTTTTTTGTGCGCCCAAACAGTTTGGAGTTCTCCGTACCGTGCTTAAGAGAAAAAATGTTCAAAATTACTAATTCATAGCCCCTTGTCTTCGCTTATTTACCACATTTTCATTTTCTCAATATCATCGCGCTGTTAAAAGGTATAGGTCAAAAGCTATACAAATTGTCACCTTTCGACTTATGTTAAATTTTAAAACCGATTTTTTCGTTCGGTAGGAAATTAAATTAAACTTTTCGTTAAAATTTCGTTCAAATTTGGTTCAAATTTGGTTCAAGAGTTCAAAGTATCCATAGAGGAAAGGGTTCCAAAAGTTTTATATTCAGACAAGGACGTAGCTAGCTTTCCAAAAGAAGCAGCATTGCCTGAACGTTTCTTGAATATTGTTTTAATTTAATTTTTTTTAGCGTTAAATAATTAAATCAAGATGCATTTTATATGAAATGAGAAACAATCTTCAACATAATGGCGGATTTATAATTAATGTGATTTAGGGGGCAACGCCCTTGCTCTCAGAAGCAAGAGGTTTGCTCTTCAATCAAGTACCGTAAGTTCGAAAATATTTGATTCAAGCAAGGCTGCAAACCTCTCAAATTCTGCAGAAGGTTCGGGGGGTTCGAACACATTGTAAAGTCCAAGGTTCGGTTCGCGGACCAAGGTTTTGGTTCGAAACTTGGTTCGCTTGAACAAAAAAGAATAGTTTGACTTTCGATTTATTAACTCTAAGTTGATAATGAAATTAATATACCTCTCTATTCATATACATACTTAATCATAGTATTCCATACTTAAGTTACTGTAATTATCAAATCCATTAGCTGAAATACACAATTTTTTGGAACTGCCTAGTTTAAGCATTATATCTTCCAGGAGCTGTTCATCTATACTAGCTCTATCAGAAAGAACAAACTTAAGTGTTGAAAATGCTCGTTCAACTGATTTCTGATTTGCTATAGTAAAGGCAATATTTTATAAGTCTTCGTTTTTATGACCTTTCCAAAATTTTAAAACATTCGTCGATCTACGTACTGTATGTGCTCTTTGACAATTGCCAAAGAAATCTATATCATTCGCAGCTTTTATATTTGATATTTGTTTATTGCTTTCATAAGCTTCTCTTTTTCACAATCAGACGTTGAGTCAGTTTCTTGTCAGCAAAATATGAAATCTCGGGTCTGAGTATACTGTAGCCAATTCTGGCACTGAACCCATAGTAGAAGAATGTTTGTCGGGGCGCTTTGATTGTAATAAACAATGATTTGCTGAAGATTTTAGAACAATTGCTCGGCGTGAAAACCAAGCGTAATATAAATCAATTGATAGTAATTGTGATCTATACCGTTCGTTTAAAGCTAAGTTGATTCATCATACGGTCAAACGGTTTCTTTCCGTATAATCTATCATCATTATCATACTTTATTTTGTCATTACATCAAAAATCATTCACGCTTAGTTAGAAATGAAATCGTTTATAACCGAAGCTCATTTTTTGATAAAGTGGTCCGGTTCGGGTTTAGGTTCGAGGAGTCAAAAAAATAGAGCGCCTGGTTCATGGTCCGGTTCGCGAACCCCAAAAAACTCGAAGCGAACCGGTTCTCAGGGACCGGTTTGCAGCCTTGGATTCAACAACTTGATCTAAGACTGTTTCGGGATATAATAAGTACATTTCGAACAATTTTAAAATCTTTTTGATCATACTTCTAAGTTTTAATGATCGTAAGTCAAACTCGATTAACTCTTAACATTAACGAGTTTTAAACTCCACAGCTGACAAGCCAGATGCTGTGACTCCTTTCCTGAAGACGATTTCCGAAGGAATTCGAAATATATTTTAGCAAAACCCATAAAAAATAGTGACGTTTATTATTTTATAAAAAGACAACTTGACCTGGAGCCGGCTAAAAACAAAAGCATATGGGTCATTCTTTTTGAAACCGAACGGTTTAAAAATTGACAAGTTTTGATTTAAATAAAAAAAAATCCGAAATTAGATCTCGACAATCCCACCAAAACGTGATTTACGGATTTGCAAAAAAAAATTTTGTTAATTTTATAAACAATTTCAGAAATCGTAAAAAACGGAAAAATGGAAAAAAGGGTTTTTTAAAAACTGGATTTTTTAGGTTTGGTTTAACGGAAAGGTCTCGAGTTGATATTGCTGAATAGTATTTTGCTGTATCTATCAAAATCCAAATTTAATAACTTTTTAAACTATTTAATAATATTAAGAAATTGTTGCTAAAGTTTATATATAATTATACCCTTGCAAAGGGTATTATAATTTTGCCCAGAAGTTTGCAACGCATAGAAATATGCATTTCCGACCCCATAAACTATATATATTCTTGATCAGGGCGACGAGCTGAGTCGATTGAGCTTTGTCCGTCCGTCTGTCTGTCTGTCTGTCTGTCCGTCTGTCTGTCCGTCTGTCTGTCCGTCTGTCTGTCCGTCTGTCCGTCTGTTTCTACGCAAACTAGTCTCTCAGTTTTAAAGCTATCGAGCTGAAATTTTGCACAGAGTCTTCTTTTTACTGCACGCTGCTAATATGTCGGAACCGACCGGATCGGATGACTATATCTTATAGCTGCCATAGGAACCATCGGTCCAAAAATGGGTCTTAGTGAGAAAAACTTTTTTGTTTTCAGTGTTAGCAGCCTTAAACTCGGCCATTATTAATATTATATGTTTTCAAACAGATTTGCAAATTTTGGTCAAAATCGGATGACTATAACATATAGCTGCCATAGGACCGATCGGTCGGAAAATGGGTCCTAGTGAAAAAAACTTTTTTGTTTTCAATGCTAGCGTCATAAAACTCTGCCACAATTAATATTATATGTTTTCAAACAGATTTGCAAATTTTGGTCAAAATCGGATGACTATAACATATAGCTGCCATAGGACCGATCGGTCGGAAAATGGGTCCTAGTGAAAAAAACTTTTTTGTTTTCAATGCTAGCGTCATAAAACTCTGCCACAATTAATATTATATGTTTTCAAACAGATTTGCAAATTTTGGTCAAAATCGGATGACTATAACATATAGCTGCCATAGGACCGATCGGTTGGAAAATGGGTCCTAGTGAAAAAAACTTTTTTGTTTTCAAGTAAATCGTTCTTAAAGTCGGTGATTCTTAATATTAAACGCTTTCAAACTAATTTGAAAAAGTTGATCGACATCGGGTGACTATATCTTATGGTTGCCATAGGACCGATCGGTCGGAAAATGTGTCTTAGTGAGAAAAACTTTTCTGTTTGAAATTTTATCTTTCTTCAACTACGCGATTGTTAATTTAATATGTTTTCAAAAAGATTCGCGAAATTTGGTCGAGATCAGATGTTTATCTGTCGGAAAATGGGTTTTAGTTAACAATTTTTTAGATTTTTATATAAGCATTCTTAAACTCTGACATTTCAAAAACAGCATTTGCAAGGGTATAAAAACTTCGGCACAGACGAAGTTAGCTTGTTTTTTCTCAGTGTTAACCACCATGATATTGGAATTATCCTACACAATGCTCAGGCTGCGTGAGCCGAAAGTGAGAAAACGATATAAAAAGCTAGCAAAGGTACAGTTTTGCTAATTTTTTTTTGTGCTGCAATATGGACAGAAAAAGCAATGAAGCACAAGCTCAAAGGCAAAGCTCTCGTCCGGGTCGAGTGACAAAACGCCAGTATATTGGAAATCAACATTTCAGAGAAGAGGACACCAATTTTGCGAGCACATCATCCAAAAAATTGAATAATAATCAAAACAATGATAGTATTGTTGAAAACAACTTGGACTTCTATTCAGTCTTCGCAACACTTTCTACTTTGGTCATTTGTGCCACATGCAAGGAAAAAGTTGAATTTTTAAAAATTCGTCGCCTTATGGAATTGGTTTTAAAATTGCTTTGAACTGCGCCTGCCTACCCACTACATTCATATCTTCGTCAGCTTTAGTCGGGAAATCATACGAAATCAAGCAGCGGTTGGTGGTGGCCATGAGACTGTTAGGCGTTGGACCGAAAGGTATTAAGATGTTTTGTGGCCCTTTGGACATCGGGCTAGGTTTATCAAACAACTTATACTACCGTACCCTGGAAAATTTTCGTTCTGCTGGAAAAGCCATATATGACTACGTTATTTCAAAGGCTGCACGAGAAGAAAAAGAAGCGATGATCCAAGCTGATACACAATGCGATCCAATATTGTTTCCTGTGTCGACATTGGTGGCAAGGGTGCTGGAAAACTTACGGACATGGCGATATCCGAATTGACAAAGTACTATGGCCTCGCGATTCGCCGTCATCCGGAGTCAGTTGAAGAGATGAAGAAGGCTGTATGGGCTACTTTTTTTCATAAGAGCTCCACCGATGTCAACCCTCAACATCAAAATTGTCCCACCGGTGTGCGAGGCAAAAAGCTGTTGAAGGAATTGTAGACAACAAAATGCTTAAAGTCACAAAACCAATATACGAAGCGCTGTCATCAGATGATCTGTTGGCTAGACGCCTTGGATCGAAAACACAAAATAGCAACGAGTCCCTCAATGCAGTTCTTTAGTAATTTGCGCACAAGCACATTCATTCTGACGCAGACCAGAATGACAGACCAGAATGACATCTATACTGATTATAACCTCGTTTCTACTTTTACTTTCAGACAACCTGGAGACGAGAAATCGTAGCCGCCACCACTATACCTTTTTTTTTGAACCCCCCACTTTGACGGCCGAGAACTTTTGCAATAGCCCTCATATCGAAGTTGAAAATTTGTTTTGTGTACTTTAATCAGTTTGTAACACTATAAAAAAAAAACGGAATTGGAAAAACTCTGCGTTTTCAAATAACATTTTTTTAAAAAAGGTCCAAAAAACAGCCCTGACATGGAGAATCCCCCCTTAAGAAGTTTTTCTTAGGTAGTTACTTCTCAGCTGACGCCCATATCTGGTGAAGGTGACCGGTTGTGTACATTTTTTAACGACTAAGCTGTTGCTAGATTATTTTGTTACTTTACGTTGTGTGGGATTCGAACTCAGGACCTCTCTCAGGACAAGCACTCGCGTGAGAGTGCGACCATACCACAGTAAAGAATGTAGTCATAACCACATGGCACTTAAGCACTCAGCAAGAAAAAAGCCCGGTGGGGCAGAGAGTAAGACCTTTGCCTTAATTTGAGAAGGTCGTGGGTTGGAAACCGAAATAACCATTTCGCAACGTTACATAGTTGAATCTGAAGTTTATTTTGGTACTACTTATAACATTTGATTGTATTCTCTTTTCGAATCCTGAACATTTTCATTTTCCTTTCCATTTTTCAGCGCACAGCTCGCGTGACAACTGCCGACGGATTGAGACTTAAGACATTCGCCTGCCGGCGGCTGTGCGTGCATCAGCAGCGCACATCATCATCATCATGAGCCACAGCAGGAGCAGGAGGAGTTATGTTTGTATAGCAATTGGGGGGGCAGGACACAAGCAACCACTTGTGGCGCCCTTACTAATTTCACTGCCCGAAAAATGGCACGCTCGATGGTCACACAATTACGGATGTAATAAAGTAATTTGCCGTAATTGCAATTGAGCCCCGAGTCAGTGGCAGTGCCAGTGTCTCAGGCGAGGGCGATGCTGTGTGCAAAAACTTTGTCTTTCGAGTTCAACCCTTTTCTTTTGTTTCGCCGCAAAACTTGCCTCTTGCCTTTGCATAGATAATGTGTGACAATGTCTTGGTGTGCACACCGAGGGGGATTTTAATTTTAGACCACGAATCAGGTAAATGTACAACTGCTGCGGCACTAATTTTTCACTTCTCGCTGCGCTTTGCATAGAAAACTACTTAATTATGTGGACGCTGGGTACGCTTCATCCTTTCAGCGGGCGGGTGAGTTATGATGGCTTTATGATGTCCCGAAATCCTTTTGTGTTTTTCTCATGGTTTTGTGTGTAATGAGCAAGTTAATGCTTTATGATGATGATTATTATGGACTCGGACTCGTAAACATGGCCCAGCAACAGCCGCAACCACAACAAGTGTTGAGCAATCCAAAAGAAAAACAAACACATGAATTCTCGTTGAGCACCATAAAAATTAGTCTATAAAAACAAATAGCCAGGGCATGTGGCTACCAAGTGTCGACCCCCATTGGATAAACAAGCGCCTTCCCCATATGTATACACACACACACACACACACACCCTCTTCTGGACCCTGGACTCTGGCATATGTATGTAGATGTCGTCTCGCACCTCATTTAGTGCAAGAACAGTGGGAGCCAGTGCGTCTCCGCTGCAAGCGAACTTGAAGCATACATTAGATTTTGAACCTGCTGCGAATACCACTACAATTTGTTGTTGTTTTTCAACATTTTCCAGTGGCAAAGGTAAATAAACAAAGACTCATCTTGATTGAAAACTTAAGCTGATGATGTATAGTTTCACTGTGGAACAAAAGTTGAGCAAATGGAAAATGTTGGTTTTTATTGAGTGGCGGAAAATCGTAGTATTATTTAAAAATTATTTGTGATGAAAATCGTAGAAACAGTCTTTTTGCTGGGAAAGGCACAGGTGTATATTACCTTTTGAATTCGTTTCATTCAGGAAAGGCTTTGTGCCCGCGTAAGTCGAAGCATGTCGCACTGCCTTATTGTCCTTCCAAACCGTCAAAGACATTTCGACTCCTGATGCAGATCCCCAAAATTCAGTAGAATATCCACGCACTTGTTTCTTGAGGTCGCTGTCAGTTGGCAGCTTACAATTTGGAATGCGATTCGAGCAAATAGTTCCCAAAGAAAATATTCCCCGGGATTTGAGATATACAAGAAGCGGCAAAGAAGTATAATAATTGTCGAAGTTCACAATCTGGTTTTGGAAATCCGGTACATTGCGTGACAATCGAACAAATACATTTGCTGCCGTACCAAGATCTGGTGAGCCTGTTTGAACAACGTTGTCTCCTGCGCCGCAATATATCTCAAAGTTATAGCAAAAGCCAGAGGAGTCACACAAATTGAAGAATTTTACTCCCCATTTGTGTGATTTGTTTGGTAAATATTGTCGAAGAAAGGTCTTCATTTTCGTTGCACACATTTGTTCATCCAAACATAAGCGTTGGCTCATCGTAACTGACTGAAACTTCTCATTGAAGTAATTCACTATAGGCCGTATTTTGTATAAAGGATCGTTGTCGGCAGAGTCCTTGGAGGGCAACTTACTATTATCGTTGAAATGCAAATTGCTTCGTATTTTTTCAAAGCGATTTTTTGACATTGTGTTCTGAACTGTTCCAAACGCGTACTCACACCAATATGAACGAAAATTTGGGTAGCGAAAAATCGACATAAAAAATAAATTGCCAATAAATTGTCGAATTTCCAAATTGGTTGTTGAAAACGAAGTATGGACATCTTTTTGGGCAGCATACAAATTTGTATGCTGGGTAATATGCTCAATGATATGTAGTATTATTCAAAAAGTATTCAAATCACTTGTATGGCGTATCAAGCTTTTTAAGAACTCCGAGGTCAGGCTCAGTAAAGAAAATCGCAGATTTATCCATGACTAAGTTCTTTTAGTGCCACAACATCTTTTTGAAAAGCGGTGATTTTGGATCTATATCCCAAACAGATCCTACAAATTCGGATATTGTGCTTTCTTCAGCATGAGTATTGCTCAGCAGGCTTTTTGGGTGACAACAATATCGGCAACGGAGTAGGACTTCCGCTTGAAGTTACACAAATCTCTGAAGCCAACATAGAATCCGATATATTTATATATATTTATTCATCAGTCAAACAGTCCTCCAATTCTTCTTCTCCGTCCGTATCAATGTCAAAACTAATCAAATTCAAAAATTTCTCAATCTCCTCATCGGAAAGAGCTGATAGCTTATGCTTTTGTCGTCGTTCCATGTCTACTGAAGCAATTAGTTGGAATTAAATATGTCTTGAGTTGTTCCACTTTCAAACTTACCTTATAATTTTTTTTCCCGAATTGTTGTGAAACTATGTTTAACATATAACAATTTGGTTTCCCGCTATAATTTGCAAGCTGACTTGGATGCATTTCTGTCTTGGTGTAAAGATAATCTATTAAACCTTAACAGTTCCAAGTGTAAGGCTATGACATTTTACAGGAGCTTGCCACAATTCTTCACTTATATGCTTGATAATGTCCCACTTGAGTGCTTAAATGATTCAGCCAATGAGGTAAATGATCTTTGTGTTATTCTTGATCACCGAGTTAAATTTGACTCTCATGTTACTGCTACTGTTTGTAAGACCAGGAGTGTTCTTGAGTTTATTAAGCGCTGGTCGAAGGAATTTGATGATCCTTATACGACGAAGATTTTGGTCACTTTTCTTGTCCGTCCGATTCTCGAGTTCCGATCATGTGTGTGGTCTCCTCAATATTCGACCCATCAAGATAGAATTGAATCTGTGCTGAAGCAGTTCTTATTGTTTACTCTTCGTGGCTTAAACTGGAATCCAGAGGTCCTTTTCCCATCGTACTCCAGTAGACTTCTTTTGATTAACCTTCCCTCCCTTATTAACCGTAGAGTTATGCTTGGAGTAATCTTTATAACATAGACTAATTAATGGTGAAATCGACTCAACTGAGTTGGTTGGCCAAATTAACCTCAACGTTCCTATTAGACCGACTCGTAATTTTATCCCCTTATCACTACATCGTTGAAATACTAACTATGCCTTGCATGAACCGTTTCGTGTCCTCTGTGCTGATTACAATAAACTCTACCGAATAATTAACTCTGAAGCTTCTCTTCCTGCTATAAAAATTTCTATTTTAACTTATTTAGCCCGTAGTTAACATTACTTTATGTCCTTCCTTCGCGAATTCGTGTCACACGTTAGTGGCTGCGCCTCTCTGTCGGTTGGGCGGGAGGTGGGCTGCCATTTTGCCTGGGGTTCGCGCGTAACAAGCTTTGGCTTGGTGTCTCATGGGCCACTTGAACGTGCTGCGCATTGTACGTCAACGTCCCAAGACCGCCTCTAGACGGCATACCTTATAAAAGCTATAAAAAACTAACTTTTTTAGTGTGGGTTTTGTGTTTTGCGTTTTTAATTTTTGCGTTGCGTAATTTTGTTTCCAGCGGCGAGCTTTATAAAATATTTTTAAAAAATTTTTTTAATTCGCACTTTTTACAAAATAATTATTGCGTCCGAACTGCACAAATTTTCATTTTCAAGCGACTGCAGCTACTGACGCAAGCTCTGGCATGTATTGCAAACGCAATGAACTTAATTTTTGGACTTCCCCGAATTAGAAAAACGCAAAACGAAGACAAAAGGGAATGAGGAAAGCGAAAAACGGTGTTTTGAACTTTGCCCGTCTAGTGGCGGTCTTGGGCACTAGAGGACTAAGCAAAACCGCAAACCGAAAGATTCTTCTTTAAAGTCTGTTGGACTGAACCAAATTAGTTCAATTCGATTAGCTGACTAGAGTACATATCCGAATTGATGGTTCCATTCCGTGACAGGAGCTCAAAGTGGACGATACCTTTCCAATTCCACCAAACAGAATATAGGTCTGAGCTGACTCATACTTCTTGCCCCATGATCGCATTTGCTCGTTATTGTAAAGAACTCATTTTCAATCCCCGCGGTTCTCCATTAAATTAACCATTACCTTGATTTGATTGTCATCAGCTTCCAATGGTCGGACAGTGCGTGGTGCGTCTTTAACCTCAAAATCTCTGGACAACATTTTGTGTTTGGTTTTAGTTATTAACATTTTCTTCTTTCGGAAAAACTTATATAAATTGTAAATTATTAATCAGCTCAGTACCTTCTGCGCACTGAAACACTGACACCACCGCTTTACCATCGAGCGTCAACTGTTAGGCTCAACCAAATGCAGTATAAGAGCGGAGATTTTTGCAGCCTGAGTTCTTATACTGCAACTGGCTGCGATTGACAGTTGACCCCCTACTGCAAAATCGGCTAATGGGCCGTGCCAATGTGTTATTGAACGAAGAGGTCGTGGTTCGAGTTCCAGGAGGGTTGGGTTGCATTGCAACCGAAAATTGTTTATTTTTGTTTTTTTCTTAACAAAATAAATCTATATATATTAAAAAAATTTTAAGCTGAAGCTTTACAGAAAACTGTAGGATGGTTGATAAGTTGCCAGATGATAAATCTTGTTTTTAAGATTTCTAAGCTCATTTCAAGGTTTTTTAATCTTGTTTTTATAAGATTGCAAGGTTCTTGAAAAGGAGATTTTCAATCTAGATTTTTTCCGAGAAAAACTTATGCCCATTTTGGGATTGCGCAGTAGATAGCGACGCGCAGACTCCTGGTTCACACTCAGCAGCTTTAGAAACTGCTGACTGTTTCGGTATATTTTAAGTACGTTTCGAAACATTCTAAAATCTTTTTGGTGATACTATTAGTTTGTTATGGCCAAAACATTCTTGAAACAACATAATGCTTCATAAAATAAGTACAAAATGTTCTTGGTTTAATCCTAAAATGCTAGGCTATTCCCAATTTGTTCTTGAAACTAGGTCTCTGTATTATATCAAAATCCAAATAAATGAATCAACCGAAGACCAAGATGTTTATACTGTAGGTCAGAAATCTATCCTAACTCCATAACCAAAGTGTTAGAACCAGGAGGGAATTCTAAGAACAGATTGGACAGACAGATATGGAGCTTGCATTGTAAGTTAATTTTGTCCTCAATCCAAGGAAGTTTGTACTTGAACTAAGAATTATCCTTTCTTAAATTTTTTGTGTAACAGTAAGTACGAAATGTTCTTGATGTTGATATTGTTTTAAAGAAGTTGATTTGAAACATTTTTTCAGGCTTGACTGGGAATGGAACCCGATACCCTTTTGCGCGCTAGCACATTGAGCTATTGCACTTTATTAGCTTCATATTTACGTTAATCATACTTTTCTGTGTGGTGATTGAACTGACAAAAAGTTGAGTTGTTAATAAAGAAGAGAGAGATCAAAAAGAGCGCCAACTCTCTCTCTTTCTCTTTGGCGAAACTGGTTTTGCTGTTGCTATAAAGCAGCGATGCCCAGTCGTATGCTCTTTGGGTACGTTTTGTTTTTGTAATTGCACCGAAGATAGGAAATCAATGATCATCAAGGAACATGCAGGACGCGATATATATAAAACGACACACATGCAAACTATTTCGTGTGTATGCGTCGCTTAAAACAAAACCGGTTTTGTTCTCTTCTTTGATTGGTGTTTGCGAGCGCCAGCAAACTGACCAACAACAATTTAATGTGATTTTGTTATTGCCTTACCCAATTTCCATGTGTTTCATTGTGAGTATTGGTGAGTGCTCTGCCGTATGCTGCTTTTGAGCATGCTTGCGATAAAGCAAATATTATCCGAATAAGTACAGCTTTTTTTTTGACATTTGTTGTCAAAAATTTGTTTGTTTTCCTTCTGTATAGTAGTCTTTATTTCCTCAATATAATTTAACAATTTTATGAACAAGTTTTAAAGACTCGGTGCATAATCCGCCTTCTTTTTCCCAACCTTTATATACCCTTGTAGAGGGTATATTAAAATTGTCCAGATGTTTGCAACGCATAGAAGAAAGCATCTCCGATCACATAAAGTATATATATTCTTGATCAGCATAACGAGCTGGATGTACGTCCGTCTGTCCGTCTGTTTCTATGCTATCTCCTCCGTCAGTTTTAAAGCTATCTTAAGCAATCTTTGCAACAAGCTTTTGGTACAAATACGCTGCACATTTGTCGGAATCGGCCGGATCGGATGACTATAGCATATAGCTGCCATAGAAACCATCGGTCGAAAAGTAGTTTTAGTGAGAAAAACTTTTTTGTCTTCAACGCAAATGTCCGTAAGTCTCGTATTTCTAAGTTTTCTATGCTTTCTCACAATTCCACCAAGTTTTATGAAAATCGGCCAACTATATAGTATAGCTACCATACAAAAGATATGTCTGAAAAAAAGTCTTAGTAGTAAAAACTGTTTTGTATTCAATGCTATCGCTGCCAAACTTGTTGCTGATCAATATTTTTTGTTACCACAGAATTCTGCTAAGTTTGATCCAAATCGGATGACTATAGACAATAACTGCCATAGGAACTATCGGTCGAAAATGTAGTTCTAGTGAGAAAACCTTTTTTGTTTTCAATGGTAGCGTCTTTATACCTCACAGTTGTGAGTATTATCAGTTTCCACACAATTTTGAGGAGTTTGGTCAAATGGTCAAAGTAGTAGCGCCATCTATTGCTGAGTTTGGGGAAAAATCGCAGATAAGAATGTTCGACGAAAATCATTTAAAACCTTAATTTATTTCAATTATACAAGCTGCAAGGGTATATAAACTTAAAACAAAACAAAATTTTAAAAATGTGATTTAAGAAATTATTAAAAATTCACTATATTCAAAACAGAGCAGGTCATGTTCCGACGTTTCTTTTGGGTTTGGTTCTGGGCTGTCTTAGAGCTATGGACCTGACACTTTTCTTTTGCTTGACCACCCGAAATTTGGTTTTCTTGACAAGGGAGTAGCCAGGCGGGTGGCAGTTTATCATTAACAATTTCACAAATTGTATTTAAAATTTTACCATTAATATTAACTATTTATCATTTCTCATTTTCTCTGTGAAGTGTCTAAGTTCAGGCTCTTGAGTCCATTCAATAATTATAAATCAATATTGAATCAATTATGTGGGGGCCTCTTACAATTATTATCTGTAAACTAAACACACACACACACACAAACACACACAAAATAACAACAACAAAAAATTCAAACAATTTTCAAGTGATGCTACCCGACTTAATTAAGTCACAAAATTTATGAGCTACTTTCTGGCAACGGCAAAGTGGGAGCACGAGCACGAACACACACATACACACACACAAACCCAGAGACAGGGGCAGAGGCAAAGACACGCGTCGCCCCAAAAGTGGCAAACTCCGCAAATGGCTTCATTTCAAAAACAGAGAGAATCAATGGCCAAATGACAACGATCGATTTTAACGATTTGTTGTGATATTTTTACGATTATGGGGTACACATCGTTTGCACCACATAAAATGGTACATAAAAACGGGCAGAACCCAGATGGAGGAGACAATTCAATTAATATTAAATTAGCGGCAAGTGGGGAAAGAAATCACAAATTAATATTTAACCATTTCAATGTTGCAGCATTGAGTTTTAATTACCCACCGCAGAGCCTAGAGAATGCCATTTTCCTGCTGTTTCAATTGCTTCTCGCCGTTTGTTGTCATCTTTTGTCGTCATCATAAATCATATGCACCACATGCAAACTGCAAAAAAAAAAGAAACAAAAAAGAAATATATACGTATATACGTGGGTTGGCTGATAAGTTGAAGAAAACGCATCTTTTTTAAGCAAATTATATTTTTGTTGGTTAGTGTAGGCTATCAGCTGTTTATTTCTTAACTGCTAAGTGAGGCAGATTTCAAGTTTGTAGATTTTAAGTTTCAGGAGAGGATTTAATCCTCCGGTTGAAGCTTAATGCATTATAATGACAGTTTCCGATAATTAATTTCCGAATTCACCTCAAAACCTTTATTTATATGTGATTATACATCTCGAGTATTTTCATAAGTTACAGTCTTGTCTTGGAGAGTTTATGCTGTATTATGCTAAATTTTATTAAATCCAACCGTCCCTCCATTGCCCCTAACACATTGTGATTTTTGTTAGTCATCCCATTGCGACTGAACATTAGTCACTGAACAAGAGTCACTGAGAGTCAAAGAACACGAAAAACTGAACAAGAGTCACTGAATATGAATCACTGAACATTAGTCACTACACAGAAAAAAAATCCGAGATTTCCGGACTGAAATCAATCCCAAACGATGTCAGAAGTCGGTCAAGCCCGGATTTTCTCTAAGCAAGTACGAGAAGGATTGATTTGAGTAGGGAATTTTTAATCCCGGAATTCTTGTCTTGATAGCGACTTTAGCTCACACTGGATTTATTTTATCTTGTTATTCGAGCTCGATTTAATCCCTCAGTCAGATCCAATCAAGAAGGTCCAATATTGATTTAAGCTCGATATTCATACTTGATTTGATCTCAAAGTCAGCTTGGTGCTAGTGGACCCGAGATCAAATTGAGCTCGATACTCGAACTACATCCAATCCGAAATATGATTGCATCAAAAATGACATGAGATTGACTTTAGCTCGATGTTTAAACTCATTTTGACCCCAAAAAAAAACACCTAACAAGAACTCCATGCAACTTTTTTAACAACCTTTTTGATTATCAAACCAGCAAGTTCTAGCCGGCTCAGGTCATTAGTTTGCATTAAACTGTAATAACAGGACACAAACAGCATTACAATGGAGGCTGGTCGCTTTTGAAGTCTCTTCAATAGACTTGACCCATCAACTGCATTTCAGCAGCTACCTTCTCATGATGGAAGTGCTATAAGCTATAGCACTTTGCTATAGCGCAAAAAACGCACACCACCAATAACTGCTGTGCTGACAGAAAAATTTGTATATGTGTGTGTACCCATTTAACCTGAGAGAGCTTTTCACTCTCAACATGCTCTCAGTTTCTTTTCGCTCTTTTGCTTTGACAGTAGAATTCCGTACTTACTTCAATCTCGAGTCAGGATAATTTGAATTTCAAGTAGGATCCGTACTTGAAATGAGCGTTTTCGGATTGATCCAAGCATTGTGGGATGGTTTCAATCCTTTCGTGCTTGATTCAAGTAAATGTAGTACGATTCGTTCTTGAAATTTCAATACGAAAGTCGAGATCAAATCAATTTTTTTGGACTTGAATTTAGCTCGCCTTTGTTTTTTCTGTGTAGCAAGAGTCACAATCAAGAGTAACTGAACAAGAGTCTCTGAATAGAAATAGCAGAACAAGAACAACTAAACAAGAGTATCTGAACATAAGTAACTGAACAGAACACTCATTGTCACTGAACAAGAGACACTTATGAAGAGTTACAGAACTTGAGTCACTGAACAAGATAAACTGAATATGAGTCAGTGAACAAGAGACACACTGTCACTGAACATAAGTCATTAACAAGAGTCACTAAATAGACATAACAGAATAAGAAGCACTTAACAAAAGTAACTGAGCATAAGTCACTGAACATTAAGGACTGAACTCATTGCCACTGAACAAGAGACACTAAAGAAGAGTTACGGTACTCGAGTCACTGATCAAGAGTAACTCAACAAAAGTTACTAAACAAGAGTTACTAAACAAGAGTCACTGAACAAGGGTCACTGAATAGAAGTAACAAATCAAGATTCACTGATCATGAGTCACTGAACAAGAGACACTGAGCAAGAGTCAAGGAACATGAGTCACTGAACAAAAAAACTGAATAAGAGTTTCTGAACAAGAGTCACAAAAGAAGAAACAATGAACAAGAGTCTCTTAATATGAGTCACTGAACAAGAGACACACTGCCACTAAAAATGAGTCACTGAACATGATTTAATCACTGAACATTAGTCACTTGCAAGAGTCACACTACTAAACAAGAGTCACTGAATAGAAATAACAGAGTAAGAAACACTGAACATGAGTTACTGAGCACAAGTCACTGAACAAGAGACACTTAAAAAGTGTTACGGAACTTTAGAAACAAGAGTAACTGAACAAGAGTCACTGAACATAAGTCACTGAACAAGAGACAATAAACAAGAATCACTGATCATGAGTCACTGAACAAGAAAAGCTAAACAGGAGTCACTGAATAGAGGTCGTAGACCAAGAAACACTGAAAATGAGTCACTGAACAAGAGACACAAAACATAAATCACTGAACATCAGTCACTGAACAAGAGATGCTGAACTGGAGTCACTGAATAGAGTTCACTGGACAAGAAACACTGAACATGAGCCACTGAATAGATGTCGCAGACCAAGAAATACTGAAAATGAGTCACTGAACAAGAGACACAAAACATAAATCACCGAACATCAGTCACTGAACCAGAAAAGCTGAACTGGAGTCACTGACCAAGAAACACTGAGCATGAGTCACTAACAAGAGTTACTGAACAAGAGTCACTGAATAAGAGTCACTAAACACCTGTCACTGAGCAAAAGTCACTATAAAAAGTTCCTAAATAAATAAGAACAATTAAAGAACATGTACACTTGTTCAGATTATACAGCATTTTGGTTCACTTACTCATGAATAATCCGTCATTATACCTTGACCAATCTTACACCTTGGAAGGCATAAAAGAGAGAGAACATTCTATTAAAAAATATATATATATATTTCCATTCCAAAAAGTTTAATTTCTCTGCTAAGGCCAATGACTTATCAGCCGACCCACGCATAAGTATAAATATGTAGGTATGTGAATTTCTGTAAATATTGTGTGTGTGGTTGTTTTATGGCAACGAGGTCCCTTTTTTTTTTGCAGATATGCAAAACTACGCAACGGGAACGCGTTTCTCGGGCGTATCTAGAGCAAAACATCATTTCGGCTTTTCTCTTATTTTTCGGTTTTTTCTTCTATTTTTTTTCTAGCCTGCCTCTGTGCGTTTTTATGATTTATGGCCTTTTGTTGCAGGATACTTAGACAACGGCAAGTGTGTGTGACGTAACAAGGATATGGGATGGGAAAATTGTTGTAGAAATTCATCTACACCCAAAAATTTATTTGGTGCGAGCTTATAGAAAATTTGGTGAAAAAGTCACGTGCAGCAACCAATGCATTTGTCATCTGAAACATCAAACAAAAATAGATTGTCTAACCCTGCATCTGCATTTCCCACCATCTTCTTCCCTGCGGCCATATGCCGCCCCGATATTCAATACAAAAATGGCGCATCTCCAAATTCTGGGGTAGCTGCTGCTGGTGATAGATATGCCAGCCAGCCAGCCGTCCGGCTGTTGCTTGTTGTTGGGTCCTTTGGCAGGAAGTCTTTGCTTAAGCGTAACGTGCCGTGCTCCGCTTCTCCGCTTCGACTGCTGATAAGACTCAAATCGAACGCAAATCGATTGCCTTAGCCAGAGCTGAAAATGATTAATGCTCGAGCTATCCTCCATTTCGAGTTGTCAGTTGCAAATGTACGAGTTTAACCCCCAAAAAAAACACCAACACACATGCGTCTTCATCTCGTTAGGATTAGAGATTGTGAAAGTGACGGGGTGAAGGGTGGAGTTAAGAGGTAACTGAAACGGAGTATGCTGATAAAGTTCCAAGTGGTACCACTTGTGATTTCTTCAAAGGATTCACATTGAATGAACATGCCCATCTATCCAATTTTTTAACACATTATGCCAGAGCACAACAATAAAGCACAAATATTAAGCCTGAATGCATTTGTCGACCATCTCCTGGTCGGTGCCCCTCAACGCCTACGAATTACGGAAACGAAATAAATCGAGAGCGAAATGAATGGACACAAAAGGATGAATGGCCAAGGCATAAAAAGCAACAACAACAGCAACAACAACTGCAGCAGCAAGGAGTAAAAAAAATATTGAAACGAAAAATACAACTGACAAAATTTTATTTCGTTTTATTTGCAAAAAGCGGATCCATAAATTTTCGTGCGCTCAATATTGTTTCAGATCATAAATCATGGCTGCATTTGCGTACGTACATACAACATTTCAAACAAACAAACGCACCAACCAACACACACATGGACACTCACTTGCACTGGCCGTTCACAAATGCAGATGCAGCTGCATTCGGGTGAAGGTGGGACAGTGAGTTTGGTAGAGGGACACCGACGGAGTCTGCAGCGGCACAGACAACGGACAAATGTACATTGTACCTTGTAGCTGACGTTGGGCTGCAAAAAACAAAAAAAAACAACAACAGCAACAACAGCAAAGCAAAATCCCTGCAACAACATGTACGACATTTTCAGACAACTGCTCGACCTAGCGATGATCAGCATTTTTGTGGTAAAGCTGCGACCAAACTTTTCTACTGAAAATAATGAAAATTATTTTAAAAACAGTTTCTACAGTGCACTATGGGAAAAAAGTCCGAAATTTGTGCATTCCAATTATGCATACTCAAGAGAAAATAAAACTGTTCCGAAAAATTTTTAAAAGTGTGTGGTTTGAAATTGCCGCGCAAACAAAGTCAGCTTACTAACTACTTGACCTATCGTAATGTAACCGTGAATATTGATAAACTTTGCGCGTTTATTGTGGCTTCTTCTTTAAAGTGAAGACAATTTGGAAATATGGCAAATAATCGTACAGGTATCTAGATTCAACTTTGTATGTTAGTTTCTATATGTTCTGAATGTATTGTCGTGTATCGTCAATTGTTGTTGGAGTATTTTTACAGCTAAAATTTAACAAATGTAGTTGCACTAAGAAAAAACTAGAACGAATAATTTGAGTACGAACGCTCTTGAAAAAAAAATTAGTCGCTCTTGAATTTTCAAGAATTTCGCTCTTGGAATCGTGATAAATTCGTTCTAAACGTTCTCAATTTGGTTTTTTATAGGCAAGGGGGGTGAGGGCAACTTAACTTTGAGAGAGTAGCGTTGGAGTCGCTCTCGCAGAGAGTGAGGGCGCATGCGCAGTTGGTCGTTGAGAGCAAGGCGTATTTAATAAGGTGGCAGCAGCGTCGACGTCACGTTGCCTTACGAAAAATGAGAGAAAGAGAGCGAGAGCAAGAGAGTAATAAACTCAAAGAAATTTGTTCTCGCATACACATGTATACACACACACATGAATTTTTCGAAACCGTAAGGCAACAGCAAAGGGGGCGACGTCGACGCTTCTGCCACCTTATTAAATACGCCTTGGTTGAGAGAATGAGAGCGCAGAGACTGAGAGCGCATGCGCAGTTTGTTGTTGTGCGATGCGTACGAAAGCGTTTATTTATAAGTGTGATTTCGTCGCGTCGTCTGGCTTAAGGAAGTTAGCTGACCTCGTTAAGCTGCCCGTCGCCTGTGTGTGTTTCAGTCTTTCGAGGTACCGTGTTCAAGTCCCAGAAGAGTAAAAAAAAAAAAAAATCTCTGTGGTTATCTCAAAATCAATCACTGTTTAAAACAAAGTTTGGTGGGTGGTGGTGGTTGGGGTGTTGGTGTGGTTGATTTGATAATGGTGCATGGGACCGGGGGAGGGGGACGAGACGCGGACCACCACGACGTCGGTCAGGTCGGGTCGGTCGTGTCTCTCCCACCCCCCACCCCAAATATTATTTTTAATTTTTTTATTTTGAGAATTATTCGTTCTTGAATCAAGTACCGACACTCTTGAATCAATAATTTTATTCATACTTGGATCAAGAGCTGAAACTCTTGAATCAGGAATGTCGGGATCAAAAATTCACTCTTGAATCAAGAATTTCGCTCTTGGATCAAGAATTTTCACTCTTGCCGTACTTTTGAGAACGAATGCTCTTGATTCAAGAGCGAAATTCTCTATTTTTTCTCTGAGTGTGTGTTCTGAGGCCAGTGATTGGAAAGGTACCCAATTTTCTTTCCAGTAAGGTACAAGGTAAATGTCAAAAAATATACCTAGGTAAGGTAAAAGGTATCCGGTATTTCCAGTACCTAGGTAAAGGTAAAGTTACAAAAAAGGTACTTTTAATTTAAAAAGCATGCATCAAATATTAATATTAGTAATAAATATTAACGGTACGTGCTTAATTCCAAATATAAGGTTTAAAAGTGGAACATTTTAATTTCATATGATATAATATAACAATGTTTCTCATATATCATATTGCTTTTTTAATATACCAAGAGTTTCGAATATTTCGTCAGCTATTCTATTTCCCTTTGGAGTAGGTATTTGGCCTCTGGTCGGCTCTAACCGACTTCGAAATACCCGTTACTCATGGAAAGAAACGTTTAATAGCCTTCCTGTGTGTCTGAGGCGGGACAGCCGAAAAGTATGCAACATTTTTTTAACTCGGCTATTTATCATCCGATCTTAATGAAAATTGCGAAGATGTTGCGAATATAAATGTAAGTTTTAAATTTGAGATCGATATTTGAAATAAACTTGATCTGCGTGCAGACAATCGGAGTCTAGATTTCAAATTTGGTTGCTGTAGCTCTTCTAGTCTCTGAGATCTAGGTGTTCATACAGACAGACCGACAGACGGACATGGTTATATCGACTCGGCTGTTGATGCTGATCAAGAATATATATACTTTATATGGTCGGATATGATTCCTTCCGCCTGTTACATACATTTGCACGACTTTAGTATACCCTTTTACTCTACGAGTAACGGGTATAATTAAAGGTCATTAGTCTTGCGAAAATGTCAGTAACATTTTTCAGTTCATGCAAAAAATCAATTTCTGTCGAATAAAACGCATATATGATGCGAGTGAATAGCTAGCTGCTAGAAGCTGAATGTTTTATTAAAACATTGGTTTTTCCTTTTTATAAATTTTGGTTCTACTCCCAAGCAAGCGCACTGAAAATGATTTCTAATTTATTGATAACAGATGTGGCCCTTTATTTTAAGGTTTTTAGGTTTTAGTCTATTTTTATGCGCCTTGCACTTGAGTCCCAAATGCAGGTAGCGCTCTCAAATTGCGCTGTTCAAATATATTTGAACACTGTATTTAATGGTTGTTCAAAGTTGTAGAAACACTTTTTAAATTGTGTTTTAGATCTAAAATTCGTTGAATACTGTCATGAAAACTTATATGTTGTAATGCTACTGCTCTCAACTTCACCCGCTGCTACTGTGGATCTCCTATCAGCATTTCAAGTTGCGTTGCTTTGGGTAAGAAAAATTGTACAACCGCTTGAATAATATGTTTGGTAGAGCCTGTTTAGCATCTTTCGTAACAACTAGGTTCAAAGTGTGTGATGCGCATCTAAAGTGCCTTGGAAAAATAATTTCAGCATCAGCTGAACTATCCCGCTCTATTACTATTTAGAGCTATTTCCTATTCTATTTCCATCTATACACTTTAAATGGTTTTCAGAAGTAGGATACATTTTCTGTCGGTATTTGCTATGAACTTCAGCTAATATAGTAGCAATTATTTCATGTTTATGGGAAAATCGCACACGCTTATATGCGAGCACGAGATAATGATGATGTAGATAGCTATCCATATAGTGTCCGGTTACACGAAAGTATAAAGCAACTCCAAATATCGGCAGTCGTACATATAAATTGACTTTTTTGAAAATACCGGCGATATTTTTCTTATACAGCCGCGCTCCCATTTACATTTGTGTACAAAATTTGTCTAAAAATCGCAAAATGATTGCGAAGTGAAAATGGGAGCACGGCTGATAGTCCGCCTTCCTCTTATTTAGCATGGATCGTAGAGTTTTTGAACACGGAATGTTTACCGGACGTCCAGTTAAAGCCACAAACATGTCCCTGATACTATTCTTTTCAATACAACAGAGCGCAGCAGCATCTCGGCTATAATGTAATCGGGTCGAAAAAAAATCATCTATGAAAAGTAACTAATACCTTACCTATTGACAAGGTAAATGAAAATTAAGACCTAGGTAAGGTAAAAGGTACTCGAGTTTGAACATACCGAGGTAAGGTAAAAGGTACACAAAATATGTATCTGGTATGTACCTAGGTATTTGTACCTGGGTACTTCCTAACACTGTCTGTGGAGCGCGCTTGCCAGCAACTAAAACTGGTATGCTTTTCGTAAAAGTAGATTACGGTGTTAATAATATCCTTTGCCCCTTTTTGCCCGGTTTCGGAAAAAACGACATATTGCCGCCGAATATGAGTTTCGCCGCTTAACACTGCTGAAGGTTTGGGTCAACAATGGACGCTACGATTCTGCCGTCACGAAGTGGATGTTGGAAAAAATTAAAATAAATCAAGTCAGCAACTCACACATTGATCAAATTGAGCAAAAAGTTGTCAGTTTTATAACACACATTAAGAAATATTTGCCTAAATGCAACCGTATGATGTCTAGGTTCAAAGTTAATCACTCAAGGTGGCTTTCGCAGGCGATTATTACAACCTTGGATGAAGAGCTTACGGATCCATCTCCCTCTAAATGGCTGGAATTCGTTTGAAACATAAATAAGCCAGTGATCTTGCATCGGACACAGACTTTTCAACGCAGCACTTCTGTTTCTGCGAAGAAGGCTAAAAAGTATGATTTGTTTCATGCATTAAAAGTCGTCAGGGTAGAACAGAGAGGGAACACGACAGGAGGCCGTTAATCTCAGATGATTTTTCCATTTACCCCTGAAGAAGCATTGACACTTTTGTTGGAAAATGGACTTATCAAACAGCTGTATATCAATTTGCATCATCTTAATAAAGCTACTGGCTGCAACATTTTCCCCCCATGTTCAGCACTTCAAGTAGTTAAAAAGATTTCCAGACCAACTCAAACGGAAATTTCGGAAAATTTTGAGCAGGTTTCAGTGCAAAAACCTTTTGGTCCAAACAGCCGAAAGAATATTGTTCCTGCAAAAAGAGGTTATAATCAAATTCTATTCACATTTTTGTGCCAAATTTGAACGCTCTAGCTTTAAAATGGACTTCGGTCTTTTTGCCCACAGTTCAGTGTAAACGAAGGATTTTTTTGGTTTTCACTTTTTTATTTACACGGTATTCTATTTACAAACAGTTTTCTATTTACAATGTCTATATACGATTTATCTCTACACGGTTTGTCGATACGTCCATTTTATTTACAGTGTCTGCGGTGTGACCATCATTCGATGTCTTAAAAATACCTTAACACTAAAATAGCGATATAGTTACATCTTGACGGTTATTTTCAACAATTCCAAAGACTACAACATTAACAATATTTGAATCTATTAATGTTTTTTTCCAACTTTTACGAAAGATTAATTCATTTATCAGATTTTAAAAAGATCGCAACCCATTCTATGGAAATTAGCCCATAAAAAGAATTTCGATGCCGGCAACTGCCCCAATTGTGGCGGAGAATCCTTCCACGTGGATATGGCTGGTATGCTTTAAGTCCGTATTTACCTAGTTCTTCCACTTCTAATACGCCCGGAGAGTATGCTCCACCACCAGTGCATGGAGCTGACTGTGACTATAACCTCTGGCTTAACGTGCGTCGCGGCTAATTCTAGTCTCCTGATGCGTTTTTGCTGGTCACGATAGCAGTATGCCTCAGTAGTGAAGTTCAACTGTCGCAGCATACAATAAAGGACACTGCTTCTTCCTACTTCAGCCCCACTCAAAACATTTTTCTGTGTTTTTCTGAAAGGCTGATGGAGTGGGTCGTTGAAGTTTGTTGTACAGCTATGTCTCTGATCTTATGGCGCTTGTAAAACAAAAGTTGCCGTCTGCCTCGCTTCCCTTCTAATACAAAGTGGTTATGTCCCGTTCCACATTCCTCCGAAGCTCCAATATATGAGGAATCCTCTTATAACCTTACACAAAATCTTATTCTGGAAATTGGAACAATATCAACTCAAATCAAGTTCTTAAAAACGGAACAATATCAACTCAATTTTAGTATTTGCGTTTTCCAAAAATTGTTCTTAAAGTGAGAACATTGAACTACAAATGAGAAAATTCGTTTATGCACTGTTTTGAATAAAGTTTGTGCTCATCTTGAAAAACCCTTATGAATTCTGCACTATTTAACCAATATCCCCATATCAAATCATTTAATGCAAGGTATGACAATAGCAACATGCACTCGTACAGTGCATTTGTATAAAGTCGAGGCCGCTGCACTTGTGCCCTATCCATCCCCCACACCCATCCCCCATCCATGCGTCGGCGGACGGCATGCAAATGCAAAATGAAAGCAATCCGCCATAGATGGACACTGGCGGTGCGCGAGGCGTGTCCTGGGCACCACCAAACTGAAGTGGTCTGCAAATTCACATTAACGCAAATTCCGTAAGTGAAGTATGTTGCATTTGCCGCACGTAAATTTAAAAAGCGCGGCACAATAACAAAACATTGTTGGACTCGCTCTCTCGCTTATTTACAGAAGAAGTCCCGGCCCCAGTTCTGGAAATGGATGCTGGGATACAGCTGCATAGGCATTCGGACTCGGTTAGTCTCGCACACACATATTTGAGATACATAAATCTTGTGGATGAGCGTGCTGCATTTGTGGGGTTTGGGCTGTTTTTTTTTTTTGTTTGTTTGGCTCGGTGCGAAGTGGGGTTGGGCTGGGGATTGGTTTTGAGAGGCAGCAAAAGCAGCTGTGTACCATACTGCGGTGCAATATTGGAAAATTGTTTGGGGGTATTAAGACAGGCCTTGGACTGAGCAGAGTTCAAGAGCCCAAAATTTGGGTAGTTGAGTATGAGAAACTAAATGAAATGCTATGTTTTACTGGTGCCTTGCAAAACTTGAGGTTCGGTTCTTAGCGACGAACAATACAGTACTAGACCTACCTCCTAACCTGGGAAATTATACATTTATAGAATATTCTGAGTTGGAGTTCTTTTTCGGTTAATATTTCTGTAACGCACGGAAAATTTTCACTTTAAAACAGTGGTGGGCAAGCATTTGCTCTAATTGCTGCGAGATTTTATTTCCGTAATTGGCGCCAGTCAGTCTCATAATAAACTGCGTCGCAAATTAACTCGCTTCGAATTGTGAACAACAACAAAGTCAATGCGAATCGGAGAACGGCGCCAACAAGACGCTCACACAGACGGCGCAGCAGCTGCATTTTAGGCGTTAGAGACTCCCTGATAACGGTTGTTTTTTCTGTTGTTGTTGTTGGGCTGCTCTCAAACTCAAATTTCATGCCCACCGCTGCTTTAAAAGATGGTAACGGGTCAAAATACATCAAAGTTTTCAATTTTCAAAAAAAAGACCTAAAGACTTCAAATCACATGCCAACTAAATGACGATTGTACGTAAAACGAGCTCTACATATCGGATCAAAAAGACACAATTGGCCCTATGAGTCCCGACTCTAAATGGGACCATGGCATGTTAAGAACTGATCGGAACATTATAGGGAATCATATGAGCGAAGCATATTCAAGCCTGGAAGGCAGAGTACAGACCTAGCCGATTATAAGGATCATTGAACTGTTTCGAATGGCAAAACCTAACATCGCAAAGTTTTGGGGAGAATACAATTTAGATGCTCAGAGAACAAAAATGTAGAATCAAACACCACCTCTAAAACCAAGGAATGATGATCAATGGTATACGATGTTAGAATCGGAATCCCGCGTTTTCAATATGTAACAAAAAATTACTTTGTCGGCAATCAATCGGCAACAGAATAAAGATTACATTAAAAGATTACATTCATCATTTTTAATGCTT
Source organism: Lordiphosa magnipectinata (assembly GCA_037044535.1). Taxonomy (NCBI): domain Eukaryota; kingdom Metazoa; phylum Arthropoda; class Insecta; order Diptera; family Drosophilidae; genus Lordiphosa; species Lordiphosa magnipectinata. Next base: position 37,484 of record JBAMBO010000704.1, on the reverse strand, counting down.
ATATTAGATAATGCGAATTAAGTAGGCAGCCGATATCTTCAATAAATAGTCTAAATACACTGAGGAAAAGAACAGTTTTCAACAATCCTTAAAGAGATCCAACACCAGTTGGGCTCTGAAAAACCGCGAATTATATTAAATAGTATTTAATAATTTTCACTTACTCTGGGGGGATTCGAACTTGGGGCCCTTGGACTGAACACAATTGGAATGCCGTCTCAATGCGTCCTTGCACGCGTTGGCGTCAATACGTCTAAGATACTACTTGTATTGAATTGAATCTATCATCTGCCTAATAACATGAGAGCACTTGTAATTCTCAAGTTGAAATTCCGTGCATGATCAATATAAAAAGGGGAACTGAAATTTTGTGTTTAAATATGTTTTGGTCATATTAAAGAGCTTATACATTAGCGGTGTTCCTGCAAGTGATTTTGATTATGATTCTGCATAACCTGCAGAAAATGACAAGAAAACTGACACACAAAATCAAAATCAAATCACGACTTAAAAATCATGTTGATTATCGTCACCTTGGGCATATATAATAATAAAATAAAATTTATTTTAATAAACACCGGAAAATTCTGAACCCAAAACTGCAAAAGAAAACGGATCGGTTAGTTTCATTTCGTAGACAATTTTCTGTCAAAAATGTTAGGAAATGGAGTTCAAGCTATGCGAAAACGCTTGCATCGTTGCAGCGATGAAGAGTTTTTCCAACTTCCTCTAAAAGGACAGCAATCTATCAGGTTGCAATCGGGTGCGTGTTTCCACAACATTAGACTTTGTCCATCTCCTGTAGCTGATGTCTCTTCAAATAAATCTGCCCTCATGCTGTTGCAGATTGGGTTCTGAATAGCGTTTTTAAAGATATTGGTACGGATTATTCTCGGATTTGGAATTGCCTTTCGTGAATGCTCTGGTGGCTGAAAATCTCATAAAAACCGTATCGTTCTCAAGGTGCTTACGATATTTACATGTTTTTACAACTTTAATTTCGAAAATGAAAGTTTAAAGTGACAAATGTCTATCTGGAAAGTATAAAGCGCGAAAATTGAGAGAAACCCAGTGAACCACACCAAAACCGCGGTTTAATTTGCCTCAAAAACTGTGTTAGAGACGAAATCGGTTAATTAAAACCTCTGTAAAACACTGAACAGAACCAGTCATAATTCCCAATCGGCTCACATTCCTGCTATTTTTTTATTTATTTCAGTCAAAGTTACAGCAGGCTAGCTCAAGGTCTTTGGTTGAGTATAAATCCTTATAACCAACACAAATCAACAGATATTAATTACATTTTGGAATAGCAATTGGGTATGTCCCTACAACGATCGCTGTTTCGAGAATAACCAAATTCTCTCATCAGCGGATTTGTTTTGCTGATCACACTTCAAACAACCAGCCAGTTCGTATTTAAGCCTCTTTCAATCGGCGAATAGTTTTATTTTCTTTTATTTTAATTTTTTAAATTTTATTTATTTCTTTTTATTTTATTAAAGAAATTTTTATAAATGCATTAAGCACTATTACATATTTTTATATTCAAGCTGCATCATTATTATATATATTTAGTTGATTATTTCTATTTGCTTTAGTTTTGTCTTGCAAGTATTTCCTTAACAAATTCTTCCTTCCATTCTCCAATCCCAGTCACTACTCATCCGCGTTATATTTTTGATCCTGCATGCAATTAAAACTATATGTAAAAGGTAATATTTCTTCTGGGCTGTATGTGATCCAAAATGTGCGTGTTCCGCTTTTGCCTCTCTCATCGATTTCTTGCGTAAATTTGACTGCGACCATTTCATAACATTCGCTTAATCACTGAAATACGTTGAACAAACATATACATAAGAAGTATTTAAGGTAAATTAGAGGCAAACACATAAGATGTACCTGGTCCTTTGTATTGAAATCAGAAAATGTAAAAGCAGAATAATTGTTTTGTATGCAAACAGTGAGACAGAAAAATCCAAATTAGCCTCGCGTTTGATTTCTATTTTGTTTCTAATTTTTGTTATGTTTGACAGTGTTTTTGTCATTTTCTGCAGGTTATCTGGTCACACCTAAATTAAAATCAGAATCAGAATCAAAATCACTTGCAGAAACACCCCTATTGATTTTAATACAAAATTGGCATAGCTAAATCAAGTATGATTGTTATTGTTTTTACTATGAGACTTTTCCCTGATTGTGGCAACGGACCCATATTACCCTTTCTTGAGGGGAGGCCAGATGTTGCTACGTAGGGGCTAGAACGATTGCCCTTAATCAGAACTAGATACGGTATGATTCAATCCAATTGAGGATGGAAGGAATGTACGCCAAGCTTAAAAGTGCTTTATGACAGACATTGTCAAATGGCATTAGAGAGAATCTGTGTGGAACACAACAACTTGAAAACGATTTTCAATTGAAAACATTGCTATATACATCACTGCCTTATACATTCGCTATATATGTTGTATATACGGAACGGCTAGGAAAAAAGCAACGCTGATTGAAAATTTATAAGAAAATTAAGTTGCTTCGAGACCATACGTTTAAAAAGCTTAAGTATAATTCCTTTAATTACCGATCAATTAACATCATTTTGTTAAATCCCTTTTGTGAATACGAATAACTGAAGCTACCTTATATTTTCTTATAAATGGCCCAAATGCAAGGGACTTAGAAAAAGTCATAATGACAGGCAGTGCATTTCTTGAGGAGAAATAAAGAAATTACATTACTGTTACTGCTTAAATCAGTCATCAAAGTCATTGATTGCTTCCAAAACGACATCTTCCGGGAATGACATCTTATGGGAATGATCTCGACATTAAGAATCGAAAGTATGGAATCAAAAGTAAATTTTTCATCCCACACTGAGAAAAAATTCAATCTAAAACCAAGATTATCATCTTGAAACGAGACTAAACGGTGTCAGAATTCGACAGAGCCGAGATAATGTTAACCCCAGATTATATTCTTAATTTAAATCTTAATCCAACAATAGTGAATTAAGATCGTTTACACTCGAATTTAAGATGAGATGAAAAACAGACAAAAATAAATTATGAATTTTTTATTTTTAGGTAATGGGTGTGAAGGAAGGGTGGGTGGTGTGGGGGTTCTTCATTCTGAAAAACTTATATAAATTGAAAATATATAAGGACGGATAGCTCAACCACCTAGCAGCAGCCATAAGCAACAGAATTAATTACAGCAAATTGGTAAACAAACACCTTCAAACAAAAAACCATAGCCGAAATTGGGGCTGCGAATTTATAATAGTGTAATTCCTATGTCTTTATACCTATTCGGAGATTCTTCAGAGTTTAAGTACTAACTGGATGTTTATTTGAAGTGTGAACAGCAAAACAACGATCGTTGGACATACCCAATTGCTATTCCGAAATGTTGTAATTAATAATTAACCAAAAAAGACCTTGAGCTAGCCAGTTGTAACATTGACTAAAATTGAAAATAATTAATCCGTCGATACTGGGACATGAAATCAGTACCTTCTGCGCACTGAAACACTGACACCACCGCTTTACCATCGAGCGTCAACTGTTAGGCTCAACCAGTTGCAGTATAAGAGCAGAGATTTTTGCAGCCTAAGTTCTTATACTGCAAGTGGCTGCGCTTAACAATTGACCCCCTAAGGCAAAATCGTTTGTGAAAACGAGATTTTCAATCTAGTATTTAGATTGATTTGTTTTTCTCAGTGCAGATACTCTTTGGCTCGAAATTGGCTGTAAAAAGGCAGCAAACAGATTTACTATTTCCTCATTCGAATTTGAGGACTGCGAAACACAGCATATACTAACATGGAATGCATGATATTGCCCTTTTCGAATTTATAAGACTCCAAAATGTCTTTTTATTAGTTTTTAAATTACTTCGGATATTAGATATGTACTGTACGAAAAAAAATCTGAATTAAAATCTCGAGTTAACGATTATGTAGCCAAAATTTTGGTGCTTAACTCCTAATCTAAAACCTTTGAAAAAAATTCACAAAATAAATGTTGTTGCTGCGAAGCCCCCTTTAAAGATTTTGGTGCTTAACTCAGATCTAAAGCAAACGAAAAACAAAATTCTTGTTGTTGCGGCGCCCTTCGTTTTCATTTGGAAGCTTAAAGCTGATCTAAACCATTGTGTCAGGTAGCTAGAATAAGGGAGATTAAAATCAAATCAAATACCAGAGATTTTTGAACTATACAAAAACCAGACGTAGCATTCTACTATTCCTACTACTATTCCTAACTAGAGTTCTTGGAATTTTCTGGTAAATGTTATACCCACTGCATTAGCCTCAAGTTAAGAATTCCAATCCAATTTGATTCTTTTAAGCCGCAACTCTTCAAAATCAGTGCCCTCCGTGAAAGACCATTTGCCAGTCCAATAGCCCATATTCCCCCTACATTCAAACTCTTTACCTTTATCCCGCCTACAGATGGCGCTTTAACACGATGGCAATCCATCTAGGCGCTAATAAAAGATTTCGCTAAATTGATACTGTCGATGGAGTAATTAAACTGCAATTTTTATGAGACATGTTGGACAGAGGCCGCGGCTATCACAGATCGAATAAATTATTATTCGTTGGCCACGCACACGAATGCAAACCAACAACCACACATACAGAGAGAGAGAGAGAGCGAGCGAGACCCACCAGGAGCCCGGCCGTATTCGTGTGCCTGGGTTGGCTTCGATTTTGCTGGTTTTCCCAACGCAATTTTGCTGTCGTCCTCCCTTTTCTTTTTTTTTGGCACGCAAATAAATGTTTCGTGGCAACTTTTTGAGTCATTGCTATTGCATTTTAATTTCACACTTTAATTTCAAATTGAATTTCTTCTATGCTTTTTCTGCCAAAAAAAAAAAAAAAACAAACACCAACACGATACTCAAATCCTTGAAGTTGTTAATTTTTATGACGTCATTACTCGCCTCGTAAAACTCATTCAACAGTTGGTTGATTTCGGGTTGTCTGTCTAGCGGCAACAGGCGATGACGATTTTACGATTTTATGAACATGTTCTTGGGGAATCAGAATCTCCGGCATGCCGCTTCAAACTTGGTAGCTTTATTTGCAACCGGAATTTTTATTGTTATTGCGCCCATTTATGAGTTTTACGAGATTTGTCTTGTTTCCTCAGAGTTTGGCTTTCTAATTTTTTGTTTTTTTTTTTGGTGTTGTCTGAAGCATGTAAAGCATGTTGAGTAAATAAATTAAAATGCAATTGGATGGGCAATAATTGGTGTTAATTTTGTGGTAATGTTTTGACATGGGTTGGCCTTTTTGATGGAACATTGTCGTAAATGTTGTGTGAAGATAATGGGAAATAAATTGAATCTGGTATATGTTAGTACTTACAGTGTATGGTCCACGCATTACTCCCAAATTCTGGAAATGATTTGGGTTTAAAAAAGTCTACATTGTGATGGTATATAGTTTTCAACTCCAAAGTAGGGGTCAGCATTGGAAGCAGAGACGTCGGCAGCCATCCGCCGCTGCAATAGTATTTGGGAGTTATGTTCAGCACATGAAAACAATGTGATTTAAAGCCCTCTGTTCTCTGCCTCTGCTTAAAAGGGAAACTTTCTTTTTGTATACCTACACTCAGGGAAAAAATGGCATAGTAAAAACTATATTAATCATATTTGATTTTACTATGCAATTTTTGTATTAAAATCAATTAATACGCACTTTGATTCAACTAGAATCATATTTAATCACCTAATTTTCTTTGCGCCATTTATATGAACAATTCGGGGAATTCTAACTTGAGAATTACAAGTGGACTGATGTTCTTAGGCAGATGGTAGATTCAATTCAATACAAGTAGTATCTTAGAAGGCTTTTCACCAGCGCGCGCAATAGCGCAACCGGTAGAGAGGACGTTCCAATTGTGTTCAGACCCAAGGGTCCCGAGTTCGAATCCCAGCAAGAAGGTAAGTTAACATTTTTAAGTACAATTTAATATAATTCGGTGTTTTTCAGAGTCCAACTAAAGATGGCTTCAATGGGGGATTCCTACTCTTGATTCAGAACAAACTAATTGGATTAAAAATTTGATTCGAAGAAAAAACTTGTTTTTTAATATTTTCATATTTAAATTAATTATATTTACGAACTCCATATTTAACGCTGATTCAATGGTGAAAATGTTAAAGTCAAAGTGTAAGTATTGAAATTTCAGAGCATTTTTTCCTCAGTGTATTCAATTATTTTCTCAGTTGCCGGTGGCAATTTCTTTGCTCCCATTGCCTACACTGGCGGTCAAAATATATAAGCAGAACAATTTTTTATCTTTCCGATATTGTTGATGTGCCGATCGGTGTCATATTAGTTATACCTTTTCAGAGGGTACATTCAAATTGTCCAGATGTTTGTAACGCATAGAAAAAAGCATCTCCGACCACATAAAGTATATATATTCCTGATCAGCATGACGAGCTGAGCTGATACAGCCATGTCCGTCTTTCCGTCCGTCTGTCCGTCTGTTTCTATGCTATCTCCTCCGTCAGTTTTAAAGCTATCTTAACCAAACTTTGCCCGAAGTCTTTTGGTTCAAATACGCTGCACATTTGTCGGAACCGGCCGGATCGGATGACTATAGCATATAGCTGCCATAGGAACGATCGGTCAAAAAACTAGTTTTAGTGTGAAAAACTTTTTTGTTTTCAATGCAAACGCCCCCAAACTTCGCATTTTTCAGTTTTCTATGATTTTACATTATTCGATCAAGTTTGATGAAAATCGGACAACTATATAGTATAGCTGTCATACAAAAGTTAGTTCTGAAAAAAAGTCTTAGTAGGAAAAACTTTTTTTGTTTTAAATAATATCGCTCTCAAACTGGCTACTGCTCAATAATATATGCTACCACACACTTCTGTCAAGTTTGATTCAAATCGGATGACTATAACATATAACTGCCATAGGAACGATCGGTTGAAAAAGTAGTTCTAGTGAGAAAAACTTTTTTGTTTTAAATGCAAACGCCCCCAAGCTTCGCATTTTTCAGTTTTCTATGATTTTACATTACCACACAATTCTGATAACTTTGATTCAAATCGGATGACTAAATCATATAGCTGCCATAGGAACGATCGATTGAAAAAGTAGTCCTAGTGAGAAAAACTTTTTTTTTCAATGGTAGCGTCTTTAAGCTTTGCAGTTATGAATATTATAGGCGTAAACACATATCGTAATGACTAACGGGGTAGCATAGTAGATTGCAACCAGTAATGACGGTTGAAAATGCTCCAACCAATAAAAATTGTTATTTTACCATTGTTTACAGTAAAAACTCATAAGTGTAACAACAGCACCACCAGTACAAATAACACAAACAATACAAATACCACACAATACAGTGCAAATACCAAAGTACAAATCCTGAAAAATATCGAATTATTAATAATTTCATAAAAATTTTTCTTACTCTGGGGTCACTCGAACTCGGGGCCCATAGACTGGAAGAAAACGATTTGCACGCCATCTCAACTGACTTGGCTGCCGCTCGCTCATTTGGAAAAAACGCCCATGAGTAAACACTTATAATTTCTTGAACGTCGCATACAAAGGCGACCACTTGTAATTCTCAAGTTTGAATTCACTAATTATTAATATAAATACTGCAACTAAATTCAGCGCATCAAGAGTACTATTTTAATGGTGACTTTTACTAACTACCCAGTAAACCAGAAAATAACAACAAAATATATTAACAACTGTTACGTGCGAGGTACTATTTCAAAGGTACAATGTTTTACTGCAAGTTGTAGTTTCAAAAACAACAACAAATGAAAACACAGAAATTACGCTAGATTAACTTATTTCTATGGGTAATTTATACCAAAAATACAGTTAACTGTTAACTAGAACAAATTACATGGAACAATATTTCGCAGTTAAATTTACTTTAAGAATGTGTAGATTTAACCGACGGAAATTTTTTCTGTTTAAAAAACTTTTTGGTTTTCAAGTAAATCGTTCTTAAGGTCGGTGATTCTTAATATTAAACGCTTTCAAACTTATTTGGAAAAGTTGATCGACATCAGGTGACTACACTCAGAAAATTATTTTTCTATATTTAAGAAAATCGCCCTAAAAGCGAAATGGCCTTAAAATTTAGAAAAAAATTATATTTTTAAGACAAAGTTTTCTGCATTTTGCCCTGAAATTTAGAACACAACTTGTATTTTTTTTTTAGAAAAATTTTCTTCAGAATAAGGCGACTCGGGCCCTTTTTTTAGGGCGATTTTCTAAAAATTATTGCGAAAATTACACTTTTTAGGGCGAGTTGTTTTTTGAGTGTATATCTTATGTTTGCCATAGGACCGATCGGTCGAAAACGGTTCTTAGTAAGAATTCTTTTTTGTTTTTTATGTTAGCGTCCTTAAACTCACTGATCACTAATTCTATATGCTTTCAAATATATTCGCAAAATTTGGTCGAAATCGGATGACTAAATCTTAAGGCTGTCGTAGGACCGATCGGTCGGAAAATGAGTCTTAGAGAGAACAACTTTTTTGTTTTAAATTTATCTTTCTTAAATTTCTTAAATTTGATATGTTTACAAAAAGATTCGCGAAATTTGGTCGAAATCAAATGTTTATCTGTCGGAAAATGGGTTTTAGTTACAAACATTTTTGATTTTTATGTAAGCGTTCTTAAACTCTGACATTTCAAAAACAGCATTTGCAAGGGTATAAAAACTTCGGCACAGACAAAGTTAGCTTGGCCTTCTCGTTTTTCACTTACATTAGCCTTTCTCCAATGGGATTGTTTCTGGCGAAGCATTACTCGCAGTCCAATTGGCGGAAAGGCTTATTTTATGTCATCTCTTTCTGCATTTTTTAGACTCACAAATGTTATGCCAGATTCGAAATCAAATTATTGAAATTTCTTCCAACGGCATAAATTTAAGACGCATCTGTGTGAAAGCGATTAATTGTCTTTTTGTTCTCCATTAGTTTTCTTTTAACAAAATCCAGAGGCAAAAAATGTAAATTGAAGGGTGCATGCCAATTGTTGTTTATAGAGTAGAATCAATATGATTAAGATATATTTCACGATGGAAAACCGTATTTGAAATCAGAAGTTTGGACGATAATCAAGTATTTACGTACTTAACGTACTACCGATTCCGTTTGTACTTGATTGTTCTAGGTGTACACTTGCTCCTTAAGCAACCACTGATTTAGAACTTAAATTTTCAAAACATATTTTAATTGGTTGCTGAAAAAAAGTTCGACTCGTCTTGACTTGGCTGACTAAGGGCAGATTTCACATCTTCTACATAGAGCAAATTTGTCACATAACTAACAAATACCAGAGTAAATTGTAAGTTTATCTGACACAAAGCAGCTATCTCTAAGCAGAGAAATCGGCCCTAAATAACTTACATTTTTTAATTATTTCATAAATTGAAACATGTTAAATACTTAGAGTTTATTTTTCCGTATGTGTCTAGAAAGTTAAAAATTGAGTGGGTGTTGTCATTCAGTCTTAAAATTCACCCTCATGTACCCATGGTTTGGTTTGCCTTGAACATTTATGCGCCATGTTCTACTTATATTTTTATGGCTGCTCTTTGCAATTCTAAACCACAAAAACCCACACACACACAGACACAATCACTCATACTCTTGCTCGCTCTGCCGCAGACAAGGTTGCAGCTTGCTTCCACAGACATTTCCCCTGCTCGCAGTGAGACGTGGAGCATATATTTTAAACATGGATTCTTAATTAGTAGCAAATGTATCCCATTTGTTTTTGAGCACGTTACCTTCCCACTGACACTGAGGTGCAAGGTGGGCGGACAGCAGTTGGGTAGTTGACACCCTCGTTGCCCAAATTAGTGGAGAACTCAGCATGCTTCTTCGGTGCGTCTCATAATGCGCGCTAATTAATCCAGCTAGGATCGGATTTTCCCAACGTAATTATATTTACAGCCGTCATGCGAGAGCTGTGCCCTGAGCGGGGAGTACTGCCGGATGCCCCAACAGAGGTTTTATGATGTACCGTTATGGCTGAGGTACATGCGCGCATTTGTGCTGCGAGTTTGTTTCGTGAAAAGGATACACAAGGATATTAAATTAATTTTTAAGTGCGCCAACACAAGACAAAGTGAAGACGAACACACAAAATTAATGCGATTTTCTTGCTTGCGTCTATTGTCTGGTGGCTGGCAGAAACTTTAAGTATATTTTGTACGCTGGCATACAGGGTTAGGCAGGGTAATGCAATTGAATACAGGGTGGGCAGCAAATAAAGTATTGCCGATGTCATAGATGACAAGTAGAGACAATAAAATCAAGTCCGTCCTTCTGTATCCATCAATATTTTGCACAGGGAATTTTTTTAAATATTTATAAAATTATACAAAACAGCTATGAGGATATAACGTTATAGCCGAGCTTATCTGCACTGTCTTGACTTGAGAGTTTTTTAATTTTTGTCATAGCTGATTACTGTGCACATGGTAAGGCTTCGTTGGTTGGTTGTGCGCCATTGTTTCCAGTCTCTCATGCATAGAACTGATAATGCCACTACTCTATGACTGATCTGCTCCCTCATTGCTCCCATTGCTTCGAGAGCTATTTTTCGACCACTAGCGCCACTCTGTCGCACAAGCAATTGCCTCGCATCGGATTGAGTTACAAGAACGGTTGCCACTTGAAAAAATTAAAATGCTCCAAAACAATTTGAAATGGCTCCATTTGGGGAAAAAAAGATTAAAAAAATTGATAAAACCTCCATTTCAATAAAAAAGATCCCGAACTACATTATGTCAAAAAATACAGGGAATAAGTGTTTTTCATTAATTTTAATTATAATACTTGAACATAAAATATTCCAAAATTTATTTTTATAACCAACACATGACCAAATTCTTTTTTTTTAAGCTAAGCATAACAAAATTCATTTAAATACTTATACAATATTAATTCTTGTCCTAGTAGAGATCAAAAGCTTCTTCATTAAGTAACAATAGGAGTAAATAGTTGAATGAATAAATTCTTTTAGGTCATTTGTTGACCAAACATAGTGCGAATCTGTGAGCGAACAAAGCTCTCTACAGAGCATTATGTTAGTTACATGCGGAAATCAAGTTTATTTCTAAGCTTTGTTTTAATTAAACTTATAAAAATTTTCGCTCTGCCGAAGCAGAGCTATGTGGCAGTGACATTATATTTCTTATAAAAGTAACTAGTTCTTGGAATGCTTGGACATTCAGTCCATATTTTATTTTTGACACTTCATTCCAAGACAAGCCCAGTTCATTTTCCTTGTTCATCTGATCCAGCGATGCCCAACCGTATACTCTTTGGTTACGTTTTGTTATTGTAATTGCACCAAACATAGGAAATCAATGATCGTATACATGCAGGGCGCGAGGCATACAAAACGACACACACGCTAACGATTTCGTGTGTATGCGACGCGTAGAACAAAACCCGGTTTTGTTCTCTTCTTTGATTGGTGTTTGCGAGCGCAAGCAAACTGACCAACAACAATTTCATTATTGGTATTGGTGCTTATCTTTGTGAGTATAGGTGAGTGCTCTGTCGAATGCTGCTTTTGGGCATGCCTGATCTGATCAGTTAGTTGTAGCATGCTCCATTGTGAAACAATTATTTCGGGATCTGATTCACAGATAGGCAAAATGGTTAAGAAGTTGCAAAATATCATTTTGTTCACTTGAAAATTTTTTTTTTGGAATTATCATTATAAGCAGGGCTTAATACCGAAACCGGAACCGGAACCGTTAACCGAAACAAACCGTTTCAAATCAAGTATCGGAACCGATACAAATTTTTTTCTGATTGGAACCGATAGCAACGGAACGAAACCGAATCGTTGGTACCGGTACAGTTTCGGTTTTTTTTACCTTTGCAGAGCGCAGATGATATTGCAGGAAAAGAAACTTGGTGATAAAAACACATCAATTGTGTCAACAAATAAGCGACTGGATTCCATTAAGACTTTTCTCGCACTTTAACGTGTTCGAAACCAAGAAAACATTCTCAACTGGTGGTCAGAATCCTCCACAAAGTTCCCAGAATTGTATGAGATTTCTAAAGTCGTGCTTTCTGTTCCAGCTACGCAGGTTAACGTGGAACCTTTTCTCTGGCGTAAAATTTATAATGAATCCGCTATGAAGTTGCATGGACTTAACCACATTGAATGCAATTACAGGAATGTTATATAGTTCGAAGTTAAATTTGAAAACTAGTAATATAATATATATGAGTATATAATGAAATTATACGTTCTTACATATTAAATACGTAAAAAAATAGGAAATATGATATAATTTTACTTTCAATGTGAAACCATTCACTTTGTGTTGAACTTTGAGTCGTTTTAAAGTCGAAATAAAGTGATTTAGATTTATCTCAGAATTTAATTTTTCCAATATTATAATACCGAAATAAAAATCCGGGTACCGTATCCAAACCGAAAACCGAAATTAATTGAAAACCGAAATAGAACCTTTAACAGAAACATTCAATTCGGTACATACCGGAACCGGTACCGGAACCGAAATTCGTTTCGCGATTAAGCCCTGATTATAAGGGATTGGCTGTCTTCTCGTGAGAAGTCAAACCTTTTTTATATTTGGACAGCTAACTCCAAATAAAACTCGCGCACTGTTGTTTTTATATTCTCAATTTTTGATTCCTCTAAACCAGGGATGCCCAAGCCTATTCCGCAAGCCACGCATTTGTTTTTGGGTTGCGCAAAGGAAAAGCCCGCTCGCATACGATTCACGCGGCCATAAGATTGTAAAAAGCAAAAACAATTTCATATGCGTGCTCTCCTCTCTTTCTTTCCGATCGAAGGTCTGCGACAACAATTTCATATGTGTCTCTCTTCTCTCTCTCCTATGTATCCGACAAACTCGAACGCAACAACAATGTTGCTTATGCGTTGTCAGCAACGACCACACACACGCACACAAACGAAAATCAGGTTTCTCCTTTTATTTCTTGTGGTTGTTCTTGCTTGAGTTGTATTTTGTGCATTTGCATTGCCTTTCACGAGCTTGTAAGCTCATTCTGGGCACCCCTGCTCTAAACATTGGCTTTTGAGATATCGCTAAGCTGTCAGCCCAAAGAATATATTATTAATTGGTACAAAAAATGGTTCTAAATTGTTAATATTAAAGTCTTTTGGGTGCAAGTTCTTAACATAACTATGCACCACAAAATTACTTATGATTAATTTTAGAGTTGATTCTATTCTTATATACAGATAAGAAAACGAACATTTTCAGATTGAAATTCGGTGTTAAGGTCATTTATAATTTTTAAAACATAGCTTCCATCTAGTAATGGGCAAGCTGAAATTTTTGTTAAAGTCCTAAAGAAGTCCGTATATGCGACTCTAAAAAGTTCCCCTTATGAAAATTTAGAAACTGTGGTAAATCGATTTTTGGCCGACTATCGAAATACCAAACACTGCACTACTGGAGAAATGCCATCGAAGATTTTCTTCAAGCGAAGTATCAAGACTAGGCTAGACCTACTAAAACCACCCAAGATAAGAGAGATCATTCTTGGAAAGCAAAACAAGGCAGTTTTAAATTACAAAGGCAGTAGAAGTGTTACATTTAGTGAGTGACAAAATGTTTTCATGAAACATTATACTAACCCTAATAAGTCAAGTTGGTCACCAGCAAAAATAGAGGGAAAACTGGGAACGAGGACGTATTTATGCTCGTTCGCTCACAACAATCGTCCCATAAAGAGACATACGGATCAGATTAGACATGCCAATGAATCACTTAAAGATAATTCAGTTATTGACGGCAGAAACAAGGCCCAATTAAAGGATCCTGAATGCAAAACTGGCAGTGTGGAGGTCGCGTCTCAAGTAAATACTGAAATTTATGAGACACCAAAACGAGAATTAAGACCTCGAAGAGATGGAAAAGTATTGAAAATTTGAATCATAATTTAAAAAGAAAATTACTGTATTTTAAGTTCCTTTCTTCAGCACAGAATAATATTCTAGATTTTAAGAAACTCATAACAGCATTGTATTTCATAGTATTGCAAATCACAATCCCTGTAAATATTGAATTGGAAAATGTATGTTTAAAAGACTTAGAGGGAGCGTGTTAGATATTATCGATATGTATATCGATGTATGACAAGCTCATCATCGATATCAACAGTGAGCGTGACTCATGAAGATAGCATGCAAAAAGAAGAAGAAGAAGCTGAATAAAACACATACTTTGTGCTATTGAAACCGCATGGCGACATCACAAAAAATAAAAATATATTTTATTTTTTTGATTAGCCATTAAGTTGGCTACCTCATTTGGCTTAATGCTGTTAACCTCTAAGCACTGAGCTAAAAAGAATAACTGGAGTGCATCCCAATGTTCCAGAATGCTTAAGGTTACTTTTTCCAATGATAGCAATCTTGTCATGGTAACTCCTAATATTTTGTGAGGTTTTACATAACAGTTATCTTGGAACTCCTTTAATTCGAGGCAAAGTATGAGTAGATGTTTCGACAAAGTTTTTCGATATCTGTTGGAAGTTTTTTGCAAGCGTAGCTTGAACATAAATGTAAAGAATGGCAAGTGCACTTTTTGAAAAAATAGATGGGTATCCATTCTTAATTTGGCTTTAAAGCCATTTAAGTTTCCGGCCATAGTATTTGCTCCATCGGTTGCCGATTTTGTAAAGGAATTTTATTTATAAAGACAAATTCCTTGACTGCTTTATATATATTCAATTGGCGTCGCATTTTTCTAATTCAATAAGACCCAAGAATATATCTTTAATTTTACCAGAAGGCTGCTATGCAATGATAGCAATCTTGTCATGGTAACTCCTAGTATTTTGTGAGGTTTTACATAACAGTTTTCTTGGAACTCCTTTAATTCGAGGCAAAGTATGAGTAGATGTTTCCACAAAGATTTTCGATATCTGTTGGAAGTTTTTTGCAAGCGTAGCTTGAACATAAATGTAACGAATGGCAAGTGCACTTAAGAAAAAATAGATTGGTATCCATGCTTAATTTGGCTTTAAAGCCATTTAAGTTTCCGGCCATAGTATTTGCTCCATCGGTTGCTAGGCCGATTAAATTTTGTAAAGGAATTTTATTTATAAAGAAAAATTTCTTGACTGCTTTATTTATTGAATTGGCGTCGCATTTTTCTAATTCAATAAGACCCAAGAATATATGTTTAATTTTACCAGTAAGGCTGTGATAATATCTTGCTACTAAGACAAGGGCTTTCCGGTTAGCAACGTCTGTCGTCTCGTCGACAATTAAATGAAAATTTAGTTAGCCTCAATTCATTGACGATGGGGTCCAGAAATGTTTATCCAAGTTTTTCGGCAACTTGAGTTGCCTTTGTTCGCCCATATTTTATTTCTTGCGCGATTTTGGAATCTGAACAGCAAACTCGTAACAGATGTTGCAAGTAGTCTATTAATAAGAATGGCAGATTGTGCATTAAAAGAAACATAATTAGTGCATACTCGGCTCAATAAGTTTGGTTTTTTCTGTATTAAAACTTTCCAGTTTCGTTTGATTTTGTTTCATTTTTGAGTTTCGTATGTGAATTTCTTGTATGTCGTGCCGTTGAATGTTTTTCAAATGATTGAAGACAACTTTTTTACAAGAAACACAATATGCTCGACCATTTTCATTCAACTTGTCCAGCCATTCTATACGGAATTTGCGTGTTGCTGTTGCATTATTACTAGAACAAAAACTGATTTTTTTCATACTTACTTTCAATCATCTTTATTAGTTTGATAGTCGGTGAGCGCCTGTGTAGAGACTCAGTAGAAGCTACTCTTTTACTTTTATTCGGTTAAATAAGAAATCAATAAACAAATTCGTAAGTTCTTTGTTGTATATTAACAAATAATGTATTTTTACTTACTTGTCCGTTTTTGCACACTAATTTAACATGGAGCACAAATTTCTGCGTAAATTCTTACAGTTAGGGATGAGCCTTTATCAGACATTTCCTTTCAATCACTTTTAGGCCTGCATTTTTATCGATAGTGGTTCAATTCGATACATTGGTTACACTGGTTAAGAACAAATTTCAGAGTTAAATTTATACTTTTGAACTTAAAAATATAAGTATTTGCTTTGCTTCAAAAGTGGCAACCGTGGTTACAAGAACAAAATCCATGAATTTTTAAGCTCATTTGGCTTACTCCAAGATTAAATTTAGTTTTTTTTCCTTTTATAATTTGTTTTTGTTTCTAAATTTTCTGTCACCTTATGTAAATTTGGCAACTTAATTTAGATTGTGTAGATATCCTCATAACTTATCTGTTTATGTAAGTTTGATTTCAGGTGTAATGATGGTGTCAAGTTTATTGAATGGGAGGTAGGTGCTAAGTTAGAATATTTGTCTGTTAGGAAGTTCCCTATAGGGAAAAGTTTTTTGAAGCGTCGTCTTATTCTTACTTCCTGCTTTCTTTCGTCTGCGCAGGAGTCTTCTGGCTGGTGTGTTAGGCTGACATCTTAGTCTCTCCACGTAATCACCTGCCTGTTTATTGATTACGTCACTAATCTTGGGTACACTGAGCTCACTCTCCAAAAGTCTTGTGCACATCGACCAGGGTGCTCTCGATAATTTACGCAGACTCCTTGACTGAAGGACACAGAGCTTTCTCAGATGGGAATTTGCAGCTTTTCCATATACTTGGAACCCATATCTCCAGGCAGGTGCTATGATAGCTTTGTATATACGCAACTTATTTCGGAGTGAGAGCTTGTTTCTGCTAGAGAGATGCCATCTCACTTTACTCTGCCTTACAAGCGCGTGGATATGGGTTCCGAATATAAGGCGCTTGTCCAGATATATTTTCAAGTATTTATGTCCAGATAAGTGACCTAATAGCTGATTGTTGAGGAATACGCCTGGAAACTCATCATGACGAAGTGTATAAGTTCTACGGACACATTTAGCTAGGTTAAGCTCAATGTTCCATCGCATCGCCCATCTGCTGAATCGATACAAATATTGATGAACGACATCAGCACATGAGACTCTCGCCATAATATCAGTATCGGCAATGAGTAAGTCTTGGGGGTCTTCAATGAGTATAGTTCTTCCGGTAGGCATATCACAAGTGTAGAGAGAGTAGAGGGTTGGGCCAAGGACACTTCCTTATTACCCTCATGCTGGAAACAGCTCCTTCCAATACTAGCGAGAAGGTCCTGTCCGATAGAAAGCTTCTCACAAGGGTATTTAGTTGAGGCGATAAGATGTCTTTTATCTTACATAATAGTCCAGCATGCCACACTCTATCAAAAGCCTGCCTAATGTCCAGGAGGTATTTTGCCACTCATCCCATCGATTGGCATGACTCGGGATAGTAGCCACCTCTCAAAAATTTGTACTATTGTGGATAGGAGGCTGATCGGACGGTATGAATTGACCTCAGACGGGCTTTTCCCAGCCTTATGGATCATAACGATCTAAACCTTTTTCCACGCCGTCGCAATGCCGCGTTGATAACTAAGACCAGAAATTGCTCCGCTTTTACTGGAAGGGCCCCTGAACCTAATCCAATGTGATTGGTATAGGACTGGGGGCGTTGGCTGGCCTGGGGTGTCAAGAACCTGATCCACAAGCCTCCTACTCTGACCGAAGTCGTTTTGAGGGAGATCCTGCAGAGATTTGGCCCAAATACCGTCAGCTTTGCGGATTGGTAAGAATGAACACTTCCCAACTTTTTTTCAAGCCTTCCCCAAGTAAAATTAGTTAGCTAATGAAGAAAGCATCTAAAATGGATGCCCTGTACTTGGTTAATGTATTTGGTTTTTGTTGAGCATTTGCAAAAATAAATAATGAGCATATTTTGTTTATTTAAGTTTTGTTATTCTTCTTAAGTTTTTGTTTTTGCTGTTGCTGCTGCTTTATGGCTTTCCACGCGGGTGGCTAACTGTTGACGATGGAGAGCTGAAGATTTTTCGGCCAATACGTTGGCAAATTAGTTTCATCTTTGTTTATTTTTTTGAGAACAGCTTCCAGCCAAGTTTTTAGTGTACTCAGTTTCCTTTTGGCAAAACTTGGCTATTTTGTGTCTACATATCAGCGATGATTAAGACGCCCACTAACTTCGACCTCGGACCACGGACCACGACCAACAATGCAAAGTTAAGTGATTACTTTTTGCTGGCCAGCAGCAGAGAAAAGACGGAAAGTTGTGCTCGTAAATTTATTAAGCAAAAACTTGGAAGAACTTTCGACGGACTGCGCATACGCAAGTTTTGTAATTGTATTCATTCAATGAAGTCTATTTTATGCATTATTCATGAGAACCAACTTAATGAAGCAAAACTTGATCTGAAAATCGGTAGAATTGAGTTATCAATTCCACGACTCTCGCTCTCTGGTGATCTTGAGTTCAACTCAATCCATAATTCTCCACCACCCAACTATAAGCCATATTTATGCCGCATTGTTCCTCCAAAAAAAAAAAAAAAAAAAACTGAGCAGTCAGCAGAACCCAGAATATCCTTTGCCAAAATCCTTGCTGTGTGCTGCAATCGCAATGAGGCAATCAATCAAAGCGCAAATCGCTTTGGTGTCGCAAAGCACCGCTGGGCAAAGACTTTTCGCCTTAGGAATAATATTCATCATTGCTGAACACAGAGCGCAGTCCAAGTCCAAGTAATCGTCTTCATTTTCAGCGGGCATGCCGCGACGTCGGAGACGCCTTTGATGCACAAGCCATGACTCAGAAATCGACGCAGGATGGGTAGGGGAATACGGCTTGTCTGCTTATGTGTGCAACCATACGAGTCTCCCGTCTGCGAGTCTCGAGTCTCTGCCCTTGTGCAATCTCTCGCTGCGTAATCACATTCAAGTGCCGGGCTCCTCCATGTGCTGTCACCCCTCCCTCCCCCCACCCACCGCCTTACCCCATATGTGAGGCAGGGCGAGGGCGAGGCAATGCCGAAGCTGTGCTGCATATAAATGTTTGATTTATGCATCCAAAATGCTTGACTCCCAGCCAAAAAGACTTCGATACTGCACAGTGGTTCAAATGGGAGGAAAATGGAGATACCTAATTTCGTTCCAAAAATATAAACAAAAACCCATACAGAGCGTTGCCAGAATGCGAGAACCAAATAAATTCTAGAAAAAGCTAAAAACAACAAAAAATTGTTAAAAATTTTAAAAATTGGTTTATATGGAATATAATCCTAGAGAGCAGCAAATTGATATTTTTGGGTATTAATTTGATACTTAGAATACTAATTTGATACTGAAAAATATTCACTTTGAAATCCTCGAAATATCATTTCAATAATTTCCAAAATATCAACTTGATTCTTGGAGTATTAAACAGAATTTGATACCCAATTGTTTTAAATTGATGACTAAATGGTGTCATTTTGATGGTTACTTTTTTTTGGGGTGTCCAAACCAGTTAATAACTTTTCTTTTATATGTATTTTTCAGTCATTAAAACTAATGTCAAATACTTTCCCAATCGTATTTAATCGTATTTCTATGTCTGCATTGTCAATTTCTTTAGAAGTGGATTGAAAAACGATATATAGAATTTAACAAAATAATGCTAAAACATTTGCTACTTCCATGTGATAGATTGGTCCTATTCATACACAAGCAGCACCGCTTTTTTCTTTCTGTTTTATTTTTTTGACACAAAATAAAAGAGAAAGTTGCTTCCATACATGTGTGAAAAACTGACAGAGGCAGTGCCAGTTGATTGTTGCCATAAATTTTCGGAGAAATCCGTTAATACTCAATCTGCCAGTGTGTGTCTGAGGACCTCTCCGTTCGATTGCAAAATGTTAATACATTAATCAACACACAATTAAACTCGCTTTGCGCTCAACCGCTCTAACTTGCATACCTACATGTTTGCTGCTGATTTTTATTCAATCAAACCTTGTTGAAGCAAGGAAACATCTGCTCTCTCTAATGTTGGCAAGGGTTTAAAGTTCATCCATGTTCCATATGAGGACCTTCGCGGTAGTCCAAGAGGGAGAAGCATCAGAGACAAAGATAGTCATGCTAATGCTAAGGTTTTTAGTCGCTGAGATTGAAATAGACACACGCCATTCTCATCCTGCTCTCCAACATAATCCTGAAACTTATATGCGGCGTATTCGGCTGCATGTAGCTTCAGTGGGTACCAAAATCTAACCAAAGCGCACAACAACTACAATTACTTGCTTGCTCTTATCTTTCAACTAGTTATATATCGAGTAGCAGAGTCAAGGTACTTGTACATTGTTGTTGCTTGCATTTCATTGGGTTTTGTGATGATTAACGGGCCATAGCGGCTTTCCAGAAGGAAAAAGAATGAGCGAGAAAGGCGCATGCGTGAGGAAATCGAGATGCTATTCGGCAAGGGTGAGACTCGAAAATTCTATCGAAAGATTAGACGACTAACTGAAGGTTTCAAGCCCGGAGTCACACAATGCAAGGACGAATATGGAAATCTGGTCACAGATCCGCAAGTGGCGCTAGACAAATGGAGAAGCTATTTCGCCAACCTGCTGGGAGGCGACAACGAACACAATGCCGCCTCTGGAGAAAAAGCGACGTCACCAATCGAAAACATAGAGATAGACCCACCGGACCATCACGAAGTCTGTGTAGCCATAAAAAGGCTTAAGAACAACAAATCAGTAGGAGCAGATGACCTGCCAGCTGAACTGTTTAAGGCTGGAGGCGAGGAGTTGGTAAGGTGCATGCCCCAACTCATCAGCAGAATATGGTCCGACGAGAGCATGCCCGAAGATTGGAGTCTAAGTGTAATTTGCCCACTTTTTAAAAAAGGAGACCCTGCAGTTTGCGCCAACTACCGTGCGATCAGTCTCCTTCCCATCGCATATAAGATTCTGTCGTGCATTATTTGTGAGCGTCTAAAGCCGCTTGTTAGCACATTGATCGGACCTTATCAGTGTGGCTTCAGACCTGGTAAATCCACCACAGACCAGATATTCACATTACGACAAACCCTGGAGAAGACCTATGAGAGAAATATCAAAACCAACCATCTTTTTCTTGATAATAAATCAGCCTTTGACACACCGATAAGGTCAAGGTTCTTTGAAGCCCTGTCTACCTTTGGTATACCAGCAAAGTACGTTCGATTTTGCATGATGACGTTAAGAGGCACTCGAAGCTCCGTCAAAATAGGAAAGAACCTCTCCGAACCATTTGATACCAAGAGAGGTTTTAGGCAGGGTGATACCCTATCGTGTGACTTCTTTAATCTACTGATGGAGTATATACTGCGCCAGTGCCCAGATGCCAACAGATCGGCCTCATTTCTTTATAAAGATCTAATGCTACTCGCATACGCCGATGATACTGACATTATCGGCAAAAACGAACGGGCGGTAAGCAGGGCATTTTCAGAGATTGAGAAGCAGTCTAAACTGATGGGCTTAGCGGTAAACGAGGACAAGACGAAGTACCTAGTATCCACGGACAAGAAGTCTACGCGTCTTGGACAATTTGTTACTATGGGGGAGTACAACTTTGAGGTTGTAGATGATTTTGTCTACCTCGGGACGATGATTACCGGCGACAATAACATCAGCCTGGAGATCCGAAGAAGAATTACTCTTGGAAACCGATGCTACTACGGACTCAGTAGGGAGTTCAAGAGCAGAGCCTTTTCTCGAAGAACAAAAATAGCGCTATACAAGTCGCTCATCATCCCAGTCGTGCAATACGGCGCAGAAGCATGGACAATGCCAGCAGCGGATGAGGAGGCGATTGGCGTTTTCGAGCGAAAAATCCTTCGGAGGATATATGGACCTTTAAAAGTTGGTGATGGATACCGCATTTGAATGAATCACGAACTGTGTGAGCTCTATAAGGACATCAGTCTAGTCAAGCGCATAAAGCAACAGCGGCTGCGCTGGTTAGGACATATAATCCGGATGGATGAAGAAGCTCCAGTAAAAAAGACGTACAAAGCGAAGACGGCTGACTTTGGAGGACAAGGCGGGAGGGGTCGCCCACCACTAAGATGGGATGATCAAGTGCGGAAAGACATTTCCAACCTTGGTGTGAACAACTGGTGCCAGCTCGCACAATGCAGAAGTGAGTGGAGGGCATTCATTGCAGAGGCCAAGACCGTCAAGCGGTTGTGAGGCAACATCGGGCCATTAAGAAAGAAGAGGAACGGGCCATAGTTACCATTCACTGCTTTAAAGTTATAAGCGTTTAGTAGGAAACTTAAGCATCTCTAGATTTATCAATATCGTACACTCAGGGAAAAATGGCATAGTAAAAATTGTAACAATCATATTGGATTTTGCTATGCAATTTTTGTACTAAAATCCATTAATTTGCTTTTTGATTCAACTAGAATCATATTAAATCACCTAATTTTCTTTGCTATGAACAATTCGGCGAATTTGAACTTGAGAATTACAAGTGGTCTGATGTTCTTAGGTAGATGGTAGATTCAATTCAATACAAGTAGTATCTTAGAAGGCTTTCCGCCAGCGCTCGCAATAGTGCAACCGGTAGAGAGGACGTTCCAATTGCGTTCAGACCAAGGGTCCCGAGTTCGAATCCCCGCAAAGTAAGTAAACATTTTTAAATACAATTTAATATAATTCCGCGTTTTTCAGAGTCCAACTGGTGGTGGCTTCAATGGGGGGTTCCTACTCTTGATTCAGAACAAACTAATTAGACTAAAAATTTAACTAAAAAAGAAAATTATTAATATTTTTATATTTAAATTAAAGTGTTCACACTTTATATTTTTGCGAATTCCATATTTAACGCTGAATCAATGGTGAAAATATTAAAGTCAAAGTGTAAATATTAAAATTTCAGAGCATTTTTCCCTCAGTGTATGTAATGGACGAGAGCTTGAGCAGAGCCGGCCAGCCATAGCTACCAGGAGCCGAAGTCAGTCGTGTTTTTACGCAAACGCGAGACGAGCTCATGATTGTGTGAATCGGTGAACACTGAATTGCAAGTAAAACGTGAGTTGTCTGGAGAGAGCTCTCTTGCTCACCAACACAAGCACAGTTTTTTTCCTCTCCATTTGGCCGGCACTGAGCTTGATAGACAGCAAGCAACAAGGAGAGAGATTTTAGCTTTTGAAGACAAGCAAACGTGTGCGGAAATCGTTGCGACGCAGTAATTTAAACTTGTGAACTAAGCTAAGTTAATATTGAAAAACTATGAAATTAATACTTAAATAATATTATTTTAACTCTACGACGAATGTTGTTTTTTACGGCTTCAAAAGTTGAACCGAAATGTCAGGTAATAATTGAACAGACTCGCTGACTCTCTCAACAGAACACTTAGTTTAGTTTTTCTCGTGTTTTCTGATTCATAGTCCTCGATGAAAGAAACACACGGAGCTGTCTTACGACTAACATGAGCATGAGAAACTGAGGAAAACGAGTGTACTTTTTGTTGTTGCTACTCTAAGTTTTTGTTGCTTCAACTGTTTGCAGGCAAAGCATAAAAGAGGAAGGGACACGAAATATCACAGAAGCACGCATACGCACTTGCAGTTTACTGAGGCACACGCGCTAAAGATACTTTCGGTAGATTCATTGTTAATGAACTACTTGAGGTTATAAGTTTATGTCCAATCAAATGAACTTTCGAACTTTAGGCTTATACCAATATTACGATTTAATTTTGGCCAACAAAAAATACGCCCTAGTCCACTGTGCCTGTTCGCTGCAGCTGTTTGTTGTTGCAATTGCTGTTCTTAAAGTGGAGTCTAGTGGACTGGCGTGGCTATGGCTATGTCTGCAACTGCGTCTATAGATGCAGTCGTCATTGTCGTCGTTTCCCATTGCCATCATAATGGCGGCACTTTGAGCTCACGTTAACCACCGGGACTAAGAGCGACCTGGGGCCAGCTTTATCCCTGCCAATGCATCATCATCATCGCGCAGCACATTATCATTATCAGCGTCAGCCACTGCGCGCTTCCTTAAGCCCAGCCCCTGTTCGCACTTAGTTATAAGTCCATTTGAATTCAAGAAATGTGTATCTTATGGATGCATTTTGCCAGCTGCCTTGAATGTGAATCTGTGGCCGCAAGGCGCCAATGATAAACTCTTCCTTCATAGAACAATATTCATAAACAACCTTTCAATGGAGTCCAAAAAGTTACAACCGCATCACACTTCCAAATGCGACAAATTGCCTCTGCCCCGCCCTACTTCCTTTGACTATGCAGCTAAATTGAAATGAGGGCAAAATTTATAATTTGGATGCGTTCCAATGGCTTTTGCTGAAGTAGAGAATAATCTGCCTGTGTGACTGAGTGACTTGCCGACCATTTGTCTGTTTTGGTGGTGCTTTTTGGCCAGGGCAGGAAAAAAGCTGGCTTCAGATGTATGCGCAAAATTTGTTCTTCCCCTCCTTTTTTTTTTATTGTATGTTAGTTTTTTCCTGCCGGCTGAAATTTATTTTTTACTTAAAACTTTCTGTTGTAAGCAATGAAAAATGGCAAAACAAACTTTTTTAGCTTTTCAGCAAAATTTTCGTATTTCTTTTTGTGTGTGTGTGTGTGTGGAATTGATTTCAGTTGAAGGAAGTTGGGAATTTTCAAATGCAAACGGCTAATTTATGCGAAAGTTCCGCCTTCTTAGCTTATTTTGGTCTATTGATTGGTTTAAATTATTTACTTTCTTTCCATTGAGCGCAAGAGAGAAAGAGAGAGAGAAATAAATGAACATTTACATAAATTTTTAGTCCTTGGGGTGGAATATATTTCAAAATTTTGTTACGGTCTAAGATGAAATATTTTGGTAACTTTAATTTAAATTCGAGTTTAGTTATTGTTTAAAATTTCTCAAACTCTCCCAAAATTTATACAATGTTCTTATTCACTAATATTCACTATAATTATTTTAATATTCACTATAATTTTTTAAGCCGTGATAATTGACACTTCAATTCGTCGATTTTCGTTGAACATTCTTATCTGTGATTTTTCCCAAACTCAGCAATGGATGGCGTCACTACTTTGAGCATTTGACCCCCAAAACTCCCCAAAATTGTGTGGAAGCTGATAATATTCACAACTGTAAGATATAAAGACGCTACCATTGAAAACAAAAAAGTTTTTCTTACTAGAACTACTTTTTCGACCGATTGTTATGGCAGCTATAGTCTATAGTCATTCGATTTGAATCATACTTGCTAATATTGTATGGTAGCATATAATATTGATCAGCAACAAGTTTGGGAGCGATAGCATTGAAAACAAAAAGTTTTTCCTAATAAGACTTTTTTTCAGAAATATCTCTTGTATGGTAGCTATACTATATAGTTTGCCGATTTTCATCAAACTTGGTATAATTATGTGAAAGCATAGAAAACTTATAAATACGAGGTTTGGGGACGTTTGCGTTGAAGACAACAAAATTTTTCTCGGTAAAACTACTGTTTCGACGGATAGTTCCTATGACAGCTATATGCTATAGTTTTTCTTATCAAAATTGTGTGGTACACAGAAAAAAATAAGATCAGGTATTTCAATATCATATCAGTAATATCAATATTTGCATATTAAAGTGAAACTATTTATTATCAATATGAACCTGTAAGACCACATTGATACTAAAAATATTATATTGAAATGTGAAATGATCAAAGTGAAATGAAAATGGCCCTAGTGATTTGATTTCAGATCAAAGTAGACCAGAGATGGGCGCGTCGCAAAGTTCCAATGCACACGAGGCAGCGCGCTGCCGCGGCCGACTGCACAAAATCACACGTACGCTATAAGCATTGAAAGCTATTTATAGAACACGAATGGGGCGCACGCAAGTTGTGCTTGTATGCGTGTGAAAAGTGTGTCGATATGTGTGCATGCCCATCTCTGAAGTAGACATAGAAATTCTGAAAGTAGAAAGAGACACACAGAGTTTCTCAAATCAAAGAGAGACAGCAATAGTCTATCTCGAAAAAAACAAAAACAATGCTCATTGCTCTGCTGCCGCAAGCGCGAAAAAGAGTGCCGGTCGATTTTTCTTCGTGAACGTTTCGAAGTTGGCTTCGGGTCTGCAGCGAACTTCTAGCTTCTTTTTTCACTTCGAGCTCTCTACGCAGTAGAAGTGCGTGCTTAAATATGTACATATGTATGTATACATATTTTGTGTCCGCGATGCGTTTTTTTGTTCTGCCCTTGAACGTCAAACAGCACAGAAGCACACATACATGCATATGCAAACATGCGTACATACAAATGTACATGCAAAAAATATATTAATTTTTTTATAATTTTACAGCTTAAAATGGAAGATATAAAACTTGAGCTGCTAGGAAAATTTGACATTGACAATTTGGTGTACGAAAAATTAATTGGTAAGTTTTGTATTGAAATAATTATTCGTCTCAATATATTAATTTCACAATTTTTGTAGAGTGTGGATTTAACTTCGACCGCCTTAATTACATTTCTTCCAGCGACAAAGAGCAGATTTTTTCAGAAAGATAATTGTCAAAATAATTGTTATATGTATTATAAAGTATAGCTTTCATATTATAAAAATAAAGCATTTTTATTACAATAATACCCTTTTGATATTTTAAAAATATTTCTTTGATACTAAAACCATGTCCTACAGGTATTTTGAAAATATAGCTTTGCTACTATAATAATATATCATTGATATTAACCAATATATAAATACGAGGTTTGGGGACGTTTGCTTTGAAGACAAAAAAGGAGATAGCATAGACAGACGGACGGACAGACGGACATGGCTATTTCAACTCAGCTCGTCATGCTGATCAAGAATGTATATACTTTATGTGGTCGGTGATGCTTCCTTCTATGCGTTACAAACATTTGGACAGTTTTTATATACCCTCTACAATGGTATAAAAAAATTAAATTGGAAGAAAAAGTATGCTCCTACGGGGAGACTTGTTCACAGGCCTCGAAGTTTTTTTAAGCGAATGTCTTGTCCACTCGACCACAGTCCCTGCTGCTTATTGAGTGACAAAAGTCAGTACTTAAGCGCCAAATACACCACTCAAATTCTTAATTATGATTTTAACGCTAGGTTTTGCTGAATAAAAAAACATAGAAAAACCAAACCATGAAATAAGAAGAAAAAGTAGGCTCCAACTGGGACTTGATGCCTGGCCTCGACGTTGTCTAAGCAAATGTCTTGTCCACTCTTCTTAACTATGGTTTGGACGCTACGTCTTGTGCTTAAACAAATAGTCGAGTGGGCTAAGGAGTCGTCCGTGTGCTCAGTATTTTTGGGAAGTCACGAGTTCAAGTCCCCGTAAAAGTAAGTTAAAAATAAATTGTTAATGCTTATTTCAAAATCAATCAAAGCTTAGAAAAAAGAGGGTGGGGATGATGGGATGTGGTGGTGGGGGGTAATATGTAAACATGTATATGTATATCGTCGAGGTGTACTCAGAAATATGCGAATAGCTTCGTCAAACGGTATTCAAATAAATTGGAACAGCATTTTTTCAACGGAGAATTAAATGGGCTCTCATAATAACCTTTAAGACAAAATCGCATAGAATAAAATAGTTAAACCAGAGGTGGCCAAAGTAGAAATTTTGAACAAAAACGTGGAAAATGTCTCCAGCTCTAGTATGAGCCGATGCTTTTAGAAGTCCCTAATATCAGAATCTAGGAGTCTCATACCAGTTTCTGTTGTGAGTGTTTTTATACTATGTACCGAAGGTACATAGAGTATATTAAGTTTGTGCAAAAGTATGTAACAGGGAGAAGGAATCGTTTCCGTCCCTATAAAGTATATATATTCTTGATCAGCATCAACAGCCGAGTCGATATAGCCATGTCCGTCTGTCCGTCCGTCCGTCCGTATGAACGAAGAGATCTCAGAGATGGTAAGAGATAGAGGTTTGACATGTATGGGACATATATTTCTTATACTTGCAGGCAGATCAAGTTTATTTTCAATTTGTGCCACGCCCCCTCGCGCCCCTGCAATATGGAAAAAACGTCATATCTCCTACAGTTTTGATGATAGATGGTTCGTCCTTTCTAGAGATATCTAGTACTCAAAATTATTTATCGATTTGCTGAAGGAATGATAAAGATCGGATGAACGATACCCAAGTTATGGGCAAAAAACGGCCACTTAACACCACCCAACCAATAACCACAGCAACATACCCTAACCGTTTAACACAGGCAATCTTAGTGCGAGAGAGAAAGAGAGAGAGAGAGAGAGAGAAACTTAGAGAGCGCACCGCGTTGTGCGCGGGGTGGTAACTGGCCGTTTGACTCCTGAGCAAATGCGAGTGTAAGGCTACAGAGTATGTTATAGTCGGGCTTGACCGACTTTCTTTCTTGTTGTTATATATTTTCGAATGTGAACTAAATGTTAATGCTCTGTTAAAGTATACAAGTAAAAAATATTCTTCTTTTAATCAGTAACTGGAATATCGAAGTCGGATAGGTTTGACTTTTACCAATTAAGCTACGTTTTACAAACTTTTTAAAGCTCTCAAGTTCTGAACTATCTATTGACTAAGATTCTAACGAATTTAACTCTGATCGGATTATACTAATAACAGGTTCGTGCTCTCAACTCAGTTCATTCCTTAACTAAACTGGCGTACTGTTAACGCGCTGTTAAATTTATTTGCTAGATTTAAACAATCCTGAAAAGTATTGACTTGATAATGCATCCATTTTCCATTTCCTGTGTCACCACCACCATCATGAAGGTCCAAGAATTTATGTGGCGAAATAATGAATTCTGTCAGCGACATTTGCCGTTGCAACTGCGAAGTTGACTGAATAAAATGTATCCAAGGCCTTTGGAATCGCTTTTCGATTATGTTAATTTCAGTTTCCATGAGTGGCACACATGCCGGCAATATGTCCAATGGGGCGTCGGGAATAAATCCAAATCATGCGATCCAATGATCACATTGTGCCCGCAACTTGAGTTATGGCCACGTCGGAGTGACAGAGAGGGACGCCCGAAACAGAAGCACATGAATAAACAGATTCGATGGCTGATGGCAAATAAATTGCAGATGTGAACAGTACAAATATTTGGTACAAACAACAAACAACAGCACAAAGCCACGAATCCAAGATGGAGAAAGTCACAACGAGTTGTCAAGTCTGGAGAATCCTTGTTTAACATTAACATTAATTTTTATAAATTAAAGTTCGATCTTTATTAAATTTACTGAGCTGTGAGTGACTTATGAATTGGAACCTTATGGGAAACCAGACACAACTTACTTCTGGAAAGGAAAAGGGGTGTCATAGCAGCAGGATGCAGGTTTAGTCAGGCGGAACCACTTACAAATCCATAAATGTGAATATTATTACTAAAATTGTTGTCTGCCCCTGGCACCCAGAGGCAGTGCGGTGTGTATGGGACAAAGGGGGAAGTGGCTGGCAAACACCGCAATGACTTCAGCAAATAGTCAAGAGACAACAACAATGTTTGCACTTTGCTTTTGCCGATTTGCAGTTTTCTGTGTTTGTTGTTTGGCATCGGGAACGGGAGAGCATAAATTTCCAGTAGCCGGAAACAAACGATTTTATTGCTAGTACTAACTGCAATTGTTGTTGTTATTGTTGTTGTTGTCGTATTACATGTCGTATTATTTGCGATTTTTGGGTTATTTGCCTTTTGTTTTCCCAAAACAGAGCAGACACCCGACCTCTTGTCTCTGGCAATTGATTTCATTTTATTTATTGTTTTGCCTTAAAACTATTAAAATATTTTGTTGTAGCTGTGTTTATTTTTTGCAGTTCAACTTCGGCTCAACCAAATGAATAATATTTTGTGGCATCGTTTTTGGTTGTTGACTCAAGTTTCGTACTCTTTTTTTTTTGTTTGTTTTTGAGCAAATAATTTGATTTACAAAACAATAAATTTTAATAAAAATATAAATTATACTTTGTTGGGCTTATGAGAACATTTTTAAGGGATTAGAGGAAAAACACAAGCACATAATCTCACGAAAGTGCGAATCACACGGGATGGAACAAGGGAGCTTATGTGATTTTTATTTTAGTTGAATTCGATTTGTGTAATACAATTAACACTTTAACCATACAAATTCAGGCTGGAATCAAAATGAAATTTTAATAAACCAAGAATTCGAAGATATTAAACTTACTAACTTAACTAAATAAGTTGGGTTGGTGGTCCTCTTCTGCCCTGATATGATGCGCATAGCGAAATAATTGAGCTTTCAAGATAGCAGCAGCAGCAGCGCGCATATAAACTAAAATAAATAAATAAAAAGTGTGCAGTAATTTTTTTTTTTTTGTATAAGTGAAAATGTAGGATTTTTACACGATTTGACCGGGATTTTCAACCCATAACGTTTGTGTAGCTTTTTTGCACGCCGCGTTTATAAATGAGAAATCTAAACGCGTCGTGCAGAAAAGCTAAACGCCACGTGTTGAAATGAGAAAGCTACACGTTTCGTGTAGAAAACCTACACGTAACGTGTCCCACATATTGCCCCAACTAGTGTTCTATCTTCAGATGCAGATTACGCAGATCCCTTTGATGCTCCCTTTGCAACTCCAACCGCTCACTCGCCTTGTCCACAAAGAGGCATGAAGCGTTTTGCTAGTGGCCTGCCATTGCTTTCAGAAATGTGGGTGCCATAATCCGACAGCTCCGGGATGGAACTCTATAATATCATCCGATATGAGTTTCGCAACATACATACCAACGTAAATGTAAAATTGGCTCAAACAGCACTTCCAAAGGAGGGCCAGGGCCAAGCTTCTCTCAATCTCTTGGCGTGTGTGCGTTTAATTTTTCGCACAAGAAAGAGGGACCTACAGTTTAACGCCGAATCCGAACGGAAATAGTTAGAGAATTTTTGCTTTTTATGGCTAGTTACTTCACAGCTGGCGCCAGCTGGCCGGTACATACATATGCAATAAGGTCAAAACATGAAGATTATTTAATGTCTGTTCATATAATTCTGTAAGTAATACTAATTCGGTTCGGTTGGTTCGGAATTTTTCGACATTTTTGAATTAATTATGCATATTTTGTCATACCCTTTCGTTGACATTGCTTATGTTTCGCGTGAAAATACTGACTGGAACGAAGTAAAATGGGAACATCCCCAGAAGATGTTCGAAAGAAGATAAAATTTTGGCAAGGCAAATGCTTATGGAACATCTTTGATAATGATGTTAGGTGTGCCTCAGTGTGAATTGCCTATAAAGCTATCGAGCTGAAATTTTGAGTCTTCTTTTTACTGCACGCTGCTAATATGTCGGAACCAACCGGATCGGACGACTATATCTTATAGCTACCATCGATGGAAAAATGGATCTCAGTGAGAAAAATTTTTTTGTTTTCAAGTAAATCGTTCTTAAGGTCGGTGATTATTAATATTAAACGCTTTCAAACTAATTTGAAAAAGTTGATCGACATCGGGTGACTATATCTTATGGTTGCCATAGGACCTGTCGGTCGAAAATGGGTCTAAGTAACACATTTTTATAATCTTGCACTATAGGTCATATGACCACTTTTTCTGTGCGAAATTAATAACATCTACAAAATCATGGCATTCAAACTAAAACCTGTAAGAAATTCTAAAGTAAGAATAAATATGTTAAAAAAATGGAATTAAGCTCATTAACGACCAAAAATTAACCCTTTTGCAACCATTAATGCAAACATAATAGATATTGTATTCATTAATACATTTTTATTACTCTAAAGCATTTATTAATCGCTTAAATCTAATTTATTTTGTAAACTTAAATTAAAAATGCCCCCTTCACTTTCATTCATTTCCTCGTCTTGGTTGCTAATGTGAAATTCTTCTATGGGTTCGCTGCAACATAATTGCTGAATGACTTCAGGTAGAAGTGTGAAACGTTTCCATTTTTGTAAGCGTCTATTTATAAATGTAGAAATTAATGGATCGGAAGTATCGACAGCCCTGTTAAATACGTCCAACAAGTTATTAGTGCGGTTATTTTTGCGAGCGTGATGCAATCTATCGGCTTTGAATATTTTATGTCGAGATTCAGCAGCTTCTTCGCCAAAAAAAACCCATCGGAAGTGCTGTATTTTCTATTATTTGTTTTGAGTGTATGAGCACTTTATGGACCGTAGGAGTCATTGTCAACTAGGAATATAGTTCCTGAAATCGTTTTGCTGTTTCAAAGCAATATAATTCAAATTGATTTGGATTGATTTTTAACTGGCAGGATAAACAAATCAAAATGATTTTGAATCGAAATATAAGATCTTTGTCAACATCAGTTATTTCAGAAAAAATGGCATGTTCAGAAAAAGCTCGGCGAGCAGTGTTTCCGTCATTTGTGGAACCAAAGCCACCCACTCTGGGCATATCCACGCGAAGTCCGAGCTTTATCCAAAAATCGTTTTGTATGTTCGCTTTTCTTTTTAAGATAGTCAACTTATCGTCTCCTCGTATCTGCCACTTTTGTAATTTGCATTTATAGCCTAAATGTAATACAAATTCAAAGAATCTAATCCAGCAATGAAGGGGGCTAATTCCAAACTTTAAGTTTTCCTCTTTTGCACGGAATATTTCACTTTCATAATTAAACAAACAAAGCTTTGTAGAGGCTATATTCAAATTGTCCAGATGTTTGTAACGCATAGATTAAAACATCTCCGACCAAATAAAGTATGTATATTCTTGATCAGCATGAGGAGCTGAGGTTCATATAGCCATGTCCGTCAGTCCGTCCGTCTGTCTGTCTCTCTGTTTCTATGCGATCTTCTCCGTCAGTTTAAAAGCTATTTTAACCAAACTTTGCACGAAGTCTTTTGGTACAAGGACGCTGCACATTTATCGGAACTGGCTGGATCGGATGACTATAGCATATAGCTGCCATGGAAACTATCGGTCGAAAAAGTAGTTTTAGTGAAAAAAACTTTTTATCTTCAAGGCGAACGTCGAAAAAACCTCGTATTTATTAGTTTTCTATGCTTTTACAGCTCTAGAGTTCCAGTTATGAATAATTTAATCAAGTTTTATTAAAATCGGACAACTAATTAGTATAGCTGCCATACAAAACATGGTTCTGAAAAAGTCTTAGTAGAAAAAACTTTTTTGTTTTTCATGCTATCTCTCACAAACTTGTTCCTGATCAATATTATATGCTACCACACAATTCTGCCAAGTTTGCTCCAAATCGGATGACTATATAGTATAGCGGCCATAGGAACTATCGGTCGAAAAAGTAGTTTTAGTGAGAAAAACTTTTTTGTTTTCAACGCACACGCGCACAGACCTCGTATTTATAAGTTTTCTACGCTTTTACATAATTCCACCAAGTTTGATGAAAATCAAACATCTATATAGTATAGCTGTCATACAAAAGTAAGGTCTGAAAATAAGTCTTAGTGGGAAAACCATTTTTGTATTCAATGCTATCGCTCCCAAACTTGTTATTGATCAATATTATATGCTACCACACAATTCTGCCAATTTTGATCCAAATCGGATGACTATACAATATAGCTGCCATAGGAACGATCGGTCGAAGAAGTAGTTCTAGTGAAAAAAACCTTTTTGTTTTCAATGGTAGCGCCTTTTTACTTTCCAGCTATGAATATTATCGGCTTCCACACAATTTTGAGGAGTTTGGTCAAAATCTGATGAATATATCATATAGCTGCCATATAACAAACCTTCAAGCAAATGGTGTGGTAGCCCTGGCCACCTCAGGTCACACTATTCGTCGTGCACCATCCCTAACGCGGTGGTAGAACGACAACACACGCGGCATCCCTGAGACGCAGTTTCTGGCTTGGTTTCGATTCGCGTGGGTGGCGCCCGCTTCGCTCCGTTCGACTCAACAATAATTGTTAGCTTAAGTTATATGGAATAAAGTTAGTTATACATATCAAACCCTCGTAGCTAAAGTGGTGACCCCGACTAAGACAAATGAACACAAACAATAAACAAAACAAATTCATAGCAGTGTTTAACACACAAATGAATTTCGGTCTCTTACGAAATTCACACTCACACATGTCGACATGCAGCTTTCGATCAGCAAATTCAAACAGTATTAAGTTAACTAAAGCAAGGAGCACTATTTCGACAACAGCCAGCCAGATCCTCATCAGCAGCAACAGATGTATTTTGGGCACACGACTGACGCCGCGACGAAACACCACAAACACACACATGCTGACGACGTCTGCAGCATACAATCAAACGAATTTTGGCTCATCTTACAAACACACACACACGCGATTAAACTCTGCCAGCGGCCTCAGACTCACACACACACGACCAGCAGGCGCCATGTTTTTTCCACGAAAACAAATGTGGCGATTTTCGATTTGCGAATCAATTACCAGGATTCATGCCCCGACAACTGGATGCCTGACGACTCCGCTGGCGCCCCGAAAATGAAACGAATCGTCCACAGTGGGGAGAGCTCATGGTTTGAAAACGACGCCAGCAACACATACACACACAACTAGAAACAGCAGTTTTTTTGTGCAAATCACACGACTGTAGCCCCTTACATCGCCCAGCCTGCCATACATCCGCTGCTCACGCCTGCTATTTGTGTGCTGTCAAACGACTCTTCAACTACACGTAACCGATCTCTCGTTGGTCAAGCATCCGACCAATTTTTCAGATCTTACATTATACGCAGCCTGCCAGACGATCGATCATACTTATGGAAGTACGTCGCGCGGCTGAATTCGGATCTTCATCGCATCTTTCATCATCGCCGATGTTTATGCATAGCGATCCGCATATCTGATCGACCACAAGCAATATGCTACAACTCGAGACGCTCTTTGTTTGGCAATTGATGCCAGCCTGAGTCTACATTCAAGTTCTCGAACTCAACGCAGTCCACAACGAGTGGCAAACGAAGTCCACAACGAGTGGCAAACGAAAGTCCACAACGCGTGGCAAGCGAAAGTCCACAACGAGTGGCAAACGAAAGTCCACAACGAGTGGCAAACAAAAGTCCACAACGCGTGGCAATCGGGGTACTACTCGGGGTACAATACCCAATACTACTGACTTGGCAACTTCAACTCTGATCGAACGAACTTGCTTATCGACCTACAATTGAAGCAACGACCTCAACTCGAATCACCTCGAAAGTCCTCGACGCGAGCATGCTAGTCGACCACCACTCGAAGCAAAGGCCTCAACGCGAGGTTACCATCGACTCAACTACGAGACAATCATCACAGCGAGAACTATACGCAAGCTTTCCTCCACTTTGGGACTCCTGTAGATGCTCACTCCGGACATACATTCATTCCAGCTATGCTTATGTTTTCAAGATCATTCGTTCCCACATGGTCTCTAGAGGGGGAGTACTGTGGCAGCCCTGGCCACCTCAGGTCACACTATTCATCGTGCGACTCAACAATAATTGTTAGCTTCAGTTATATTGAATAAAGTTAGTTATACATATCAAACCCTCGTAGCTAAAATGGTCAAAGCAGTGGCACCATCTATTGCTGAGTTTGGGAATTAACTCGGTTACGAATGTTCGAAGAAAATCATTTAAAAACTTAATTTATATAAATTATACAAGCCACAAGGGTATATAAACTTCTGACGAGCCGAAGCTAGCTTTTCTCTATTTTTTTGATTACAGTTCCTATATTTGTTCATGTTCACCAATCCAAACTGCACTGAAAAATAATTCCAGTCGAAATGTGTCTTTTTGGCCCTTACCTAGTGTAATTTTTAACCTATTTTTCGAGAGATATACCAAATGTCATCCCATATTTGCCAGAATGTCTAGTAAAAAGGCGCCTTAACATACACCTTGAATTCTCATTTCGAAATTACTCCAGATGGCTCTTATATATGTTTCTAATTATTGAACTAAGCTGTGCGCAGACAATGCAAATGAATACATTGTATGAATGCAATTATTCTTTGAGTTGTTGCTTCCCCCCACCCCGTATGACCACACCAATCCACCAGCAGTCTCAGTCTGTTTAAATGGATGTCAAGCATGTCGGGCATTCTGGCATCGGGACAGAAGTATTATTTTGTATTCCTACATATTTGTCTCCAATTTGAATTACGTCGTAAGTATTCTGTCTTTTTTTTTTTGCCCGCATATGCGACTGCTTGCAATTTTGAATGCTATTTGTTTTATATGCCGCAGATTTTTTTCTTCCAAGTGAAATACGTTTTAATTTATGGCCATTTCGCTGCGTACATTATAAACTTGTGTATTTTACATGCACTTGGCAGACAACACAGGGCAGAATACGTATGAGTGGGTTAAGAAACTGGTTGGGCACTGTAAGGATTTGGGGCTCCGAGCTTTTGTATACAGAACGAATCAATATCCTTCTCCAGGCGTGCTAATTAATGTCCACAAAACATCAAGGAAAACTCAAGTGTGAGTCGTTTCTGACCAAATTGTAGAGCCACTT
This sequence comes from Lordiphosa magnipectinata, assembly GCA_037044535.1. Classification (NCBI taxonomy): domain Eukaryota; kingdom Metazoa; phylum Arthropoda; class Insecta; order Diptera; family Drosophilidae; genus Lordiphosa; species Lordiphosa magnipectinata. Next base: position 1,069 of record JBAMBO010000704.1, on the reverse strand, counting down.
GAGCTCCATAAATTGCAAACGAAATCGAAAGGAAACCGTGAACATCGTAAACAGCATTTGCAGTTTTCCTTCCTTTTTTTTTTGCTTCTTCCCTGGCAATTTGTAATTTTCCGTATTTCATTCGCATACACTTCATTAACATCCCCTTCTGGAGATCCTCGTCGAAGAGTTTGTTTCAGTGCGCTTGAATGGCTGCCCACCAAGTGGTGGGGCTGCATCATTAGAGTCGTTGAGCATGGTCGTGCCTTTTCGAAATTTACGTCCCCTTTTTGGCAAAGACCTTCTCTAATTTCTTTAAGGATTCTGCATGTGTGTGTGTGTGTGTGTCAGCGACACAAAAAAAGTCCTTGGCCAATGACAGCAGCAGAAGGAGCCGGCTCAGGCACAGGCTGAGACAGGAAAATGTTTTTTCACGATAAAAATGATGGATGACATCATAAATAACGTTGGAGTGCGCCCCGAACAGAGGGTTTCCAGTGGTTGTTTATTTCGATATAAATGAAATTCTTCCAAAAAAAAAAAACAAACTTTCCGCTGCCCCAAAAATTTGGCAAAGAAAAACATTCGCTGTCCGTCCGCCCTACATCTCTCTCCACCCAGCTAATGCAAATGCCGACGTTTTAATACTCTTTCGATGGAACATGAAAGATGTACAGCCCACTTGTTTTTGGGGGTTGAATTGGTTTTTGTAATCACATTTCACGTTGTTCGAAGAATATGCAATGTTTCCTGTCATAAATATCGAAAATTATTATTAATGTGCCACACACACATTTCTTAGGCCGTCCTGATGTCGTTGGCTGGGCTTTTGTAAGTTTGGCCAACTGGGTGACAAGGGGATAAAATGGACAAAAAGTGTGAAAAAAATTATGTTAAACAAATAAAAAAAAGTTTAAATACCCGCGTATAATATATATAATTTAAGGTTTTTAATGTTTTTCGTCGAACATTCTTAGCTGCGTTATTTTCCAAACGCAGCAGTTGCCAGTTTGTTATATGGCAGCTATACGATATATTCATCAGATTTGGATCATACTCGTCAAAATTGTGTGGAAACCCATAATATTCA